>CM053406.1:20744191-20773147 GCA_028644305.1 Xerus rutilus
TTCAGTAGTGTCTGTCGTGATATTTCCTTTTTCATCTCGAATTTTAGTAATTTGGGTTTTCTCCCTCCTCCTTTTCGTTAGGGTGGCTAAGGGTTTGTCAATTTTGTTTATTTTTTCAAAGAACCAGCTTTTTGTTTTGTCAATTTTTTGAATTGTTTCTTTTGTTTCAATTTCATTGATTTCAGCCCTGATTTTGATTTTTTCATGTCTTCTAGTTCTTTGGGCGTTAATTTGTTCTTCCTTTTCTAGGGCTTTGAGTCGAAGAGTCAATTCAGTTATTTGTTGACTTTTACTTCTTCTAATGTATGAGTTTAGTGCTATGAACTTTCCTCTTAGCACTGCCTTCATGGCATCCTAAAGATTCTGATATGTTGTATCGGAGTTTTCATTTGCCTCTAAGAATTTTTTTATCTCTTCCTTGATGTCTTCTGTTATCCATGCATCATTCAATAGCATATTATTTAGTTTCCAGGTGATGGAGTAGTTTCTGCTTTTTAATCTGTCATTAATTTGTAATTTTATTCCATTGTGGTCAGATAGGATGCAGGGTAGAATGTCTATTTTTTTGTATTTGCTAAGACTGGCTTATCCATTTCATGCCACTTTAATACTTGGTGAAGAATCTATTATTATACTTCCACATTGCATAATAATTGTCTATGTAAAGACTCTCTTGTTGTTAGAATGTTACTTTCCTGAAGGTTATAATTGTTTTTCATAGTTGTAACCCCACCCCATAACACTGTGTCTTACATAGCCCTGAGCTTCTCAGACTACTAATCCATTAATTATTTAATGAATAAATTATTAAATTTAATAATTATTAAGTAAACCACAGTTTTGCCAGTACTGTCTTCTACAAGCAAACACCAGGCTTCTGGCAAGTGAGACTACTACTGCTACTGCATTTCTGAGTGATGTTGAAACACCCAGAAAAAAGATATAGATCACTCTCCTACCTCAGCCTCCTCATTAGGTTATTTCTGAAAAAATTATTTTGAAAACCTTATAGTTACCAGAACCCACAGTATAGCATGCCATGCCACTATGATTTTGTCATGGTCCAAAACACAAGATGAAAATATATCAATAAATAGAAAAGATTATATGAAGAGATTCATTAATTGTTAGGTATGTTTTCACACAAATTGTCTTGAAAGTGTTAGTAGCAGCCTTATTTATAATGTCTCCAAATTAAAAATAGCCTAATTACACATTAATGAAGGCATGGATGCACAAATTGTGTTATATTTGTAAAATTACATCTTAACTAACAGTAAAATAAATGGGTCACAAATACATGAAGGAACAAGTATAAATCTCTAAAATACAATGGTGAAGAAAAGAAACTGACAAAAAGAGAATATCATGTATGAATATATGTACACAAATTATAGACCAAAAGAAAACCATCTATGCTGAACTAAATTAGAACATGGACAAACTCTTGGGTTTGAGACAAGGATTGCCTGGGAAAGGGAACAGTGAACTTTCTGAGGTCATAAAGATATTCTTTATTCTTTATGCTTATAAAGATATGCTTTGAGAGGGTTGCAGATCATATAAGTATGTGCATTTGTCTTAGCACCTCTGTGATTTTAATATTGGTGTCATGTGCTGTATGTAATTTAAACCTAGATTTTAAAAAATATAGATAAGATATAATAAGTGGAGAACTTCAGAAGCTTATACTAAAGTGTATATGTAAATAAAAATTTTACACAATAGCCAAAGTAGTATTAAAAATTAATTTGTCTGGGCTCACCGGCACACACCTGTAATCTCAGGCAGGAGGATTGAAAGTTTGAGGTCAGCCTCAGCAACTTAGAGAGATCCTAAGCAACTTAGCAAGACATTGTCTCAAAATTAAAATAATAACAATAATAAAGGCTGGGAGTGTTACTCAGTGATTAAGCACCCCTGGGTTCAACCCAGGGTACCAAAAAGAAAAAAAAATTAATTTGTATGATATATATGTGAATTTTTAGAAGTATTATGAAGATACAGTGAACAAGAGCACGTAGGATTGGAGTAAAGATAAATAAATATATCAAGGGTCTAGAATACATGGTTGAGAAAAAACATGTAAAGATAATGAATAGATATTCAAGCAAAGGGATCGTGGGAGTTTAAAAAGAATACGATTTAGCTGCAATAAATGCAATGGAATCATCCACATAGCTGTGTGGAATAACTGTGGATCTCAAAGCCCTGCTACACCTGATACACACAGTATAATTCAAACCTGAACCTAAAAACAAGACACAGAAACGTTTTAGAAGACATTTTCAAATAGTTTTGAAAACTTGGAGTAGACAAAGGTTTCTTTTTCAGTATAAAACAACATACTAGACCTAAAAGAAAAATACGCTAAATTGAAGTTCATGAATTTCAAGATTTCTGTGTATCAAAGGACATCATTAGAAAAATGAAAAGAGTTGCAGAGACCAGAAGAAAATATTCATCTCATGTGTATCTGATTGTTCTGTACATAGGATATATGGAATTTTTTTTGAAACAATAATTAAAATAAACAACCAATTGAAAAGGAGAAAAGCCATGAAAAAATTCTCAATGTCATTCATCACTGGAAAATTTTTAATGACAGCACATAACATCTAGAATGGCTGAAACTAAAAGGACCAACACTTGTTAGGAAGGATGTAAAGCAGTTGAAATTTTACAAATTTTTCTAAAATTTATGACTATGGGAAACTTTTTGGAAGTGTTTATATTTATAAAGTTCAATATATACTTTTTGTATGACCTAGCACAGCTACTTATTTAACCAAGATAAATAAAAGATGATGTCTACACACAAGAGATCCTCAAAGAGACAGAGATAAGAATGTTTATAGATGTATTATTCATAATATCCCAAAATAAAAAAGATAAAATGTCCATCAACATGAGAATAGATAAAGTTTGATAAATAATGAATACTTCTCCAGTATTAAATGGGACATTGTATTAATATTGCCATTGACATGGAAAGATCACAAAAATATTGTGATGAGAAAAAGAATAGACATAACAAAGTTTATCTATATATCATGATTAAAAACAGACAAAGCTAACCCATGTTGATAGATATCAAAGCGGCGGTATCTCCTGATAATGGTGAAAATGTCCAGGGAAGGGGCCCTAATAAATTTCTCGTAGCTAAGGAAAAGTTTAACATCTTGATTCATGTTGTGTTTATACAGATGTACACACTTGTGGACACTTAATATGCAATATGCTTAAAGTCACACTTTTATTAAGTATAAACTATACCAAATACAAATCTGCATGTTGATTATACATTTGCTATTTTTTGGTCCTGCAGGATATGTTTAAAGTCCTTGACTATATTTTAGAATTTTACTTAAAAAAATAGAAGAGTTACAATCATGTTGAGCATTTTTTAAATTAAAAAGATAACTAGAATTTCCTACTTACCCATCATACTCCACCTTGTTCCTGTAAGATGCTCTCTATTAAATTTTTCAAGCTAGTGTTTTACTTGATATTACTTGATCTTATTATTTCAAAAATCTAGCTGGAACTGTGGGAGTCATTCAAAATATGTTTCTTCTCTTTGCTATTTTTGGGGGGTTTGTTTTTGTTTTTTGTTCTTTTTTTTTTTTTTTACCTAAATCTTTCACTAACTGTTATTTTCACCTTTTAAGTCTTCAATCTTGAAACAGTGAATTTTTGCTCACTCCTTTGTTTGCACATTAATTTGCTTTTGGAGCACTGTGATTTCACAAAATTAATCAGAATAAAGATGGCATTGACTTTTTGGGAAGTTGGTTGTATGAAGGCTCTACAAAAAGTTTAAAAGCTATCTAAAGGAGATATAAAAGAAAGCAAACAACAAATTAAAGTTCAACAAGGACATAAAACAAATTTTGGAAACTGGGAGATTTTGTTAAAGAGGTTGAATGATTGACAAGTGGCATAAGATTAGGGAATGAATACATATAATCTGTAGAGTGCAAAGACTTAGATTTAACCAGAGTTTTGCCATTTATTGATTGTGTGACCTCTCTGTTTCAGATATGCTTGCACTATATTAAAGCTAGTAATAGTCTCATTTTATAATTGCACTTATTAAACACAATATTAAATATTAATGAATTGGCACATAGAAGAATCTCTATAAATATTAATTCTCCTTTACTAGGGTGAAACATTCAAAAGTCAGTGTGAAGATGACGTGCAGAGGCACAGAAGGTGGATTTAGTATTTAGGCAGGTGATAAAGAATATAAATAGGTGTGCTTAAGTTAGCCAGAAGTTCAAATTGGCAGAATATAATCAGACACACAGGAGATAAGTGCACCAAATCTCTGGCCAAAGATTTTCTATCCATCTGTAGATTCTGACTTTTAAAATAACAATGAAACTTTTATTTTAGTATAAATTTAGACTAGAGAAAACATAAACTATTAAAATATTAAATAGGTATTGAAGTTCTGAAAAAATTGCCAAACTTTTTGAAAGAAAAATTGCTTTCAAAATAAAATTGGGCTTCAAAATAAAGATCTTTTACACCAGAACTTCCAAGCGAGTTTCTACGATCCACAAAATCTTTCACTGCAGAATTACTTTTGAACATTTTGGCCAACACCACATTCTCTTCTTTCTATTCATGCCAATCTCTTCCTTTTGATTCTCAGATAGCTTTCCACATTAAAGAAATATTCTGATTAGCTTCATAAAAGTGAATTCCCAGAAAAATGGAATTCACAAGACATAGAAATAAGTGTGCTTACTAAAATTCACTGTGGTAATTTGAGTTGGCCCAGACATCAGTCATTCTTGGTCCTTAAATAGTAAAAAGGGAAAGCAAGCAAGGGATTGGATGAGCTCCAGTTTCCATGGCAGGGCAAAAGCAGTTGAAAGTGATCTGGTTACAGAGATGCCAAGGAATGGGGGACTACTTTTAAGTACAGTGTCTGTAGCAGTGCATTCAGGGGCACAATTTTTCATGATCCATTATGGCCTAAACCATTTGTAAAACTAAATAGGAATTAGTAAACCAAAAAATGACCATGTATACAAATGTAATGGCAGTGTCAAAATGTTTTCTGCTCAAGCCTAATTCTATTTAATTCAAATTAGAATAGTACCAAATAATTCGATGACTAAGATAGGATTAGTCTATGGACCAGAGTTTGAGTAGCACAGGACTATATAACATATTAGTCTTCATCAATGGTGACCTGATAATGCAACTCTATCAAAACAAACAAACTAATAAACAAAAAAACAAGAAAACCCAACAAAACAAAAGCCTAAAGTGCTCTCCAGTTTTTACAATGATAACCTTCTGTGTATAGTTTCACAGAAGTTTCACAATCTACTAGCATTGCATTAAATTTATACAATCTATTCTTGAGCATCTTGAGGACATCACTGCCTTAATCCTAATTTAACTAATGGTCTGTAGAACTTTCAGAATCTGTCTGTTTTATCAGTGACAAATGTGGCCAATGGTCAAGTTTTGGGGATTAATACACAAAGACACACAATTTTTGTAGGAAATGTGTTTGTTCTTAGTATATTTCAAGAGACAATTTCTGCATACTCTCCTGGGAGAGAGAGAGAGAAAAAAAGTAAGACCAACAATTTCATTTAGAAGATGGTAGGATCAGGGAGTTTTTAAAATATTTTAAAATTAGAAGCAAATTAGGGTGTTATGGTTTTGATATTAGGTATCCCCCAAAAGCTCATGTGTGAGATAATGCAAGAATATTCAGAGGTGAAATGACTAGGTTAGAGAGTCTTAATCCAATCAGTGAATTAATCCCCTGGCAGGGATTAAATGAATGGTAACTGTAGGTTGGTAGGGTGTGGATGGAGGAAGTGGGTCCCTGGGTGTGTGTCTTTGGGGTACATGTTTGGTGAGCTGAACTTAGTCTCTCTCTTTCTCTGCTTTCTAATGATTATGAGAGCTGGTCCCCTCTGCCACACTCTTCTGCCATGATGTCCAGCCTCACCTCAAGTCCAGAGGAATGGAGCCAGCTATTTATAGATTGAGACCTCTAAAACTATCTGCCCCTAATTAAACTTTTCCTCCTCTAAAATTGTTCTTGTCAGATCTTTTAGTCACAGAAGTGAAAAAGATGACTAAAACAGGGTTATCCATTAGAAAAGTTGATCAGAACCATGGAGCATTTTATAGAATCAGATACATATATTTGTATGATATATATATGATATCATATATCATATATGTATCTGTATGATATATATATATATATCATACAGAATCTTAAGTACCCCTGTCTTAAAGTATAAGTCAGAAATAGCTATCTTAATTTTACAGGTTATTATCATTATTATTAGATCAAAAACTGAGAGGACTTGAGTTGGGCATGGCGACACAGGCCTGTAGTCCCAGTGGCTGAGGAGGCTGAAGCACAAGGATCACAAGTTGAAAGCCAGCCTCAGCAACTTAGCAAGACCCTAAGCAATTTAGCAAGACTCTGTCTCAAAATTTAAATAAATAAATAAGTAAAAAGAGGCTGGGGATATGGCTCAGTGGGTAAGTGCCCTTGGGTTCAATTCCTGGTACTAGGAAAAACAAAAACAAAAACAGGATTTGAATAAATTTTTGAAGATTTGAAAGACAGAATACAACACAGCTAGGATCTGAAACATGGTATGACTCCAAACCTATCGTCTTGACATGAAAATGGCACTTTGGCACTTGGTTCTTGGAATGTAGTCTACAAAGGGAATGAAGTTAAACAAGGATATTTCTATTTACTTGTAAGTGTCTTTAGTTCTCAAGATTCATGGGAGATTCTTCAAGAAACATAGGCACCTAGAAAAAATGACTTATTGCAATTCAGCAAAATCTACATTAAGTCATCCTAGGTTAAGTCACTTTGCTGATTGACTTGGTTATTAAGTAATATCTTTAGGCTTTATTAATGCAGTATTTGAATGAAAAAATAACTATAAATATATTCAAGATTTAAGGCTCAAATGAAATAATAATTGTGCATATCCCATATGTTATCTTTGTAATCATTTAATCATTATGATGATTAGCAACTCAGAATTTAAGATATCTTATGCTTGCAGATGAGATCCAGCAGATTTAAGTACAGGGTGTGGAGAAACACCAGAAGTGGGGAAATGAGCCCAGACAGAACTGTGCCTTTGATGTCATGAAGCATCCAGTGGTAGGTATATTTTTTTCAATGTTCTTTGCTCACTCGTACTTAGTCCATCTAAATAAGTTCAGATGAATACAAACAGTAGTGGTAGAAAGAAAGTAGCAGCAATTCTTTTCAGTGACTTGCTCTTGCTCTTTGTTATGTGTTGTTGCTCATAAACAAGGTATTTTTTTTACTGACTGAAAATTATAGTACATATAATTATACTAGCTGTTTTGAACAGAATTTTGTCAATACGAGATGTGTGGTATGGTCAATGTACACACATGCAATATTAGTAAACCAATTCAGAAAAGTTAAAATGATATATCTAATGGCAAAGTTTTAGAGCCACAAATATAACTCTTCTCAAAAATACTAGATTTATGTTATTTGAAGATGCTGAGTGTAGGGTAATATTAAGGAGCCACGGCAATCTAATAACACTAGAAATTCCACATAATCTCTACCAGTCTATTTACTAAGATGCTCATTAATATCAGCCCTAACCCTTATATGAAATCAGGGAAACATTGCTTAATTTCAAGCTGCCACTTTTATCTCTTCTCTTTCAGGTGCTGGGTACTCTCCTGACAAATGTATGCCATTGAGGGAACTTTTTTTTTTAAATGATTTTCTGAGAGCATTGAGTTTCTTATAATTAGCAAATATTGGGTTATATCTCTCTTGGTATAATTAGATACATTAATTTTTTGAATCACTCTGTCAGCTCATAAGAGAGTCAAAATCTATAAAGCTCTCCATAATTATCACTTACTTTTTTATGGCTTACTTCAAAAACATCCTCATCATAATACAAAAAACCAAAGACTCATCTTTAGATATGTATATTAGGAAAAGAAATTAGGATAATTGCAGGCACCATATTGTTTCCTAGAAAGAATTTCTTTGGTTTAGAAAGAAAATCTTGATAGACCATATTTAGTAGGGAAGTCAGGGCTCAGAAGGCAAGGTTGGGACTATAGATATAACCACCTGCCCAAGCAGGCTTCTTATGTAGAAAGACATAGTAAACATATGGTAACCCAGTAGGGTGAGAGTCAGTGGAATGGAAACCCCGATTTTTCTCTTTTCCAACCTTTGATTTCTTGCTGCTTTCTCCCGCAGGTTAAAGCCAGCTGGATGCCAGAAAACAAAGGAGCTCTTGTTGGCACTCCATACACATCATGTCCCCAGGATTCAGAGCAAGGTGACATGGATAAAGAGTGGATCAAGGAGAACAAATAAAACCTACTGTACAAATTGAGAGCCACAAGCTCCACCTATGAAGTTCCTAGAAATGTGCGATGGGGGTAAATGGTCCAGACAAAAGTAAAAGAAAAACACAAAATGGAAAGTGATTCTGAGCAACAGACACATATGCCTTTGGGGACTACTAAGAAATCTGGCCAGAAAGAAAAAAACTGACAGTAATGTGGCCAAAAGCCTTTTAATAATTGGCATGTGGGTGTTTCTTTCGGTCTTGTCAACTTAGCTATTATGTTAACTGCTTTCACTGCCACCACCTCATCCTCACAAGTGCCTTCAATTACAGTTAGCTACATACACTTTTAAAGAAAATGCTCCAGTATGGAGTAAAGGAGAAAGGAGCCACTGGATAAGAAAAATTCAAAATTAAAAACAATCAGTGAACCTATGATCTCAGAGCCTCTTCTGTGCCATGAACCAGCAAATTTCCAAAAGAATTATCAGAGACATTGAGAAGGATACTCCTGGGTCACCCATCCATGTGGAATAGGGTTGGGCTAAAATTTCTCCTGACTATTAAAGAACAGAGTGAAAACAGTTGACATCCAAGGTGTATAAGAACCATGAAAATATACTCAGCACATTTTCAGCTCTACTACCTATCTCAATGTTAAGACTGCCACTTTTTAAATACAGAAAATAATATAGGAGTTTTTAAAAGAAAGTAAAATCATATTTTTATTTTTCACATATTTTTCATGAAAATCCTGTTGATCTCTAGAAATTAATGAAACATAAAATTAGAAATTAATGAAATTAGAAATTAATGAAACATAAAATTCTAGAAATTAATGAAACAGCATGAAAAAAGAAAATTCACCTATGGTATTTCTTTTCTTTATTTCTTTCTTTCTTTTTCTTTTTCTTTTTTTGGAAAAGCAGGGAAATGTTTAATGTAAAGAAAATTTTTACCACACATGCTTTGCATTTTGTTATGTAGTTGATGATGAGTGACATAATCATAAGATTATTATACTTTTACTAGCTCTTATTTATTTATGTGTTTATTTATTCTACTTAGGTATACATGATAGCAGAGTGCATTTTGACTCATTGTACACAGATGGAGGATAACATTTCATTTCTCAGGTTGTAAGTGATATAGAATCACATCATATATGCAATCATACATGAAACTAGGGCTATGATGTCCATCTTATTCCACCATCTTTACTGTCCTCGTGCCCCCTCCTCCCTCTCTCCTCTTTGACCAAAATTTCTCCATTATTCCTGTGTCCCTTCCCCCATTACGGATCAGCATCCACTTATCAGAGAGAACGTTTGGCATTTGGTTTCTTGGGATTGGCTTACTTCACTTAGCATGATCTTCTCCAATTCCATCCATTTACCTGCAAATGCCATAATTTTATTCTCTTTTGTTGCTCAGTAATATTCCATTGTGTAAATATACCACAGTTTCTTCATCCATTCATCTATGGAAGGGCATCTAGGTTGGTTCTACAGTTTAGCTATTGTGAATTGAGCTGCTATAAACATTGAAGTGGCTGTGTCACTGTAGTATGCTGTTTGTAAGTCTTTAGGGTATACACTGAGGAGTAGGATAGCTGGGTCAAATGGTGGTTCTATTCCAAGTTTTCTAAGGAATCTCCATACTTCTTTCTAGATTAGTTGTACCAATTTGCAGTCCCACCAGCAATGTATGAGCATGCCTTTTCCCCCACTACCTCGCCAACAATTATTGTGGTTTGTATTCTTGATAATTGCCATTCTGAATGGTATGAGATGAAATCTTAGTTTGATTTGCATTTCTCTAATTGCTAGAGATGTTGAACATTTTTTCATATGTCTGTTGATCAACTGTATGTCTTCTGAGAAGTGTCTATTCAACTTCTTAGCCTATTTATTGATTGGGTTTTTTGTTTTTTTTTTGTTGTTAAGTTTTTTGAGTTCTTCATATATCCTGGAGATTAGCGCTTTATCTGATGTGTGTGTGTGTGGCAAAAATTTGTTCCCAGAATGTCGGCTCTTTGTTTACTTCATTGTTTCTTTTGCTGAGAAGAAGCTTTTTAGTTTGAATCCACCTCATTTATTGATTCTTAATTTTACTTCTTGTGCTATAAGAGTCTTGTTAAGGAAGTAAGGGCCTCAGTGAGGCCTGGGACCACCCTCAGTTTCATGCCAGAGTTCCTGCCGACCAGCAGGAGCACAGGCCAGGGCCCAAGACCACCTTTACTAGCTCTTTAATACAGAAAAGGGAAGTTTCTAACATAAGATACATGAAACATCCACATTCTACTTCCTAACACTTGGCTTAGATACTTGATGTAATGGAGATTTGTGTCCTGAGCTCCTCATAATGAGGCTTATGTTCTAAATAGGTTTACTACATAAATGAGTGAAGGTAATATCAACATAAGGCCAGAAGACTGCCATTGACTCAGAATACACACACTGCTTTAATGACTGTTTTGCACAGGTGCAGAGTAATCAAATATACAGATACATTCCATTGACTGGAAAATGTGGCTATGTATAAAACTGAAGAATTTATTTGATAACTAGTATCTTTTCTCTTGAGAATTTATTAGCATAAAACAATATTCAGAAAATTTCATATCTATATCATCACATCAATGATAACATATACCAAAGAAATTTTCAGTAGGAAACACTTTCAAAACTAGTGATTGCCAGAGGAATTTAAGAAGTTTAGATCTGGGTGGCATGTCAAGGTATTATTTTATTTTACTGAGTATCTAAGAGCTTTTCACATGCTAAAATTATCCTTTAATCTTTTTGGTTATTCTAGGAATATAGATTCATTGTTCATCTGATTAAAAAGCACAAAGCCACCCCAACATCCTTCTGAATGTAAATTTTTCACAGATGAATGATGATAGCTTTCTTTGGAAAGCATGATTTACATTCAAGGACACTAGATATGAAGTCAAAGATGGAGATAAACATAATTTTCTTTGGCTATCAGAGAATTCCTTAATTACATAAATCTTTGGGGAAACAGTGGGAAGAAAGTCACTGGTAAGAAGCAAAATAAGCACCCTTATAAATTTCTTCAAGAAATGCATGACAAAGTCACTCTCTTGAAAAGATGAGTAGTTGTAGCATATGATCAGAGGAATTTCTATAATGATTGTATATTTTCCAGAAGTTCATAGATAAGAGCAATTCCCACACTGAATGATATCTAAACTTTTATTATGAAAACTGCTTCTGTAGTTTTCATGTCAGTCCATAAAAAGTGACTATTAATTATTTATCTTTGGTGGGAGAAATTGTCTTTAAGAAAAGGTTAGTAATTAATATTAAATATTACTACCTATATAATAAATGTTACAATTTATTTATTATTAAATGAATAAAATGTTAATGCTACTATTTATATAATTTAGGGTTTCAGAGTTAAAGATTGTAAGTTAAAAATTACATCTATTTTCTTCTGTTCTCTAAAGAAATTTTCTCTTATCACTTGCAAATGTTTCAGTCTTTTGTATTTGGTTTTCAAGTCTAATGTGATGTATAATACAGGATTCAACCCACTATATCCACAATATAAAGATTGACATGCTTTGATGTATGCCCTCCTTTTGCTATTTATTTTCTGTGTGTGTTGTATATCCCCCTCATATCCACCTGCATCATGCATGTATTTCTACTTTACTGTTGTTTTAATAAGCGGAGGTTTTCTGGTGTGCTATTATCAATATTTGCTATCATTTAATAATCTGTTTTAGTGTGTTTATCTTAACTTACTAAACTTTCCTTTGGAGTAGTGTTAAAACAATTCAAGAAAGCCAAAATTTTCTTTCAAATATCATCAAATTTTTCCCTTCATTTTACTCTTTTCAATTATATAATACATCTATTTATGTATCTATATAGCATCTTCATTATAAATTATTTAGAAATAGTTATCATTTATATCAAATATATATTTGCCATTATTATATATTATATATGTATTATATACTGTTATTATTGTATATATACTGTCCTTATCTTCTACATGATACCTTTATGAATGCTGCTTCTCTTTCAAATTTCTATTATTCTCTGGTGTCATTTCCTTTCATCTCAAAGTTCCTTGTTCACTAGTGTTCACTAGTGTCTCCCAGTATTCTTTTACCTGAATATGTCATTATTTTGCCTTCATATTTGAAGAACATGCATTTGCCTGTTATAGAATTTTTTACTAACCCCCTTTTTTAAAACTTTGAATATTTCATCCCACTGTCTTCTGCCTTCTCTGTACTGTTTCTGGTGAGCAGTGTTATGGTTTGGATGTGAGGTGTCCCCCAGAAGCTCATGTGTGAGACAATGCAAGAAGGCTTAGGCGTGAAATGATTGGGTGCTGACAGCCTTAACACAATCAGTGCATTAATACACTGATAAGGATTAACAGAGTGGTAACTGAAGGCAGGTAGGTGTGGCTTGAGATGGTGGGCACTGGGGGCATGCCTTTGGGGTATACATTTTGTATCTGGTGAGTGGAGTCTCTCTCTCTGTCTGCTTTCTGGTATGATGTCTTGAGCCACTTCCCTCCACCATGATATATTGCTCTTCTGCCATGATATTTTGCCCCACTTCCAGGCCCAAGGAATGGATCCAGCCTTCTATGGCCGAAGTCTTCGGAAATCATAAGCCCCAAATAAACATTTCCAACTTAAAATTATTCTCATCAGGTCCTTTTAGCCACCGCAGCAAAAATGTTGACTAAACCATGCAGTTAGCATTGAATCTTACAGAAGCTCCCTTTTATGCAATATGTAATTTCTCTCTTGCTGCTTTCAAAATTTTCTTTGTCTTAGACTTTCAACATTTTGACTATGATGTGTTAAGATGGGAATCTTCTTGTATTTCTGCTAATTTCAGTTCTAGATCTTCTGGGGTGTTTAATAATTTAATCAAATGGAATGGGTGAGGTTTTTGCTTGCAATTCCATCAAATGGTTTTTCCTGCCTCTTAATCTTCTGGGCTCCCATTATATGTGTATTAATGCTACCAGAGGTAGTCCCTAAGTCTCAGTGATTTTAATTTTTATTTACTGTAATGTGGAAGAATATCCTCTTTTGTGATAAAGCACCTAATTTTTGCTGAAAAACTGGGTGTATTAGATATATATTGTGTGAATTCTGGATTCTATTCACCCCTCTTCTAGGTTTTTGCTGGGGTTTTTTTTTTTTTGCTTTTGCATTGCTTTTTAATTTATTTTCTGTTCTATTAGAATTCATTTTGTGAAATCTGTCTTCCCCATATTGCTTGATAAGTGTCTGTCTGCTCGGTTTTTTGTTTCTTGTTCTTGAGTTCCAACCCTTTCTCTAGTTGTCCCTAGGTCATTGTGCACCGTTTTTTAGGCAGTGATTGGTCAGTGATTGGTTGTCTTTAATCCAGCAAGTGCTCTACACTTGTTGATGAGATAGATAAGACAGCCAAATATTCAGTTTATCTACCCTGAATAATTGGTAATTTTGTCAAGAAAATGATGGATAAAATTCAATATCTTCAATAGCTTAATTTCAAATCTTTTTTGGGGGGAGGCTGAAGCATATATTTGATAATTTTTTTCTTTTTTCTCCCTAAATTTGTAAAAAGTAGTATATCTCTATTTCAGCTAGTTCCTTCTCTCTTAAATCTTTCTTACCCTTTCTCTTGTTCTCTTCATGAGTTCCTTTTGAAGTTGTCACATGCTTTTGAGTTCTTTGGAGTGCATCAGGCACTTTTTTTCCCCGTAAAATTTCATCTGTTTCTTGCATCTGCATTTTTGGTCAATATTCACTTTCATCTATATTTCATTTTATTTATGTTCCCTTTCATTTATATTGCATTTTCTTGAACAAATCACATGTAAGTATTACTCTTTCTATTCATATAGTAACTGATTATTTTTTCTTATTTTCCTCTTTGGTTATTGAGATCCATGTGCACTTATGTAAATATGAGGGTAAGATTGATACCTATGATTATTTGTGGTATTTTAATTCTGATTATGTAATATAAGTGTATAGTAAATTATAAGAAAATCAATTTCAGGTTGAGCCATTGCACTACCTAGTTAAAAAATAAAGTGTAAATTAGTATTTTTTTTTGCCATCAATCTTCGCTATTTGCTTTGTCTGAACATTTATTATTTCTTTCGTGGTATTTCATGAATATATTTTCCTTTTTGAATCAATATTTTTAAAAACTTAGGAGGATTCAAATTAAGCATGTCTATATACTCCTGCTTTCCCCACATATCTATTATGTGAAATTTAAAAATTAGAAGTGTAACTGTAGCCATGGCTTTTCATAACCTGTTCAAGGAAGGACAATCTGGTGCTGGCTGTCAGTACTTGCTGCTTAGACTACTTAGCCAACATATTTTAGTAGAATTGAACCACAATTTATTTTCAATTGTTGGCATCTTTCTCAACCTATTTTCTCCTCAATGGAATGTTACTCTCAAGCTCTACATCTACTTTTGAATAACAGAATAATATGTGAATTATCTTTTGTTTAAATACTTGCTTTGATTGTTGTGGAGTTTAAATATCTGCACATTTATTAGCTGAGGCAGCCAAAGAAATTTTTTGATAATTATATTCACTTATTTTTGAAATGTAGATAATGTAGAAACTTTTTATTGAGGAGTGTTTAGCACAACCTGTGATAAATTTGATAAATGCCAAAACTCAATGAAAATGATGTTTTGAAAATATGTTTTGTGATATCATTTGGACTCATGATTTGACAATCACACTTTCTTATTCTGAATTTCCTGATCTTCAGGTTTCTTTTGTAGTTTATCACAATTATCTATAATTTTTCCATAACATTTATAATTTAAATTGTCAGTTTTTACTGTCTTCTATTCTAATGCACAACAAACCTCTTATGATGAAGAGCTACTTTATTAATGCCTTTGTACCTATACAGGCTTATTACCTCCAGTCCAGTATCTTTCTCACTGCTGGTGGTGAAAAATATTTCTTAAATAAAATATTTATTGTTAACCAAGTTTATCACTTTCTTAATTCCTCCTTCCTCTTTCTGTTCTTTCATTCATTCTTTCCTCCTGCATGTTTTATAGTCAAATTCTGTATATTGAATACTATTTTAGATGTAAAATGTATTTTTAAGGTAAGAAAATTAGCTACAAAAATACATTGATTTTTAGTTGAGGAACTCACACCAAATAGCTTATCTATGTATACTGGTGGGGGAGGGGGACACAGTAAATTATTCTTTGTTTATGTTGGTACTAGACATGATAGAAGAGAGAAAAAGATAGAAGGAGGAAAGAGAAGGAGAAAACAGGTGGAAGAGGAGGAGAATTGAGCAGTTAAGAGGTGAGAGGAAGAGGAGAAAAAGTAAAAGCAGAGAAATTAGAACACAATTTTAATGGAGCAACAGAAAAGCTAGAGAAATAGAATATCCATGGCAAGATACACTTCATTTTTCCCATAAAGGATGCCTTTAATGTTAAAAATATATTTAATATGACACAAAATATGTTACAATACATTAATTGGGTATAAATATATAAATATGATGTTTAGAGATGTTCAAAGGACATAATAAATAAATATGAGGATACAGAGTCTAATCCAACTAGAATGAGTTAATCTGTGTCAGCACATATTTCATGCAGTTTGAGAATAGTTTCAGCTAATTATTATAGGATAAAGATCTGACCATATTCAGTCAAAAACAAATAACAGCTTAGTAATAATATTCCAAAGAATTTTATATGGCATGATTTTTAATCTTAAGAAAAGATAACAATCAATTCATGCTTATGGATTCACTTTCCAGTAGGATAGATTTGTCTTTACTGTTTAATAAACATCAAAAAAATATAAAGACCATAAATGTACTCCTTTCTAAGAAAATAATTTCTTCTCAAATTATAATGACTTAAATAGAAGTCTACTTTTAAAAGTATCTTATAATAATCCAAAGAAAAGAGATTTTTACATGACTTTTCTTAAAATATGTGTACATTTATGATCTTATAGTCTTTTTTGATTAGACAGTAGAATGCACTTTGACACATCTTACATGATGGAGTATAGCTTCTCAATCTTCTGGTTGTACATGCGGTAGAATCACACCAATCGTGCAGTCATATATGCACATAGGGCAATAATGTCTGATTCATTTTACTATCCTTCCTACCCCCATGACCCCTCCACTCCCTTCACTCCCCTCTGCCTAATCCAAGGTAATTATTCTTCCCTAGTACTGCCCCCAATTGTGAATTAACATCCGTATATCAGAGAAAATATTCAGCCTTTGGTTTTATGGGATTGGCTTATTTTGCCTAGCATGATATTCTCCAGCTCCATCCATTTACCTGCAAATACCATAATGTTATCTTCTTTAAGGCTGAGTAATATTCCATTGTATATATATACCACATTTTCTTTATCCATTTATCTGTTAAAGGACACCTTGTTTGGTTCATGGCTTAGCTATTGTGAATTGAGCTGCTATAAACATTGATGTGTTTGCTTCACCTTAGTATGCTGATTTTAAGTCCTTTGGGTATAAACCAAGGATTAGGATAGCTGGGTCAAATGGTGGTTCCATTCCAAGTTTTCTGAGGAATCTCCATACCATGTTCCATAATGGTTGCACCAATTTTCAGTCCCACCAGTCACGTGTGAGTGGTATGAGTATACCTTTTTCCCTACATCCTTCCAACATTTAGTGTTGCTTGTATTCTTGATAATTGTCATTCTGAAGGGAGAAAGATGAAATCTTTGCGTAGTGTTGATTTGCATTTCTCTAATGGCTAGAGATGTTGAACAATTTTTCATATATTTGTTGACTGATTGTATTACTTCTGTGAAGTGTCTGTTCAGTTCCTTAGTCCATTTATTGATTGGGTTATTTGATTTTTTGGTGTTAGGTATACTGTCTTGTTTTCACTAATGTTTCAATTGATGACATTAAATTGATAGACAGAAAATTGGAGTATGATAAACTAACTACATTCTCAATGTAATCTGACCCTCACCATGACACCTATGCTTTTGTAACTCTGTCTTTGTTCCAGTTTTTTTCTAAGCTCATCTAGCAAACTGGATATAGAGTAATTGTAATGGAATAATACCAGCAAGTTCAACAAGTTAAAGCAAAATAACCATTCAAACTTTATTTATACCTGCTCCACTGATGTGCCTCACACTATAAAATCTCCTTTGTAGGTGAGAAAATATTTCAGTCTTCCGTGGCCTCTGTCAACAATAGGACTAATTAATGATAATTATGAAGGCTTTCTTTGTTTAAGAGACTTGCTTACTTTTCTACTAGACTATAAGACAGTATTGTTATTGTGGTAATTGTTTCCATTCAGTCAACTTGTAAAGGGAAATATTTCATGCATGTAGAAATTTTTCACCAACCAATTTGGTGCATGGAGTGGTAAAAGAATTATACTGAGTTAGAGTAAAAGTGTGTAGTTGCTAAGTGATTTAGAATCAAATAAACATCTCTGCCTAAATAAGTTATAAAATAAAAAAAATTAAAATCATAATTTGTACCAATGGATATTTAAGAAGCCTTCAATTTCTTTTCCAATGATGAATTTTTTTTCAAATGTATGATCTCTAAGCAATCTTAGACCTACAGATCAATGTTGTTCTAACATCTGAGTAATCCTCCTAGCATTTTTTTAAATCCAACTTCTTCTATCAAAGAAACACAGCCTTATGCTTGGGTCAGACACATAGACCTCACCAATAGCAGTGAAAGAATAAGTTTAGTACTATTTATATTGGCAACAATCCTCATATATATTCATTAGCAATTTATGGTTCTCTAATGGTTTCATTCAGAAAAATGTAACACCCATTATGAAATAGTTTCTAAGTTAGAGGGAAATAATTGAATGCATATTCCTTGGAACATTTTCAATGTCTGTTAGAAAATGTCAGTTATTTTAATATAAACATAGCATAGAAAGGAAACTATCATTAAATTCTACATCCCCATGTTTTCTATTTGAGGAATGTGACTGATGATCACTTACCATTCTACTCCATAGGAAATTGACTTAAAAAGTGTTTTAATTGCTTAAAGAAGGTACGTATTGAATAATTACAAGTTTAATTAGTTAAAATATGTAAAGACAAATCTTTTGCATTTCAAAACTGTCATCTCTCAAAGAACTTAAATGTCTTGATTGGGCTTAGAATGTAATTAAGTTGTAGTGTTCCTTAGTATGCTATATTTGCATATTAAATTGCATTATGATTTGTCTTATGTTAAAAAATATTTGTGAGTAAAACAATATTTCCACAAGGATAATATAAAATCATGGATGTGTTAATATAACTAATAAACATGATTGTGAAACAGCAACTTCATGCTTTAAATGCTATTTTCTGGGACAGCCCAAGCTTTAAGTGTAAAACCTCATCTTAAAGTATAAAACACAGACAGGAGGCTATCATGTCTTCATTTGGTGGTAATATTGTTCTCTTCTTTCAAATTTCCTTTAAAATTTATTTTTCCTGTGATAAGTAGTCATGACTGAATGACAAATGACAAAATGGCATTCTTCTGCTTGGCAACAATTTTGATATGTGATGTTCTGTGTATTTTAAAACTGAATACTTACAAGTAGGCTCGCTATATACATAGAAAAACAGAAAGAAAAAGACAAAAAATATAGATTTTATATGTATATACACATATATATATGTATGTACATAGTTATATATCTATAGCTCCATATATATGTATTTGGTATTAATAAATCAAGTTACTAAACTATAAAATAATGTTTGATTTTTCATTTCTTAACAGAATTTCTCCTAAAGTCTGAAGGTTGAAGTTAGTATTTAGATTTCTCATACAGTTCTGAATTCCGTGTCACATAATCCAGTGTGCACAGTCAACTTTCAGTCCTTGTCCTACTCTTTCTTTTCTTACTTCAGACTCCATGACATAACATATGGCCTGTTGTATGTATACCTGAAACCATAGCCCACATGAAAAGGCTCACCTCTTCTCTTTATATTTCCCACACTTATTAACAAATAGAAGCCTCTTGATAACTCTTTGGACCTGGGATATTATAGGGATTTCTCTCTGTTTTATGGGCTAAATACAAGTATAAGCCATGGATATTATAAGTATTTATACATTATAAAGATTTAAAGAGGGAGAGCATACAGATCCCCTAGCAACATCATGGAACAACCTGGTAATGTGTTCTCTCCATCTTCTCTCTCTCTTCTATATCTCAAATTTGAAATTTAAGAAGCAGGAAACCTAGAATTGTCAAAACAAAATAAAACAAAACAAAAAACACGAACTTGTTCTCTCTAGCCAATAAATAAATAAATGGGAATCCTAGAAAAACAGCAAATTTTTATACAAAAACAATTCCACTCCCGTAACACACCACTGAACTACAAAAGAAAAGAAAACCACAATATAAAAATAACACACACACACACACACACAGTACTCAAGGGGGAGGGGAAAGGTGTCTTGAGAGTGGATATAGTGAGATTGCAAAATGATAAATGAATAAGGTTTTGGTATTCAGCAGATTAGCTGTGTCATGGTCGACACCATTGTGCATCTTTGGTCCTTCCACTCACAGCTGCAAGATGGCTAGAGCAGCTCTATCATTACATTCCTGCAGTAGAATGCTTTGTAGTATGTGAAGAAGAGCTTCTCCATGTGTGCTTTGCTGTTACTAGAAAGAAAGGCTTATTCTGAAGCACTCCAAAAAGCATTCTCTGACAGTTTTATTGGCCAGAACTGAACAGCCCTAATTCAGGTGCTGGAATTTTTTTTTCTAAAGTTAAGAAATTTCTAATGAACAGAGTGGCATTTCTTTAACTAGACAGAAGAATACGGGAGGGCTGGGAAAGCTTGAAATGTGGCTTTTGATTTAGCTAAACAATAATGTCTACCATAAGCTGTATTAATAGGGTTTTCTGTTTTAACCATTATATATAACTTCAGTTCACTGTGGTCCACTGTTAATTCTGTGAATCGATCAGCATATTCTGAAATAGCAAATTCCATCTCCAACCAAGAACGCAGGAATCTCTCTGGAAGCAGATCAATAATTCAACAATGTTTTCCTGTGGCTGTGCTAGCTTCATGGATACTTTAATAACACAGAGGGATTTAATCACTATTTGCCAGGATCTAGAGGACACATGCTTTTATCATCAATCTTCCAAAAATCAAAGCGCCACTGGGGTGCAATATATATTCTAACATACTTACTGTGTCACAGTTCTCTCTTACTCGACCAAGAAATTCTACTTTCTTCACCCCCAACTTTCCCTACTCTGCCTTATAGAGTCCTCAAACTAATGTAAATGTGTTATTCGGTATCTTCAATGTGTACATGAAATAATAACTTCACCTTCTTGCCTGACATTACACCTACCCTGTCTTCTAAGAACACCACTGTAATTGTGCATAACTCTTCATCGGTGACATCATCAGCTGGCATGGATACAGTGCTGGTATTTCCCTGGCATTTCCCTAGTCTGCATTGTGCAAGCCAGGTAATTCCATTTTCCTCTTCTCCAATCTTTCTTCTTCTTCAGTTAAGATTCACAGACTATGCTATCAAGACTATTTCATTACTCACAACTACTATTTTTCCAGATATACTGCATTGTTTATGGAAGCTCTGATACCTGGATAATATTCATTTAGATTTCTACATTTCACAGTAAAATTATGATTCCTTTTAAATGTCCTTAAAAATAAAAATCTCTGTTATTAGATTATGAAAGGGAATGAATGAACATATAAATAAAATCCATGGAAGTACAGAAGAATTTTTAATCTGCTCAGTACAATTCCTTACAAAGAAAAATATATTAACATTTTTTATATTTCCTACAAATTACCTTGCTATAAAATAGGCAACAAACTTTTTTGAACTATCAACTTTACATTAAATTGCCATGTTATAATCTAAAAATTGCTTCTTTCACTGATTCATGCCCAGCTCAGGGACTTAGTACATTTTACACCATTGCTATTTCTCCAATATATTTAAATTACATGTTTATAGTTGTCAAGATAGCATAAATACTGTATAGAGATACTCTCACATTTGCTTTTTCCATTTTTCTTCATTTTTTTTCCTGCATACAGAATTTCTGGTTTGGAGTATTGTTCTTCTGCCCATAAAATACTCTTTACTTTTCTTGGTGATAAACTATACATTGGCCTAAAAATCCTATATTTTATTTTATAGTTGGAAAGTTATCTACATTGATAGAGCAGATTTTGGGGGAGGGGGGTTAGCACTATTAAGATATGTCAATGTCTTTGTGCCTCTATAGTTCCTTTTGAGATGTCACCTGAAAAATCTAGTTGTCATTTGTTAAAGGTAAATGGTCATTTTCAAGGATGGAGATATTGGAATACAATTAGGTGTCTGATTGTCTTTTATTTTTAGTGATATATGACAAAGGCAGCTGAGATTTATATTCATATACTTTGCTTGGGGTTAGTAAATTTTCCTGAATTTATAGCTTCAGTTCTTTCATCATTTTTAAAAAAGAAATCCCATCCATTTTGTCTTCAAAGATTGCTTAAGCCATGTTCTATTTTTGTTTTCATCTTCTGTAATTAATTTCACCTCTCTGTGGGACTGTCCAAGGGAATTGCTGCTGCAACAGAGATTTCTCTATCTGCATTTTATAACATGGCAGCTACCAACCTCATGTGAGTTTTGAACACTTAAATGAGACCAGTGCTCCTAAGGAACTGAATTTCTGCTTCCATTTAATTTTAACTAGCTTAAAAAAATCCAACAGGAGTCTAATGACTACCTATCAGGCCATGTAGTGTTAGGGGAAACTCAGTCAGATCTACCAAGGTAATTATCCTGGGTTTCTTTCCTAGAAATTTCTCTCTCATAATTGATCTTTCATAATTACTGACTGCCTGATTAGCTGCCTGTTGTCTTTAAATCAATTCAAGGCACATTTTTGCCTACTTTTTGAGGTTTGTTGCAGTTGCCGATAGGGTGTTTTTTTGTTTGTTTGCTCGTGGAGCAGGACAGGTATTATATGTAATCTACCATTTTCAGAAGTAAAACTTACTTTACTAATTATCTGCATGAAAGTAATAATAAAATTAAACTTCTTTTGGTTCTTCAGTTTATACTATCACTCTTGTCTCTCTTGTACGTAAATTAAGTAGTGTCATGGTTCCCACCTTGATGCTGTGGACATTTCCACTGCTTTTACAAAGCAGATATTTATAGTTTTATAATTCTGTTTTTCCACTATAATTATACTTTTTGTTTTCTCTTTTGTATTTTTCTGAAGAGTATAAAAATTCACATAGATTTAGCATATATTAGAAATCCACCATTACACCACAGATACCAGATGATGTGATTTGATTGATAGAATATGGAGAGATAGAGTCTCATTTGGTTCATAAGAGAATGTTCCCAATTTTTCCCTCTCCCCCTACCCATTTTAAACAATTAATCAGTTGCTTAAATTATCCCATATCAGTTTTTCTCTGACCCTTTGGATTTTTTCCTCTTGACTTTTACTACTGCCTTTAAAGTATTTTTTCTGGCATTTCTAACGAGTTTATATTTATGTTTTCTTTTAAAATAATATTTGTGATTTTGTTATTTTTATATACTTATATACAAAATTATTATTTTAGTGTTCATTTCCATATTTTTTCATGCATGGTTTTACCATTATTTTTGACTAATTTTTAAAATTTTTAAACAGCAGACTCATACCATTTTTCAAGTTTTTTTAATGGCTTAACACATCAAACACACATTTTATTGCTACAAAATGTTATGGTTGCATCAATTGTTTTACCTGTAGCTTTAGATTTTTTTAAATTTACTAACTCTAAAAAAGAAGTCTTGAAAGACAGTGGGTGAATTTTCCTGCAGATTTGGACAGGTTGCCATTTTTGGTGTGTGTGAGTGTTTCTTCTTCAAAATTTTTTTTAATGCTTAATCTATCTTTAAACACAGAAATGACAGTATGTTTTGATGTGGGATCTAATGTATTAATTTTGCTTGAAATAACCTCCATACTTCAATTTCAATATTCAAATTTATTTTTGCATTTTGGACATATTGACACTTATTTTCAAGTATTGTTCACAATGTTTATCTTCACTTTTAACATCATAGAATCTGAATGAATATATTCTAAATTTACTTCTTGTAAAATGTTTACTTAAACTGTCAAATATATAGTGAATATTTTCTTACATCTCTGCTTCATATTTATTTATTTATTTATTTATTTTTAATATCTTTATTTTATTTATTTATCTTTATGCAGTGCTGAGGACCGAACCCACTGACTCATGTATGTGAGGCAAGCGCTCTACCACTGAGCGATAGCCCCAGCCCTCTGCTTCATATTTAATACAACAGTAAATAGATAGCAGATATATCTGTTATCCTATTTGAGAAAATGATTGGCTTGCTCACATATGTTGTAAATTTCCTTTAATTAATTTATGTAGTAGAGATACTGTATTAGTATCACAAAGAGCAAGCCATGATTTTTGAAGTTCTCTTTACAAAATTTTAACATGTATGTATTTGGCATACATGGCAAATAACTTTGATTAGAAGTGTGCATGGTTACAGTATTTTAAATGTTATTTTTCACAATATGCTCGATAATTTATACTAGAATATAATGTCTAGATAAAAATATACATGTAGGAATGTTTAATAATACACATTTTGTAATTTTTTTAGAAAATATTGATTAGATAATAATGATCATTTGTATTGTAAATACATTATTTCAAATATATATTGGGAAATTTCTTTATGGTAACCTGAGAGATAAAGAAAGCCACAATTTAAAATTTCTTATTTATGATTTTGCAAAGAACCTTTACCTTTTAAATATTTTTAAATTCTTCATATCTCAAATCATGTACACATGCTATTTTAGTGAATCCAGTTAATAGAAACTATATTATTAATATAAAATTAATCTTATTTGTTTGATCATGGAGAAGTTAATTTGTCTCTCTGGACCTGTATTTTATTTGAAAATTAATAGATTTCAATTATTTACATTTCTAACATTAGCTAAAATAGAAAACATATTATTTTTTATCAATTCTTGCTCTACCTCATCAAACTCTATTTACTGCATCTATCCATACATGCTGAATACACCCATACTCATGCATAGATGTACATATGGATATATACGGATATACACACAGATGGATATATGTATCCATCTCTCTCTGTATATTTACGTTTATTAAGCCTGAATTTTTATATATACATGAATATATAGGTATGTATGTGTACGTTAATTTAGTCTTAATATCTTGACTAATTTTAATTGTCAAAACATTCTATATTAATTTTTATATGAGTAGGCACATAAAAGGATATAATAATATTAATATTAATATAAATTTAACTTTAGATAAATATTTGCTGATGATTAAAATAACTACTATAATTCTTGAGATTTTTCTATATAAACTAAAAATATTAAATCTATATGCTATATTTAGCTGTTTTGACATAAGACTACAGAGAGTCCAAATGCAAACTAACCAACAGCTAAAAAAATCATTTCTGAAAATCACTTTTTTTATATTGAATGATTCATTTTCCTTATAAAATAATTTCTTTATGCTTAAGAAAAGGTTCTATGAAGTGCATAAAGCCATTGGGGATGTTCAACAAATGTTTTTCCATTTAATTTTCTTTTGCTTATTATTTGTTTTAGTATTTGTATTATTAGCTTTTTTGTTGTTAACGACTAAAAGAACTGACAAGAACAATTTTAGGAGGAAACGTTTATTGAATGTATATTGAATGTTTCAGGCTCATATTTTCAGAGTTCTCAGTCTATAGACAGCTGGCTCCATTCCTCTGGGCTTGAGGTGAGGCAGAACATCATGGTAGAAGTGCGTAGCAGAGGAAAGTAGGTCAGGACATGACCACCAAGAAGCAGTGGTGTGAATGTTAGATAATGCATGGTTTTGTAAGCTATAATCAAACATTTAAGTTTTATTCTAAATGAAATGAGAAGTAATTAAATGGTTTTCAGTAAATAGATACTAAGATTTTTTATGTTTTTGAGCATTCATTCTGCTGCTGTGTGAAAAAAACATCAGTGGTTTACAAAGTTGAAATCTAGTGGAGCAATTAGGATGCTTTAAAATAAGACAGAAGAGAAATAATACCAGCTTGAGTGTTGTAGAAGAGGACATCAGAAAGTAGAGAGAGGATATATTTTGGAGTTTGAGCCAATAGAACTGCTGGTGTACTGCTAATGGGATTTGAGGAAAAGAGTGCTTAAATTAAGAATAATAAACTTTTTTGGCCTAGCTCAATAGTTGAATATTAGTTTTACATATTAATATAAGGAAGACAGGAAAAATATTAAGTAGGAGAGTGAGAAATACAAGGAAAATAATGAATGAAATCTCATAAGTCCAGCAACTTCCCTTGTAATCAGTAGGAACAGAGGAAGATTTTACTTTGTTAAAAATTTAGTAAGTTATTGAATCATAAGCTATTGCTTATACAACAATATTATATAGAAATTATTTAAATCACATGGGGTCCTTGGCTAAAGTTCTAAAGTGCAAGATAGTGTTAAGCGCTCTTACATTTCAATGACAGTACAAAATTGTTGCTGAACACCCTGTCCAGAACTTAGCAATGGACCATGATCAGTTCTTCTATTTACCACTTTACTTTATCAGAATAAGCATTAGTTGCAAGAAATAATTTATGCTATAAATTTTCAACTCATTCAAATGAGTAGGGTGTTCTCTCTCCCCAGTAGTATCTCACCAGCTAATGGAAGAGGACATTCAAAGAGTGCATCTGTGGGACATGGGGTTGTGTGCACCAGCATATGGTAGACCTGTGTTTAGGTCTCCAGATGGTTGCTTACTGAACTGTGGAATCACAAATACCTCCCTCTATAGAGGGTAGTAGGAGATCTCTTCATATGGCTTGGCATGTGTCAGCGAGCATTGAGCATTACCAATCATAATCTCAAAAGACACAAGCCTGAATACCATAATCACAAATGTTAAAATCTCACCACATCAAAATCCCTGCAGTCTAAAAATCTCTAAATATCAAAAATTCTGATTCTGGATGCTGAAAACCCCAAACAGAAATACTGAAAGCCAAACTCCCCAAACCCACAATTTCCACTAAAAACAAGAACAAAAAGGACTAAACTACCTTTCTACTCAGGTAGAAAGCCAGACTGTGGGAAAGAGATTAGTGTGTTTTCAGTAGTATGCAGGGGAATTGCCAAATTACTCAGTGGTGTACTTTTACCTCTTCAAATGTCATACCAGGCCTGCCTTCAAAAAATGCCCTTTGTCAGAAAATGAAAACAATTTGACAAGCTCAGTGGCCTTCTGAACCGCAGACACTTGCTGATATAGAGCTTCTGCCAGTGTCACAAAACACATTACATGGTGATCTCTCCTTGGGTAGAGATTTGACTATTGAAGAAGATAGATTTCTTTCATTTACCACTAAATCTAACACAGAAAAAATGACATATACTTTACTTTGGATACTAGATGCCACTTTTAAAACTGCCCTATTAAATATATAAATGTTTACTAAATATATAAAAGTTATGCCCTGTTAGATCCCAATCTTCTATAATTTATCTATTCTTTGTGGAGTCAATACAAATTTGTTTTTCTGTGAATTTCACCAATCTTCAAATAAGCATTTATACAGTACTTTGCTTTTTTTCCTGTCATTAATAACCAAAACCATAATGGTGGATTTAGAATTAGGTATGAGTATGGCTTCTAAAAATAAATTTCAAGATGTTACCAATATAGTTAGATTATTTTTTCCATTTACCCCAATGCATGGGGTAAAAAATTCAGATGAGTGTACTTGCAACCTGATAGGAAAATGATAACTTTAGTTTAAATTCACTTGTCTTCAACGCCATTCTTCCTAGCTGTTGGAATTCAAGATGTTAATGAATTAAAGCCAAATTTACCTGAAGAAGTCTGCAAAATTACTCACATGTATCAATATCTATTAAAAAGTCCAACGTAATTTGTGCAGAACCTATTTAGAGAAAACTGTAACGTATTGTTCACAGAAATTTAAAAAGTCCTAAATAACTGGAAATTGCAACATGTTTTTAGACTGAGAAAGCAAAGATGAGAAATTTCCTTAGTCTGATTGACTGTTTCAGTGTTCTCTCTAATACAATCACTATTTGTATTGATGCTTTTGTAATTCCCGATTCTATTTATGTAAGATCTCAATAAAAGCAGTCAAAATCAAGATATACTATTTAGACAATACATGTTTCAATGGTGAAACATAACAGATGAAAATGATTTGTCTCAACTCAGATTAACAATTATCTTCTGAAAAAGGAGCAAATAACAGTGGGAGATGGAATAAAATCTACTTTTTTGGATGCTGGTAATGTTCTATCTTTTGACTTGGTTGTTGTTAAAAAATATTTGCTTATTAGTAAATTATTGAACTGAATTTTTGCATGCTTTTCTGCATTTGTGTCTCTATCTCTTAAATGCAGGCTGTACAAAAAGATTTTCTTTCAAAAAATACATTATAGAAATGTGTTTAAGAAGAAAAAAAAGAATACTAACTGTTCAGAAAAGAAACCTGAAAAATGCTCTCACTTTAGCCAGGTGACCAAGCAAAACATCATGAGTGATGTCAGGTTGATAGTGTGCACTCCTGTGATATGATGCTGATGGCACTTCAGCTGTGTTTCCCTTCCCAAACCCATAACCTCTGTGCAATCATGAGGAAGACATCTAACAATGAAAACTGTGGGGAATTTTATAAAATGCCTGAACAATACTCCTGCGCTAAATCTAATTTGTCCATCTATCATCCATTTGTCTGTCTACCTACCTACCTACCTATCTATCTATCTACAAAGAAAGTACAATCCCAATGGAGTGAGAGAATTCCATCCAGAAGTTACAATGGATATACCACAAGAAACTTAATTTATCCATCAACAGCAGAGATGTGTGCCGGGATGAGTCCTTGCAGAGAGTTTCCAGTCATTCTCCTTTCTGATTCATAAGAATTAAAAGTGAGGGCTTGTCACACAAAGAACATCAGACAAGATTACAAAAAAAAAAAAAAAAAAAGAAAAGAAAAGAAAAAACAAAAACCCATGTATGGAAATGCCCTTTACTGCTATCTCTTCCTCTGCAGGATTTATCTGAGGAAAGGGAGTTGATTTAATGTGCATATAAAACTGATGTTTTAAAATCAGTTGCACAAGATTTGTTACCTGATATTGGCAATATTTTAGGAAAATAAATCACCAAACTATGTTTAATTACATAAAAGTAAAATATATTGTTTGTACTTATTAAACTTACCTCATTAAAAAATGTCATTAGCCGGGCGCGGTGGCTCACGCCTGTAATCCCAGCACTTAGGGAGGCTGAGACAGGAGAATCGCGAGTTCAAAGCCAGCCTCAGCAACGGCGAGGCACTAAGCAACTCAGTGAGACCCTGTCTCTACATAAAACACAAAATAGGGCTGGGG
>CM053406.1:20773247-20788949 GCA_028644305.1 Xerus rutilus
ATGTCATGGATGCAGTTTGATTCATATCTCTAGAGCTCAGGATGAAGGTCTTGGACTGAACATATAAACTTGGATGATGCTAGCACAAATATATGCTAAGCTATGAGAATGGATGTCATTACCCAGGAACAGGAGACAAAGAAAGAGGAGAACAAAGCTGGAAAGCAAAACTCAGAGAAACAACAAATATTAGCCTTAGCAAACTAGGATGCAGAGTTGGTAGACTAAGAACAGTGATGGACGTAGGAGTAAATCCAGAATATTTGGATATTAGTTGAACTCAGACAGATCATTTGGAGAAAGAGGAAAACAAGTGTCAACGGTGAAGCCTGCTGCCAAGAAATTCAGACATGATGAAAACTGAAAAGTGACTACTAGATTTATCAACTTGGTGGCCTTCAACAATTGGGCCTAGAGAGGATATCCAGTGCCCTTGTAAAGATGTGAGGCAGAAGATAAATGTTTGGACAAACAATGAAAGGGAAAGAAATTGAGATAGCAATATAATGTATACATTCAAGCCATTTTGATGTGGAGGGAATTTGGAAGTGGCTAAAAGGAAAGGAGATAATGAGAAATACATGTTTGGATTCTTATATATTTTTAGCGTGATATTGTAGTAGAAAGGGCCAAGTTGAAAATGCCTAATAACGTGGGTAATCAAAGAGAAAATGCTGTATATAAAACATAAGTGTGATACTAGTCAGAGAAAATTTATAGGTCTTAATTAATGGTTTCTATATTCACCACTAAATATGATAGTATGCCATCTGCTAACAGTGATTGTGTTAGTCTTGGTAGTGGGGTCAAAATATGAGAAGTCTGATGACAGATAAAAGAAGGAACAAATAAAACTGTTTGCTTTGGAAGTGAAATGTAAACTTCTGGGGAGATATTTTGGGACTGTAAAGTTTACATTAACACCTGTTTGAGGTTTCACATTATCTTTCCTAAGCTTCTCCGTGAAAGTTCAGTGGTTTAGGTCCAAATGAAGAAATAATAACTACTTTATACAAATAAAATGTGAGTTTCACAGAGATGGAAATCTGTGAATATTTTAAGGGAGAGATTATGGTGATGAACCATAAAATATAATCTGAACCAGAAAAGCACTGGAGTATGGTAGATTGAAAGAACATGGCAGAGTTGCTGAATTGGGGTTTAATATTAAATGTTTAAAAGAAATATATTTCAGACAGTCTTTTTCCTATTCCATACATGAGCACATAAGCTTACTAAATGATTTTTCAGGACACCAGGGACATAGCTAATTACTATTCAAGTATCTCTCCTCCCTTCTGTTTAGATGGGTGCCAAAATACAACTTAAACCATTATTTGAACAGATGTATCCATATAACCCCTTTGTTGAAGAAAGAATGCAGATTCATGAAACATATCCAGTACTGCCTAATGTTTAACAAATAGGCCATGGATTGGTGTAGGAGTGCTTAAAACTGAAACTGGAAATTATTGGGGACATTTTTTTGAAGGAAAAAACTCAAGAGAAAGACGCCACCGAGTAATTGGAAATATTAAATGCTGTTATCATAGTTCTAGCTTTGACGATTAAGTTTATGGTAATAGATCAGCATTAAAAAGTCATAATATTGCTAAAATAATGTTTGATTTGGAGCAGCCCTTCTTAATTTGTTCATATTCTCTCAGCTTGGAGCATTGATCATTGTCTAATTGCAGCCCCTTTGGCTTCCAATTGTGTGTTCCTATTCATTTTTTTTTCTACAGGCAGCTTTCAGCCACATGCATAATTGTATCTAATTTCCTGAGTCTTAAATTCAGATTGTGATGACTAAATGAGATCCTTTGTTTTTCTGCTTGCTTAGTCTCCCCCACAAATCCAAATTTCTACAAACAATTACTTGTTCTATTTTTTTAAATATGTTATTTTATATACTCAAGCTCATTAAGCCCTTGGATCCAACTAAAATATCATTTTAGAGCATGAAAAAAGCATTTACCACAGATTTTGCTTTCAAGCAGGGAGACAGATCATCTTAATATTTGTAATACCATTAATTAAAGTGATATCAGATATGTTGCATTTGTTGGAGACAAATTTGAAGGACGTTTTTGAATGGCCCCCTCGATGATGCCTGTAGTTGGTTCAGCCTTCATAGAAACAATCACACAGCACATGTTTAGACAAAGGATATCCAGGCATATGGATTTGGTACATATGTCATCCTATGAAATCACTGTCAAAAGGAAAGATGAGAATTACAAGAAAAAATGCACCAAAATAATTTTTTAAAAAAACCAGTTCTCTCTCTGAAGATCCTAGGCAGTCACTGTAGAGCTTCCTGGCAACATCGAGCAGAGGAGCCAGCTAATGAGGCAAGTCATCCGTTATCATTGCTGTGCTTAGCCTGATTTAGTTATCTGAATCAAAATGACAGATTCAGGAGGAAGGCTCCTGGGAACTTGACTGAAAATGTTATGTTGATGTAACCATGCATTGATCAGTCTAGTGTAGTGCTTCTTAGTCTCCATGCCAACAATAAAAAGAAACAAAAAATACTGGGTTAAAGGGCATGCTTTAGGAAAACGGATATTGGGCAAGGTATTTTCTTTATAAACAGGCTGAGTTAAACATTGAAATAAGCTCCATGCCCTGACCAACTCAGGGCTTCTCAACACATAAGAGGTTTTATAAAGTAATTTCAGCTTGTCAGGAACAATTTTCCTCTTTCCCTTTAGGATTACTTATAACTTTAGCTTTTGCAACTATAACCCAGGTTATTGGCAGCCTATTAACTTTATTCCAGTGTGAAAACTGAAAGAATTAACTCTTTCTGTCCTCTCCTAATCTTCTACTATTCCCTAAAGCCAGTAGTAGACAGCTGTTTTTTTTAAGTGCATTTGACATGCTAGGCATGAATTTAAGAGGCTTGATAAAAGAGGTAGTAAAAATAAGAAAAAGAAAAAACATCCAAATTACCTGAGGGGAATACATGCTGTTGACAAATAGCTCTGTCTGCTAGTCCTCAGTTAGACAAAGATTTTTGATATTTTTGATCAGTGGGCTAGACAGATTTTTCTTGCTATGGGAAAACTATCAACATGTAGAAAATAACATTGAGGGTGCATTAAAAGCCACATATGATGAAGAAAAGATTGTGTGTCTAAGCTAGAATAGCTCATGGCACAAACCGTATGCCATCAAAGATGACAAATCTGAAGGTTTATGCAAGGCAGGGTTTGTTGTTGTTTTTGGACTCACGCATACGTTTTCATTATAGGACATGAACAGAACCAAGAAAGGAGAAACCCATACAAATTCTTCCATTTGATGTTTCTGGTTTGTTTTATGGTAAAGAGTGGAAATGTATAAAACATCTTTAACTACTCCCCTGGAGTCATTTAAGTTGATTTGGGCATCACATTAGGATTTAACAATTTTCTAAACTGATCCAATTTAATGCTTTTTAAAAACCTCTCTTTCTTGCAGCCTCTCCACATCTCCAAAACAAAGTGCCCAGCTGTATAAATGAATGAAATAAGGGCCTACAGGAAGCCAAGATCCTAATTTTAACCACATGCTGGAAAGTAAGAGAATTTATCTGTTTCATTCTAGCCTTTCCTTCTTTCTTAAATGGGAACTCTGCTGGGTTAGTGATTTTGCTTGGGACTATTGATTCAGTATTCAATCTAAGCTGAAGATGTTTACAACGGTCATCAAGCAAACTTGATTGATCGTCACATCTTTCCAGGATTTCCTCCACATTGGACTCATAGACGCTGAATTTCCCACTTCTGTTATAATGCAAAGATCTTCAGCAATCTTCCCCATATCCCTAAAAACTATTTAGACCTGTGGGAATATACCAGGGCAATAATGTTCTGCTCAAAGCCAGAAAACAGGTTCAGAGTTTGGGTAAATTATGCTGCTGTGCACCGTTTCCTGCACACATGTTCTTGAGGCAGTTTGTATTGATTTCTAAAGGCCAGGAGCTGGCTGCTAGTGACATCTACATGTGATAAGGAAGATCCAGGAATCCTTGTTAGGCATATCTGAAGCAGGAACTGAGAAGTCCTAGCAGACTGCTTTCTATCAGTTAATCTCTTAAAAGCCTCCTCAACCCCATCAGGCCCATGATGTTTTTTTGTTATTTTGATTTACCTCAGTATTAACTTACTGTATCCTGTGGCATACTTTCTTCAAATTTCTTTCTAAAATTCTCCTAGAATTCACTGTGATTTGAAGGCTTTTTCAGAAGTACTTTGGAACATCAATTTAAAGCATGCTGATTAAGTGCATATTATGTATTCTTTTTGACAAGGATCGAACGGAGAAATGGTGATGGTGGTCTCCCTCACATAAAGAATAATGCAGAATAAGTTCTATATATATGGAGAGAGAGGAGGGAAAGGAGGATCTCCTTAGATATTATCAAAGTGAAAAAACTCAGGATAAGGTTCAAACTAAACAAATGAACTGTGGAGGTGGCTGGTTCTCCTAGGAGCATATCACACAATTCAATGAACTTGAGCTTTTGCAAGAAAGCACTAGGTTTCAGGTTGAGCAGGTTCTGCCCCAGTGGAATTTAGCCACCTAGCAAATAAAGAAAGAGGTACACTGTGGCTTGATGTAAAGCTTCATAGTGACCTCTGCAAAAATCATTAATCTAACAGATCATTGAAGAGTAAAATATTAAATTTAGACATCTTTTTTTTCTCTTTAAGTTTTGTAGAAGATGACTTTGAGTTTTAATTCCTTTATTAATCCCCTGTCAGCTCATTTCTAGGAAAGCATCTTATTTTCTACTCCCTAACTCTACCTTCATTTCTCCCATTCAGCTCTTTTTCCTAAATCCTTTATCTGCAAGAACAGTAATAGCAAGGACTAGATTTCTCTTCTGTTTCTGTTTCTATGAAAGATTGATAAATTGTTTTGAGTTCATATTTAAATGATGAATGAGACATCAAGACAAAAAATTGTAGCCAGGCGCGGTGACGCACCCCTGTAATCCCAGCACTTTGGGAGGCTGAGACAGGAGAATCATGAGTTCAAAGCCAGCCTCAGCAACAGCGAGGCGCTAAGCAACTCAGTGAGACCCTGTCTCTACATAAAACACAAAATAGGGCTGGGGAGGTTGCTCAGTGGTCAAGTACCCCTGAGTTTAATCCTCGGTACCAAAAACCAAAAAGATGGAAAATTGTTCTAATATACACATTTTGACAGAATTCTAGCACAAATGTCCACAAGTATCAGCAATACTAAAACAACTCAAACCTCCAACAGCTATGATTTCATGTAGGGATATTTTATAATCATTAACTCACCGCTGGACCAAGAAAGCTATATGAGTTTCAGTGTTTTAGTTTCCCTTTAGCATCATATTCCTTGTGACAGAATATTAAAAACTACCACATATTTTTATCACTGCATTTAGTGCTGTGTACTTAAAGGCCTTCTAACCCTAACCCTGACAGTCCAAACATCTTACAGGGAGCATATCACCTAAAATACAAAATAAACTGTAATGTCTTGGAAGGGAAATTGAAAAAATAAATTCCTAAGATTTATTCTGTAGGGAAATATAGTTATCACAAGACCAGTGCAAAGCACTGGGGTGTTCAAACATGAATATGTTGGTTAAAGGTCTTTTTATTTATAAGACAAAACAGAAACCAAAATGAACTCACTGAAAACAAACAAAATAAAAAGAAGCCACCTTTAGCTACTGAAGAACAGAAGTACATTCCTGCCAGTAAAGAACTCCCCATTCGGAAATGCACAAAATTTTAAGTGAAGATGTTACATATCAGGAGAATAGCTATCCAAACTTATTTCATTTCTCTCTCTTCTTACCTCCCTTCTGTCCTTCCTTACATCTTCTTTTTTTTTAATTCCTCTGTTTCTGTTCCTTCCTTTCTCTTATTGTCTGTTTTTCTGTCTTCATCTCTATCAGTGTTTGTCTCTCTCTCTTTTCCCTGAAAATGTCAACTAAATTATGTTATGGTGATAGAATATTAGTAAACCTAATCTTGAGGAAGAAAAAGTATCCCAATAAAGAATTAGTATATTCTACATTTTAGTGTTTCTGGATTTTCAAATGTGATCATAACTGAAGGAAGAAATATATGTTCTATTGAAACTTTTTAAGTAAGTAGAGGTTTTAAGAGAAATCAGTGCCAAAAGTTGCAACAGCTACTTGTTAAACTCAAGTTCAGACCGATTCATCCGTGTCTTTGTCAGATGAGGCTTTGGCCAAAAGAAAGGGGACAGTGATATATATATATAGATATATAGATATATATATATCTATATATCTATAGAGAGATAGATATAGATATAGAGATAGATAGATATAGATATAGGTATCTAGATAGATAGATAGATAGATAGATAGATAGATAGATAGATAGATATAGATAGATAGATAGTAGGGGGTAAGATAATTCAGAGAAGACACCGTAGATACATGTATTGTTTAAATGGAAAGCAGCATGTTAACTTCTTGAGTGGAGACTGACCACATATTTTTATGTGCAATAAATGCTAAATGAGTTATTTAGTCTTTTCCAGAAGCTCAGAGTGGCCATTGCATTTCAAGTTTTGATAGCAATTCTGAAAAGCAAAGAGTTGGCTTCTTTTAAGAGTTCTTTCTCTCCTATTAGAAAACCTCATTGTCTTAGCATATGATATTTATAATCAAGTTTTACAGATACACAGGTGCAAGTTGGACTAGTTAAACATTTTATATTGTCGCACCTTCAAAGGATGTTAAATTACATCTATTTTACATGTGAATGTTTTACATTCAGCAATCTTTATTTTTTTTCCTTTCTTTCTTTCTGATCATTTGAAAAGGCAGAACCCTACCTCAGAACAATATAAAAACCTGATGTAACAAAGTAGTACTTACTGAATTAAACAGTTGGAAAATTTCCTATTCAGTTTCTCTTTCTATGATTCACATAGGGATAGTTGAAAGTGAGCCTTAACCTTCTTCTTGTCACCTTTCAGCTATGCTAAAAATCATTGATATTGTAAAGGAATGTCTTCAGTTACAAGGCAGATCAGCATCTAATGCTGCATATGATTGCTGAAATACACTGCTGACTTGAAATTCCTGACTGTTCTATCCAGTAGTAAAAAAGAAGCATTTGTTTTCCTTACATTGCTCCCATGCTTGTTAACTTCTCAGATTCAATCTAAGAATTCATGTTTTATATTCAATATTCTAAGAAGGGGACGGAAAAACATCCTGACAGATTATTTTTCCTTGGAGGATTTTGGTTTAAGCCTTTACGCAAAAAGTATACTAGATTAATGATAACTGAGAAATAAGAAATATTCTTTCTGGTCTCTGAGCAGTGAAATTGACACATGATAGTGTGTGGTATTATGTAGAATCCTTAAATCCCAACAGAATTTCAGAGACTTGAAGTCAGCTGTGTATTACTTTCTCTACTGCATGAATATCATTGTAAATATTCAAACTTGATGGTCTTCTACTGAGAAACACTACTTTAAAGCTTTCTTTTATCTTCATGGCTGAAAGAACAAAACCACAGCAAAGACTAAGAAAAATAGTTATGGGGAGGAGCTATAAAGAGCCCAAATTGTTCTATGGCATGGTTGTGTATAATGTGTGTGTGTGTGTGTGTGTGTGTATGTATTCCTCACACACATAAATATATATATTTATATGACATATGCCAATACATATATTTATAATATATATGATATATAGAAATGTATTATATGTATTATAAATATACACATCTATATTATATATATATATATATATATATGTATGTATTTCTAAGCCCAAATATGAAAGCCCTTTATTGTCTAGTCTTGAAATATGATCTACCATTTCAGGATAAGCCCACCTCACACAGAAAGATTGGCTGATAATTTTCATATTGTACAATGAATATGTCCAATTGATGGTAGCTAGTAGAGCATGAATGTTTTTAGGTCATATCCATGTTCACAGGAACAAAGTTAACCACATTTCACCAATTAGCTTTCATTTTCTACCTAACTGCATATAAAATATTTGAGCAACTGTCTTTAACAGATTTATGTTCACTTATTAATTACTGTTCCAAACTGTGTATTTTGTAGTACCTGGGAAGAAAAAGAGCAAGTCTTGTGGCCACACTGCTTGGTTTTGATTTCTGACTCTGAAAATTACTACTTCTACCACTTGGTGCAACCCATCAAATATCTCTCTGCCATTTATTTACTTACATTTAATAAGGAGATGGTGATAATAACAGCAAGGTATTAGATGATTTTATGAGGATTATCTAAGTTAATAGACGTTAGAGATTATCTAAATGCTTGGAACAGTTCTAGAGACAGAGCGAGCACTCATACTACCAATACATAATACATACTCAGAAATTATTAGTTATTTATATTATTAAGTGTTGTAAAATAATAATAAATAAAAAGTCATTAGCATAAATGTTGTTCATTTACTTTTTCTGCTAACATTAGCATTTCATAAACTCATGTTTACCTACTTTAAGAAATAAGTTTCATTGAACTAGTAAAACCACAGACACATGTAACCATGCAAACTCAATGTTTGACTGAAGACAGAACATGATTTTATTTCCTGATCCCAAATGGTGTGATCTACTTTTTACTTCATATGAAATCAAATATTCTTTATCAACATAACAATTTTGATATTTCCAGTATTAAAGTTTCAAACAGACATTACTCGGTGCCATAGTTTTTATCTTGAATGTCCCCCAAAGGCCCATGTGGCTTACATGCCAACTTGTAGCACCATTTGTTGGTAGAACCTTAAGGAGCCAGGCCTATTGAAAGGATATGAGATTAGTGGGGTCATGCTTTTGAAGGGGATTTTGAAAGACCACCTTCTTCCCATGTGTCTCTTTTCTTCCCAGCATCCAAGAGGTAACCGGGCCTTGTACTCACATCTCCATGTATTGTGCTGCCACAGGCCCAGTGTGACAGGGTCAAACAATCATGGATCAAAACATCTGAACCTATGAGCCACAATAATTGTTTCCTTCTTTTGGGGTTGATTATCTCAGGTATTTTGTCACAGTGATAGAAAACTGACTAACACATTGAATTCGAGGAAGAGAACTTCAAAATGAATATAGTAAGAAGTATTCTTAGAATATCATAAAGTACTGACTGCAGTAGCATGTAAATAATGAGGTTTAAATTTTTTTGTAACAAATATTTGGGTGATATGCCATTAAACAAGATAGGTAAAAGGAGATAAATGCTGGGTTAAGTGTGAAAAAATTATGGTTGCTTTATATCGTCCTAGAAATAAAATTTCTAATAAAATTTCTTCTCTTCATAAATTTTGGTTTTCTTTCTACTATATTGTACTTTTTCATATTTATTGGATTTCATCTAGTCCAACTCCAAAAAGGCATATTTGTTATTCCTATTAGACAACTCATATACTGCTACAATAAATTTTTTATGTTTTTTATTAGAAATTTCATACAATCCCAGAGACTACATAAGCCATTAATTATTGAATATAATTTAATTTAGCTTAGTAAGCAATTAGAAAAACCTTGAAATCTGACACTCCAGGATTTATCTGGTTGTTCTTTCTGTCAATAACATGCTGCTAGTATTTATAAAACAAATGAAATCTAAATGTGTAAGTATGGTTTCAAATATTTAGACAAATCTTTAATATCTATAATGCCCATATCAAAGGAGTAGACATTTACCAGCCTAAACAGGACTTTGAAGCCTAAACAGGACTTCAAAGGTCAGAATAACTTTCCTTTTGAAGTTCATTAATGAGAGGCAAATCACTCTTTGAAGAAAAGTACAAATTAAGCAGATTCCTTATTGGCTAAATAAATAATTTGTGATTATTACCATATTAATTTAAATTTTAATATAAAGTTATTACCCAAAAAGTAACCATTTTCCTCCTGATTATTATATAAATCAGTGTAGGCCTGGGAGTTTGTGAAAGAATCACCAGAAAGACCAAGGCCTTAAACTTATAAATTCTCTCATTTCATTCCTCTCTCTTTGTAAGGAGCTGAGTTATCTTTTGGCCTCAGCTAATTTTCATAAAGTAGAGCAAACATTCGGTGCAGGAAATCTATAGCGTGACACCTATCATAACATTTGCCACACATTATTTTATTGGTTCTTTTTCATTATAAAAGACAGGAGAATCCATTTTGATATAATTATACAAGCATGGAATATATCTCATTCTAGTTAGAGTCCCACTCTTATTGATGTACATGGTTGTGGGATTTACTGTGTTGTTTTTATACAGGTACATGGGAAAACTGTCAGATTCATTCCACTGTCTTTCCTTTCCTTATCCTGCCTCCCTTCCCTCCATTCCCATTGTCTAATCTACTGCATTTCTATTCTTCCCCCTACCCACCCCACCCTTACTATGGGTTAGCTTCCAGCTATCAGAGAAAACATTATTAGATCTTTGTTTTTTTTTGGGATTGGCTTACTTCACTTAGCATGATAGTCTCCAGATCCATTCATTTGCTGGTCCCACCCGCATTTGCTTCAGTGATTTCTCTCAGCTTTTGTGGATTTGTTCTTCCTCCTCCTTGGTATTCCTATTTATATTACTTTATGTCCTAATCATTCCTTCCCAGAGTGAACTTTTTTTTTAAACAAAATTATAAAACATGACCAAAAGCAATTGTGCCTATGATTCTTAGAATTTATTCAGTGAGTTGTTATTAAAGCCTGATATCTACCATTTGTATGGTAGATATCAGGATTAAAATGTGAGACCTCTTGGGGAAGAAGGCTTTTTTGAGGCCTTCTTTAGAGGTAACAGTTCAGAACTCATTTATTGAGCTATGAGAGCCATAGCTTAGGAAACTTATTAATAAACAAGAGTGCAAAGCATAATGCTAAGTTAAACATCGATCTGCCTGTGGTTCTTGACTGGTTGTGTTCTCAGATTTCACAGTTGTGTTCTCAGATTTCACAGTTGATTCTAACAAAAGGGGACTCATGGTTGGATAAGCTAGGAAATAGACTATGACTTTTCTTGATTAAAGTCTTTAAGAAATCTTGCAAAATAAAAAGCCTATTTAGACATTTCAGTTACAGCTTGAGCATGTAAAAAGCTTGGAATTCATCATTCCCATCCCTACAATAAGAAAATAATTGAGTAAGGAGAAAAGTAATGATATTTTTTGCATACATCAGAAAATTGCCGTCTCTAAACCAAAACCCTAAAACTGAAAAGGGAGGCACAACAGAGAATCACTGGTGAGCCCAGCTAACTAGAATGAAAGTTGCTGGAGCTATACTCATAGGAACACTTAGGGTATTCTCAAGAAATTGTGGAAGTTAATGAGAAATTCTTTAATGCCACAGTCTTAAAAACACCCCCTGACTTTTATCTACAAGATAACCTACCAGATTCTCAAAATAGAGCACCTAGAAAAGTCCCCTCTTATCTCTAGCAAAGGCAGTAAAAATGTAATCATTTTGACCTACACCCAACATATTCTCCATATCAAATCATTATTATTCAGTGAGCAAATCTTTACCAGAACCTTATCTCAGCTGAGAGAAAGGCATGTACCAACTGCAGCCCTTCCACTCTTCCTGTCTCACATAATAGAGGGAAAAGGCTAAGAAAAGCTTTTGAAAATCACAGCCGAGGTACACAGTCCCACTAAAATATAGAGATGTAATCATAAGATTATAGACCCCTTCCCCTCCCACACGCTTCCCTACCAAAGGGGCAGTATAGTGCTCAAAGCTGAAAGAGTTGAAAGATGCAGGAAGGGGGACTTACAGAATCCTTGGACATGAGCGGAGACAAAGCCCAGGTCACAAGAGGAAACTGATGCTATACAAGCTAGGGGCTCCTAGTATTACAGATGAGCATGCAGAAACACGAACCTCAAATGCAGCCCAATTCTTAACCAGATTAATATGAAAACTCACATTCTGATATTTTATCTCAGTTCCTCTTGCTTGATACATCATGTCATGTCCAAATTTCTAGAAAAAATTACAAAACATGCTAAAGGGCAAGAAAAATACAGTCTGAAGAGACAAGGCAATTCATTAAAATAAATGAATAAAAATATAAAGTAAGGTGGCATTGGCGGTATAGTGGTGAACATAACTGCCTTCCAAAAAAAAAAAAAGATGATTAATATGTTAAAGACTGTAGTAGAAATAGCAGTAACAGGCAAGAATATCAGACAAATTACCATAGATGAGCGTTAGGATGATTAATTTTGTGTCAGTGTAACAGGGCCACAGAGTACTCAGATTCTTGGTCAAACATTATTCTTGGTGTTTCTGGGAGGGTGCTTTTGAATGAGATTTATGCCTACATTGATAGACTTGAGTAAATTAGATTGTTCTCTACAACAGGTGGGGCTCATCCAGTCAGCAGAGGACCTAAATATAACAAAGGGCTGATCTCTCCTAAGTAAAAAAGAAGTGTGTGTGTGTGTGTGTGTGTGTGTGTGTGTGCATGTGTGCACGTGTATGTATACTAGTTCTATTTCTCTGGAGGACCCTAGTAAAAACTTTCTCATGGGCTACCAGTCAAAATATCAGCCAAACTTCAATCCTTCAATAAAACTCCTTTTAAACTAAAATCAATTTTCTTAAAATTATATTAAAGACTTATTTTCATCTGATGGCTACCTACTTCTTGCAATTTATCTTCTGATGATATCATCCATCATCTTATTCTCTGACATTACTGGCCTATATATGATTCCAAAAATAAATTGGTTCCTTCTATCAATTATCCCAACAAGGAATCAATTGATACTGGATGGTTTGGCCACAGGAAAATAAGGGAAATCAGAGACAATGTAATTCCTAGAGAATTTTAAGACTAAATGTATAAACTAAAAAGCCCTGGTTTCAGAAATCTAAAATTCTCCATAAAATGCATCTTTTTTTTTTTTTTTAACTTCATAGCCAAGATCATAAGGGAGTAACAAAAATTTACAAGGCTGGAAAGAGAAAAACTGATGATAACTGTTAATAAAGGTTAAGATTTTGTCTGCCTGGGGATTAGTAGACAATAACTGTAACTCAGCAACTTGGAATGAAGGGTTATATATACAAGGAAGGAGGAAGGCTGTGGGAAAAAGTGAACACAAAGTTGTAATGAGACATTCGAATGAATTCAGGATATGTCAATAGTGACGTTCAGCAAGTCTGGACTGATAAAAAATAATCTATCATCAGGAAAGGAAGATGAGGAAGAAGCTTCTCTTTCTTGGCTTTGGTGTGATGTAGTGAGGAAAAAAATATTTGTCAATCATTTATCAATACTCTTATCAGGTTTCGTTTCCAGTGGTATTGGAACCCACAAAACAAAAACATAACTAAGAAAGTCATTTCTCTTACAAAAATTCTAGGACAACTAATAAAAGGTAAAAACATCTCAGGAGAACTGAAATCCTTGGTCCACCATACTTACAAAGATGAAATTGAGGAAAATAGACTCTCTCATATGTACAAGCTTTAACTGGGAAGGCAAGATCCTATAGTAGATTTATTTATACAAAAGGTCAGATGATCACCACAGATAAAGATGTAAATATTTAATGTAATAAAATAAATAAGATGGAGTTCAATTTTTGAAAGAAAAAAAATACTATTATTAGCCAGGATGATGTAAGACTAATCTTAAAAACATTTATAAAATGATAAAAACAACAGTTTTGAAACTGAAATTTCAAAAATGGACATAGCAGAAGAGGGAACTGAAAAGTTACTGACAATCTAAACATGGAGGGAAAAAAATAGTCGTAATAAACAAGATGGGGTAAGAGGTATTGGGCAACTAATACAAAAATACTTAGTCTGTTATAGGAGTTCCAAACTGAAATAATGTAAAAGAGAAGCACTTTTTATAGAGATAATAGCTGGAACATTTCTAGAACTAATGGGAGATATGTATCCTCAGGTGTAAGAATCTTACCAAATAACCAGACATGTTGTAATACAACAAAATATGATACTTTCTGTCTTTATAGAAATAGGGAAAAAACAGATTCTCCACAAACAGACTGACAGCAGATTTCCCTATGGCAACAAAAGAAGATATAAGAATAATACACTCAAAGAGCTGAAAGCTAAATTACCATTTGATGATACAGGCAAAATAAATGCATCTATAGACAAATAAAAATTTGTAAAATCACTTTTGAAAAAGGTGACAATACTGAATACATCCAAATATATGTAAACCCAAAGGCACAGAAGTTTCATTCTTCAATATAAATTTGGTTGAATGTGTTTTCTCTGTAATGCTAAAGATACATGTAAGAAAATTAATAGTTGTTTTTGAGTTTAATACAATTTATTTCTAAGTGTCCTCACAAAGCTTAAGATGGTCTCTTCAACCAAGTGGTTGTTGGACATGTTCCTGAATTAATTTTCACCTGAAAACCCATGGGATGAAAAACCTTTTTATTTTTATATTTTTCATTGTTTTAAACAGCTTTCATTGTTTTAATATTTTTATTTTATTTATTATTTGTTATTTTTAGATGTACATGACAATAGAGTGTATTTTGACATATCCTGGCTGTGTGTTAACATCTGCATATGAAAGAGAACATTCAACATTTGTTTTTTAGGGGAGGATTGGCTTATATCACAGCATGATAATCTACAGATCAATCCATTTACCATCAAAAGTCATAAAATCATTCATATGACCGAGTAATATTCCATTGTGTATATATACCACACTTTCTTTATCCATTCATCTGTTTAAGGGCACCTAGGTTGGTTCCATAGCTTAGCTATTGTGAATTAAACTGCTATAAACATTGATATGACTGTGTCACTGTAGTATGCTGATTTTAAGTACTTTTGGTATACGCTTTTCGTTGAAAAATTATTGAAATGTGCTCTTTGTTAACTCATTTATCCATACGGCATCATAAGGAATGTGTCTCATTATGTTTTGTGCTCTGTAACAAAATACCATCTGACTGGGTAACAGAAGTGTACTTGGCTCACAGATTCGGAGGCTGGAAAGTCCACGATGGAGGGGTTTCATGTGTTGAGGATCCTCTTGGTGCAATATGACATCGTGAAAGACATTACATGGACAAGGAATAGAGGGGACCTGAATTCCTTTTTTATAAGTATCTCACTCTTGGATAACACATTATTAATGCAATAGCAGCATTAATCCATTCATGAGGGCTCAGCTCTTATGACCTAACCACCTCCAAAAGATTCCACCTCTCAACGTTGGTATATTTGGGATTAAATTTCTAACACAAGACTTTAGGGAACACATCAAACCATACCAGTAGGTGATATTATAATCATTTCATAGTTGAGAACCCTGAAGTTTAAAGTTATATTCTCAAGGCTTATTATAATAGGGGCTGGATTTGAATCTAAATCTTACTGGTTGACTTAGTTACCTTGCAGATAAGTATCGTCGCCTGCGGCAGGAGACAATAATCACGCAGTTGTTCTCAGAAAGCAATCTTTATTCTTGTTGAGCGCTCTTCTTGCCTTCCTGGTTCTCTTTTGTTCTCCCGTCCTTCCCCTCAGCCTCCTTCTATCTCCTTTTTATACAGCAGGAAGTATTACTGAGCAGAGTTACAACCAATTAGCAGGAATAGCATTATCAAGCACGAGGGGAATGCATGAGCAGAATACAGGCGTGTATCAGAGCAGGCATTGCCCACGAGCCAAGCATGCACA
>CM053406.1:20789449-20856368 GCA_028644305.1 Xerus rutilus
CCCAAATTTTATATTTCTAACAAGTTTACACATGCTTTTTGTACATAGACCACAGTTCAGGGAAAATATCTTTGTAGAGTGATTTGAAGATTTTTTACATAATATACAGTTTTTCCCTTTATCTAGAAAACTCAGACATTTCTTTTTATTACCTACATGAGTACTCTACTCAGATCAAAGGATCCTCCTCTGAGAAACAGGTCAAGAAGAACCTCCCAGTCTTATTTATATGGCTTCTACCTTCTCTTTGAATATTTACTGTCTTCTTGAAGAATTGCTCTTCCTTTTTCTTTGATGATATAATGCTCTCTTAGTTTATTTCTGCCAGATCCTTTAAATCTCCTTTGGCTCTACAGTCCCATGAATCCTTGCTTCTTTCTTAGAGCCTCTCTCTTTTTACTCTGCCAAAGTTTTTAGGAGCCCTGCTTCATTCCCATGGCTGCAGTTAGACTGATATACAAATGAATTCAAAATCTTTATTTTCATTCCTCTCTCTCTTTTGAGCTTCAGACTAATAAAGTAAACTGAGCTCAGTATCTAGATGCCCACAATACATTACCAATGTGTTTGAAATGCATTTCCCAGCTCCAACAAGTGCATGCTCCATGACCCCATACTTCAGCCATCATTCCATGCTCTCCCACTCTAATGTCCCCCTCCTTCAAAGCCCCATCCTGGGCATTCATGCCAGGACACTAGGCATCTTCCGTGATTTCTGCTTTCCTTCACCTAACAACAAATCTACTTCATTTTGACTAGTTTACCATGTCAAGTGTTATTAAATCCCTTCATTTAAGGAAGAAGGCAAGGTATAGATGATCTCTTAGACATTTTTATCATAAATATAAATAAGACAATTTAAATCTAAATGAGTCAAAGAAACAAAAACATGAGGAGGGACAAGTTGGAGAGACATGGAGGAAATAAAATGTAAACATAGAATGAAAGATATTAAAATACATTCACCAGCTCCTAAGGAAGTATCCTCAATAGAGCCCCAATAAGAAGATTTCAATAATTTGTAAAGCCCACAATCAGAGTAGGTTCTTATGTAATATTTCTTGGTTAGTCAAATAGCAAGAAGACCCACAGCAACACATCTAATAGACATGCACACATTTTCTCTTCTTTCAAACGCACATAAACACACTGGTTCATGCACATGCCTTTAGGTACTATAGAACATTCAAAAGTATTGATTATACTCTAAGCCATGAAGCAAGTGACAAACGGGCAAAAGAATTTGGCATACATGAATTTACAACAACCCTGTTGAATAACATGAACAGAAAACAAATAAAAACATTTTACATATTTTAAATTGTGATAATAAACACATATAAATAATATTTGGGTCGAGTCATAATGGGTCTAAGTGTAAAAATATGCTTTAAATTGAGTTACAAAAGTACCACACACCAAAACATGCTGTGCAGCTATGAAAATACTTAGAGATACATATACAGCTTTAAATATCTTTATTATACAGAAAGTAGGGTTAAAGTGAAAAAAAATAGTGTCTAACATAAGGAATCCCACAGTAAAGAAGAGAGGAAGAGATAGCTCACAAAAATGAAAAAATAAAAGAGCATAGATTAGTGAAATAAAATGATACATTAAAAGAAGTCAAGAACATTAATATTACTTTGGAAAAATAATAAATTGAAGAAATCTATTACATATATGATCACATGTATGTGATCAAAACACAAGACAGAAGATCAATATTAAAAAGTTTAAAATTTTATACTTTTATCAAACAAAAATGATAAGAATAAAGTATTATAAATCAATATTTATCAATTCATAACACAATATTATAAAATAAAAAATCTTTGAGAAAATATACATAGCCAAAAATACTTCAGAAAAATAGTACATTTGTATTTTTCTATTACTCTGAAAGAATTTGACTATCTAGTTTAAAATCTACCTATAAAGGAAAAGTTTAGAGTTATTTGTATTTTTGGTTAGCAAGTATTAATTGTACATATTAATTGTACATAGTGCTCTGCAACATTTCAATATATGCATATAGTATGCACTGATTTTTTTTGAACTTCTACATATAAGAGAGAATATGTGACACTTGTCTTTCTTGTTATGTGTGGCTTATTTCACTTAACATAATGTCCTTCAGTATTATTCATCTTGTTGCAAATAATGAGATTTTATTTTTCTCTATGACTGAATGGTATTTCATTGTTTATATATCATATTTTATTTATCCATTAATCTGATGGGTACCTAGGTTGATTCCATATCTTCTGGGTATATAGCCAAAGCAAACAAGGTCAGCGTACCAAAGAGCACACCATAGTTTATGGCAGTACTATTCACAGTACCTAAGTCCACATCACGTATCTTTTTATTTTTTAATTTTTAATTTTGAGGGGTATTGGGTATTGAACCCAGAGGTGCTTTATCACTGAGATGCATCCGTAGCCCTTTTAATTTTGAGGAAGTCTCTCACTAAGTTCCCAAGGCTATTCTTGAACTTGTGATCCTACTGCCTCAGCCTCCCTAGTTGCTATGATTACAGGTGTGTGCCACCACATCTGGCTAGCCTAGATAATTTCAAATGCAAATTCTATCACATTTATCAAGAAGCAAGTATTTTCAACCAAATGAAGCAAAATAAACACTCTTACTTATGTTTCTAGCAATCTTGGTACCTACCTCCGTCAAGGACACTCATACATATAGATGAAAATGCTTAATCAAATATTAACAAACTGAATATAACCACATATACATAATATTATACATCATGATCAATTATTTTACTTCAGATGAGTAAGGTTTATTCAACATTAGAAAATTTGTTCAAGTCAATGTTATTAAGAAATAATACATTTAGAAAATTAGTTAAAAATATAATAAAAAGACAAACACCAGACCAGGAAAAAGTGTTGCAAAAAGTTAACTGACAAGGATTCACATTATTTGTAAATTTCATAAATGAAAACTACAACAAACCAATAGAAATATTTCACAAAATGTATAAATAAAACTTCTGAGAAAGGAAGCATTATAGACACACACATGTATATGTATATATGTTCTATATGGATGTGTATATATGTGTGTGTGTGTGTATAGAATGTATACACACATATACACATGCAAAGTAAAGCTAAAAGAAGTGGGATGCTATTTCATATCTACTAGATTGGAAAATGTTAAAATGTGTCTTTTATGTAACATGGGTGAAGGTAAAATGGAAATTCTCTGTATTACCTTTGTAATTCTTCTGTAAATTAAAAACTATTTAAAAAACTAAACAGTTTATTTAAAGAAAAGTGAAGTGGTACCTAAAGCAATGTCTGTATATAGAAGGATTTGTCTGTATATAGAATATTATTGCATTAAGGAATAAAGTAGTGAGGACACAACATTCACAACATTGAGCACAACATTCACTAAAACATGTCTACTTGAAGTGTAAATTGGTGCAGGTTTGAAAAAGAATTAATGGACTAAACATTTGTATCTCTCTCAATTCATACATTGAAATCCTAACTCCAAAGGTTAGGATATGGGGAGAATGGGCCCTATAGGAGGCAATGAAGTCATGAGGTTAGAACGCTCATGAATGGAATCAGTGTCTTTATAATGTGGTGTCTGGTGATAGACTATTTTCAAGCTCATAGAAGTTGTCTTCTAGCTGTGTCTTAAAAGTGTGTAAAGGTGAAGGGTCTTCTTCAGCTATAGTTTGCACACTGATGTTTGCTGCATAATGCCTTTAAATCTATATATGTTCTTGCATGGACCAATAGTTCATTCTTATTTATTTTCATTGCTGAATAGTATTCCGTGATATGGATATACCACTGTTTATTTAACCTTTCCCCTATCACAGCCTTTAAAGTCGTTCCTAGTTTTGATTCATTACAAATAAAACTGCTACAACATTTATACATATGCTTTTTGTGAACATATATTTTCATGTGTCTAGGGTAAATGCCAGGACTGCAATTATTGAATGATATTGTAATTGCAAAAATTTTAAAGAAATGACCCAACTATTTCCAGGGCATATATCATTTTATATTTCCGCCCAGAATGTGTAAGAGATTTAGTTTCTCTGCATGTTCTTTAGTATTTCAAATAGTCATAATATTATATTTTAGCACTTTAGCTGTTTTAATAGGTGAGTAATGAGATCTCATTGTGGTCTTAATTTGCATTTCTATAACAACTAATATTGCAAACATCTTTTTATGTGCTTATTTGTCAATTATATACCTTCTGTAGTGAAATATATCTTCATGGCTTTCTGACATTTCCATTTGAATTGTTTTTGTTGTTGCTGTTTATTTATTTAAGATTGAATTTTGAGAATTATTTATATTTTCTATATTTTGGCCTATTGTTGAATAAGTTGTTGGCAAGTAATTTCTCTTAGCATGTTACTTGTCTTTTCCTTTTCTTAACAGAGTATTTCATAAACCTTTAATTTTCATGAAATCTAACAATTTTTTTCTCTGATTAATGCTGAATTTTGTATCATACCATTCCTATGTTGAAATTTTTATCTCCAAGGTGTTGAGTCATATATGTGTAAACACACATACATACACAAATATATTTATTTATGTGTATACCTTGAATTTTACATATGTATGTATATGAATATATAACATGCACAGTATGCTATGGATAAAGTATAACAAATGTAGCAAAAGCATATATTATATGTTGTTCTTATAATCTGTAAAATATATTAATAATTTGCAGCACCTTCAAATTATATATTAGATTGCATTTAATAATGAAATCCAGAAACATTATGATATGCATGAATGCTATTGCCCAAAATAAATCAATAATAAAGCCAGTACAGAACCATTATAAGATTCTTTAAAACCCACAAAAGTGAATAATGCATTATGTAAGGACATATTTGAGGATGGTAAGTTTATATTAAATGTACAGAAATAATTATATCAGTACTTTGGTCATTTAGAGATGGAGTGATGTGGTTTTACTATCTATAAGAGGTACAGAATAAAATTTAAAATACTTGTTAATGTCCAATTTCTTAAGCTCTCTAATGGGCCCAGGACACAAATACAATTCTATTTAAATATATACTCACATAAGTACATGCATTCATTCAGAAATATGTGTGACATTTTTCAGAATTAAGATTGTCATATTTAGAAACAACAATTTAATTTTTTTAGTATAAGTATGTTGCACGCAGTTTTGGAGTTATATTTATACTAAATTTACTACAAATTTATTCATTAGTTTCTCAAACTCAAATTTAACTAGGTATCTCATATTTTATATAGTGATCCTGTTCACAATATAAGTTATACAAAAATCTACTAACTTTAGTTGTGGTTCCAGTAGCCAAGAATTACCACTGAACAAGTGTCCCTGTTACATTTAGCTGCTAAGGAGCACTGTGGAAGAGCCCTAGTCATGAATAGGAATGGAATGCTTTTGTACATAATGCATTGCTCTTTGCTATGTGGTTTTTACTTATTTTATTCCATGTTTTTGGAATTTATTACTAAGGAGATTGGTTTAGAGTTTTCTGTTCTTGTTTGGTTTTAGTATCAGGGTTTTAGAAATATATATATACATATATATGTGTGTGTGTGTGTGTGTATTCCAAAATATATATATATATATATAGCTAAATATATCTTATTGTATATACATCCATATATACATATATATATCATTTATATTACTTTCCCAGAAGATATTATGCTCAGTAATAGTTAAAAGTTGGGAATTTTCTTTTCTTTTGAGAGTTAAGGAGGGATTTCATATTCATCCAATACTACAGAGATTAAATGAGTACTCATTTGATATTTAAGAGCTCTCAGCCAGGCGCGGTGGTTCAAGCCTGTAATCCCAGCACTTTGGGAGGCTGAGACAGGAGAATCGCGAGTTCAAAGCCAGCCTCAGCAATGGCGAGGCGCTAAGCAACTCAGTGAGACCCTGTCTCTACATAAAACACAAAATAGGACTGGGGATGTGGCTCAGTAGTGGAGTGCCCCTGAGTTCCATCTCCAAAAAAAAAAAAAAAAAAGAGCTATCTCTCAATAGCTCAATACTGCTGGCTATTTCCGATTTTAGTATGAAAATTGAATAAACAAACAATATTGACATGCACATACTTTGTTTCTTTCAATTATTACCTGAAATTATCACTTAAATTTGGCATTTTCCAACATTAGTGATATATTAACATTCAAAGCTTCACAAAAATAAACTCTTAACTTCCCTGAGAACAAATATATTTGAAGTTAACTGTTAGTTGTTATTTCTTTCTCTTTTTTTAAAAAATGAGTTTGGTGTATTTTATTGCAAGCATATTAATTTTAGCCAGGTCAACCAGGATAGGGTAGCATTTTTATTTTATGCAACAGAAAGATTTTATGGCTATTACAACAAAACTGCAGACAGTGTGTGCAAACACCTCTTCTCAAGTGTCTTTTCAAAGTGAGGTGAAATGAGGGTGGTGTCTGGATTATTTGGAAATACAGTTTCAATTCTCAGCCTGGCACCTTTAAGATGGATTATTGGAAACATTTAACGTAATTATCTGGATCTTTTACTTCTCTTATATTTATTGGTGGTTTTTAGATTTACATGACAGTAGGTTGTATTTAGACATACTACACATACATTGGGTGCAAGCCATTACAATTTTGATCCTATTCTTGCGATTGTACATGATGTGAAGTTAAATTGGTCATGTATTCATGTATGAGCATAGGAAGGTTATGTTCAATTCATTCTACGGTCTTTCCTATTCTTATCGGCCCCCATCTTCACTTCATTCCCCTTTGTCTAATCCAGTGGACTTCTATACTTTCCTTCCCCACACTCCCTTGTCATGGGCTCTTACTGTTATTCTCCCTGTGTGTTACTCAAACATTAACTGACTACTCATAAATACAGAAATCAATTCTTGTTTGTCTTCTTAGTCTCTTTGTAAAACAAAAAAAGAAAAAGAAAAAAAAAGAAAGTGAATCCATGGACAGTATTATAAACTGAATTTTGAGAAACAAATCCTCAAAAAGATTTTATTTAAACCGATTGTGTTTTCCCTTTACTCCTCCCCCAATTCTAAAGGACTCATTTAAGAAAGTTGAAATAGAATATTCCTAGGGGAGGGAAAGCCTTTGAAAGCTTCCAAATAAAGAAACAAATCTTTTGGACTGAATACAGGAGAATGTTTAAATTCTTTCTCTCACATACCTGACCCCAAGGAATATTCCCTTTGGGGCAGGAGAGCAAGATATGTAAACCACAGAAAAACAATATAGTGCCCTAAGGGTCAGCAACTTTATTCCATGGATAGAATATTTCTATCTAATGGGGTCTCATTGGATAAGGGCCTTATCAATTCATAGTCAGAAGAACAATTTGGTGTTGAGTGGTTGGCCCTTGGAGGAAAAATAACGCATTCTAAGAAATTATAAGCATATGGAGACATTAAATCAGGGTTCATTTAAATTTATTTTTCAACTTGGGGGATAGTCTAATGCATTGTTACTAATGCCAACATTAAATTATGTTGTTTAACTTTTATCACTATTATATTCCTTACTTGTGTTCTTCCATTAGACTTTGATTTTCCATCTTCATCATGAATCATTTCCACTTTCTGAGGTACTTTTTATTTTGCCTCTTTATTTTGCCTGAAATATTATTTCTTTAGGATTGCTGTAATTTCCCCTTCTCCCCCTTCTTATGTTTTGCCGTGTAAGTTTTATAAGCTCATTTTCTTCAACTGAGGTACATGTTTGGAAGACCTTAATTGGCTGATTTAAATTTCAGGGCCAAGTTAGATCTCCTAAACTATCAAGATTTCCTTTCTAGATTAAATTATACTTAACAGTGAACATGTGGCACAATTTTAGTAAGGACCAATGTTTTGTGATGGGCCTAAAACCAAACTTGCTTTTAATTAAATCATCTCAGAAGCTCTTGGGGAAAACTTTTCTTAAAAAATTTTTTAAAAATGTATCTTATTGTATATACTCATAGAACTAGAGATTGTATTATTGTAGTATTCAAGAGTATAATTACAAAAACAAATAATTGATTGGTTTACCTTTTCTCACTGGATTCATATACTCGAAAAGAATTAGTATTCCTGTTAATAGTTAGCTTCATTTCATATGAGGTACTAATAAAATAGTAAATGAAATCTCATATAAGAATTATCATGTAGCAGGGCTTGGTGGCAACATGCGTGTAATCCTAGACACTGAGGAGGCTGAGGCACGAATTTAAAGCCAGCCTCAGCAACTTAGTGAGGTTCTAAGTAATGCAGCGAGACCTTGTTTCGAAGTAAAATATAAAAAAGGGCTGGGAATGTTGCTCAATGGCTAAGCACCCCTGGGTTCTAGCCCTGGTACCAAAAAAGAAAAAGAAAATTATCATATAATATAGCCATCACCATCACGTTTTAGGTAGAATGCCCATTTCATTTTCAACCTTGAAATAATAGTACAGGAGGTGTTTCATGACGCATATGCAATTATTTGAGGTACTGGCTTTAGGGGATGCCATTTACTATAAGGCAGAATGCAATGATTTTCAGTTCTGACTCATTTCTGAAAAATTAAATATTTGATTTAATAAACAGTGGATAGGATAGTTGTTTTAAAATGTTAGGTTTTCAAAATCAGTGATAAAATAGCTACTTAAAATAAATCTAGAATAGGGTAGACTTGGAAGCCATAGACTCTCCTTTTCCCCAGATAAACACTAAACAATAATACATGAATCACTTCCCTGTGTGAGAAGTTCAAATTTGTGGTAAGAGGATCCTGCATACCAGATGAAAGTGGAGCAAGTAGGAATCTGGTAGGAAAATTCCTGGTATTTACTCTCCAGCGTCCCTGTTCCAAGCACAGCAAAGTACAATTAGAACTTTTATCACTTGACTTCCCTGGGGAAGGAAGAGAAAAATAAACACACAATGTTCTGACACTTTTAACAGACTGTGTTCTGTATCACCTGAATCTATGCACTAAGAAGAAAGGGCACCAGTTAGGAACCACTGAGAACAAAGGTGATAGTTTGGCCAAGCATTTACTCATTCACTACAATTCCTTGCTTTGAGATTCTCCATGGGAAGGAAAAGAGAAAACTGAAAAATACTTCCAACATTTATGTTTTAGAGATCTATATACAAGAGACTGGTTTCTATCTTGCCTGCATCTAAGTTCTAAAAAAAAAGGGCTCTCAGTTGGGGGACACTGAGAACAAACATAATTATTTGTGGATATACATTCACACACCATACTTCTCTCACTGATTCAGTACAGAAAAAGTAGCAGAAAACCTTCAACTCCCAACATCTTACAGAAGAAGGAAAGACTAGAAACATATCAGTGTTTTAGCTTTTGAGAGGCCTGTACAAGGGACTGAATGTCTATTTAAGAGTGCTTACATGACCGGTCATATTCTAGATGGCTGGAGGCCATGGATAGCTAGGTAGTTTGCTACAGCTAGAGAGGACACATTAGTTGAGACAAAAACTGATTGTAGCTGGACATATTCTTCATTTGTAGAGGAAAGAAAAGAGTGGAGCATTCACCCAGCATTCCAGCTTTCCAAGGGGCTGCTGGATGAACTCGTTTTTGTATCATCTAACTTGGAATGCTTACGCTACAGACATACTGCAGAAACTTGAGGACAGAGAGAACACAAGAGAGGTAAATGGGTTATGGCAACTTCAGAGAACCTAAAGTACTACAGATAGACATCAAAGGGATACAAATATTATGAACACCTTAAAAAATAAACCAGTAAACACATTTAATTAAGACTTTATAAGCATAGGTCTAGAGAAAATACATCTACAGAAAATAATCGAAAGTTTCACATAATATCTAGTTGAGTTGATTGTTGAAGATTTTTCTCTATATAAAGCCAATCCATAAAGATTGGGAGAAATGTAATATTTTTTGTTCAAATGCCTTGTTTAAACAAACCAAATTTCAAAAGAAACAAAGAAAGAAATAAGTAAACAAACAAACAAACAAATCAAGAAAAAATATAGCCCAGTAGCCCAATCAAAGAGCAAAATAAATCATCAGGAAAATGTCTAAAGAAATGGAGGTATATGAACTACAAAGAATTTGATTCAAAATAATGCTGTAAAAATGCTCAATCTAATTATGAAAATGATGCATGAACAAAATTTAGACTATTAACAAAGAGAAAATATTTTTAAAACTACACCACTTTGAGAGTTAAAGAATACAAATACTAGATTGAAAAATTCAATAGAATTATTTAACAGCAAACTTGCAGTAGTGGAAAATGAATCATTGAACTCAAAGATTATATGAAATTACGAAGTCAAAGGAACAAAAAGAAGAAAAATGAGGAAAAAAGTGAATAAAATCTAAGGATTTTATGGTAGATCATAAAACAAAACAATACATACAGCATAGAATTGCCAGAAGGTGAAGAGAAAGAGAAAGAGAAAGAAATGAGTGTAGAAATTTATTTGAAGAAATAATAGCTGAAAACTTCCCAAATTTGAGGAAGGAATTAGACACACATATTTAAGGAAACAAATCAACTCCAACCAGGAAAAAAATCCAAAGAAATTTACATTGAAACAAATTAAAATCAAACTGCTAAAAACAAAAACAAGACAATGTTAAAGACAGCAAATGAAAACCAATTTGTCTTATATATGGGACAATTAGAAACTCTGTAGGACAGAATGAAGTAGAATGGTATATTCAACATGCTGAAAAAGAAAACAGCTTGTAATCAAGAATATTGTATCTGGTAAATTTGTCTTTCAATAATGAAGGGAAAATAAAGATAGTCACAGATAAATGAAAACTGTGAGAGATTAGCATTACTGGACTCACCTCATAATAAATATGTAGGGAGTCCTTCAAATTTAAATGAATGGGTGTGCTGCAGAAAAATTAATGCATAGAGAGAATAAAGCTCATTGGTAAGGGTAAATATGCAAACAAAATACTGAATACTGTAATACAGTAGTGGAAGAATCTAAATCACTTTTACTTTTGGCATACAGGTAAATAGATGAAAATATTTTTAAAAACATATTCTATGAGAATGTTAAATGATGCACTATAAAATTTGTAATATATGACAAAAATGAGGAGAAGGAGAAGTAAAAGAAAGCAATTGAAGTTAAGTAGTCAACACTTCAAAATAAATTGCTACAAGATATTTATATAAACTCCATCATAAACATAAGGAAAATAACCATTGAAAATAGACAAAAGAAATGAGAAAGACAAACATGTCACTACAAAAATCAATGAATTACAAAGGAAGATGGTAAGAGAGAAAAAATGACAAAGCTATAATAAAGGCAGATAAAAAACACAATATGGCAATAGTAATTCTTCACATATCAGAACTTTCCTAAAATGTGAACAGACTTAATACTCTAGCCAAAATGGTTGGAAAACAACAACTATACCCAACTGTCTGCTATCTAAAAAGAAAATAACTTTACATTTAAAGACTCACTTAGTCACATAGGTTGGAAATAAGAGGGTAGAAAAAAAATCCATACAAAGTTAAGCCAAAGAAAGTAGTGGTTATACCTATATCATACAAATAAATTTGAAGTATAAAACTGCCACAGGGACAAAAAACATAAAACAAAAACAAAAACAACATGTAAAAATTAAAGGGTCAATTCAATAGGAAGATAGGACAAGTAAAATACAGCACTATTTGAGGCAATGTAGTTCCAAAAAGTATCTAATTTTGAGCTGAGTGTGGTAGTGCACACCTGTAATCTCAGCAATTTGGGAGGCTGAGGCAGGAGGATCACAAATTCGAAGCAGCCTCAACAAGTTAGCAAGACTCAAGAAACTAGCATCTTATAGTATCTTATCTTGTCTCTTAAAAATAAAAAAGACCTAATATTGAAGTGATGTAAAATTAACAAAGAATATCTATTGTAGAGACTGGAGAGAATGGGTCCTTTTTATTTATTTACTCTTGGAAAATCATTGCTTCTATTTTTCAGAGGTAGAAACCATCAAAGAACTTTTTCAAGTCCTGAGATCAAGTTTAATTTATGCATTATATTTACCTTAGTAATAAAGTTATGTTTGCATAACAGACACTATTAAGTGTATAGTTCATCTATGACGCTTTAATGCAAGCAATTGGAGTCTGTAAAAAGCACTTAGGATCACAAAGGACTGTATTAATGTGTTTAGACTGTGGAAATTATTGTGTTTCATTGTATGCAAATATCACATTAATGGTTTCACTTTGGGAGCAATGCTTTTTTTTATTTGTTCATTTTAGATGTATGTGACAGTAGAGTGTATGCTTTTTAATACAAATCTTTCCTCATTCCTACAAAACCTTAGTGGGATTGATTAAAAAAAAAATCTGTGGTTCATTTACCAATCAACCAAAGCAAATCAACCATTAATATCTGAACTTCTCATAAATCTGTATGCTTTGATTTCTAATAAACATGAAAAGATATTCCCTAAAAGTTTTACACATGAACTTAATAAGTACAAATTATATTTCATTGTTTTTCTTAACATTGTCTACTCCAATGACTCTGCCCTAGGGTTGTGATTCTGTAACTCGCTTAACATGTCCACCCATATTTAACTATCCCTAACTTTTCTAAGTTCAAACATCTATCACGTGTTTCCTCTATCATCATTTTTCTACCCTGAGGCCTAGCATATCACATATTTCCGCAATGCTGAAAGGTTTAAGACTAAATGAACTCAGAGGACAACCTCCACACTGAAGACTAGCATATGATGCTCCTGCATTTTTTTCTATTTTCCCTTGAACATGGCTTTATATTTCACAGGCTGCACAGATATCAGATAGTGCTTTAGGAATATCCCTGCCCAAAGTATTAAACATGCAAGTTTAGGCACTTGCTGTTTTCATCTAAGTATGAATTTTATTAGCTTTCATTCTGCTACTCAATTGACAGAACTTTTTCCACTCTATGCAATGTAATAATATATTTCATCATTTTTCAGTAAAATGCTCTACTAAACTTAATCTCTATTGAATCCTTCAAATACACATTTCAAAACATTAAATCTGATTGTATGTTTAGCTTCTTTGCAGGTCAAAACATCTATGTATAATAGATGGAAAGATGATTCACTAATTTTCCATTTGTTTGGGGACAGACCACCATTTATAAAGCAAACAGACAAATCACTTCAAACAGAGAGGACACTCAAAACCAAGTGATGTACTTCTTCAGTCGATATCCCATGACCTTTCAAGATGAAAGGATAATAGTCATCCACCCAGAGAAGGGAGAGAAAAGTTCTGTGTACTGTTTATGAGATTTAGAGGTCACTTGGTTATGCAGAAAACAAGATACAATAGAAACTGCAGAAAACACTAGAGAGAGGAATCATGGCTACATATTTTTCTAAGCTCCTCATTCACTACCAGTTTTTATCTTTTAATAAGCCCCTCTGTTCACCAAACTAAGGACACATTCTGTTTATTGTGTGGCTGAGGCCCCCCCTTCCTTCCCCTTACGTTCAGCTGTCTATCTGTGCCTTCTTTAGAGTGCGAGTAATTGGTCTAAATCAAGAGCCCAAATGGCATGTCTAACCCTTTCAGCATTCTGGTGATCATATGACAGAGCTTAGAGAATTTGAGGGAGGTCCCAATCAACAAAGCAGGATATTATTTCCAGTGAAGTCTTGTGGCAATGTGCACCTCTGTTGCAAGGACAATTCAAGTCTTTGTTTCTTCTCTGATCCTCAGAGTCAGTTTGACTGTTCTATTGAAAAAGCTCAGAGGAGTTCCCATAGCCTTTGCAAAGCATTAGAGACTATATAGAAACCACTCCATATATAACCCTCCAGAACATATGTTTAGGAAAAACTTAGAAATTACCCTAATCCACCAGTCAAAATTTATTACATTTACATTTCCAAACTAATTACAAAGGTAAAAATCTTGATTTAAAAGGTTTGAAGTAAATAAACCATAGTAAGAATAAGTTTTGTCTTATACTTATCAACCAAAATGCAAATTTTGGAATCAGAAGTCCAAATTCTAGGCAAAGTATCTTACTGTAATTTACTTATACTTCAATATGCCAATTATACTTTTCTCACAAGTTAATTTGCCCATATTTTGAAAACACATCTAAATTGTATTCAAAGACCTTTGAATCTATTTAAACATCTCTTATCAAAGTTAATGGAAACATACTATAAGATATAATACTATGAAAATTCAATGTTACAGTATGTTGTGGCATATGTAGAAAAGTATCATCTTTACTTATAAAGGTAAAATGTATTTATTTAGTGAATGTTAGAATTAGAATCTGTGGTTATCACCAAGTACTACTAGCTTATTATATAAGTTTGAGAACTTGTTCGAAGTCCTGATCAAAAGATCTAGAACCCAATAATTCTGATTCTTAACTCATTATTCACTCTCATTTCTTTCTTTCTTCCTTTTTCTTTTTGAGCTTCAGTGTACTTGATATTAACTGAGTAGAAATTCCTAATTCCACTAAGTGGCTACAAAATTTATGTCAAAGTAAAATAAGCAATCATACTATTCTGAAAAAATACTCTGAAAAATCATAGTATTCTGAAAAAAATGTAAAAATAGTTCAGTTTACACAAAATCATCAAGCTGCAGAGATGCCAGAATTTAAAGCTTTGTGTCTACAGGCACTTCTTCCATGACCAGCTCCAAATAAAACCACTCAGAGCTGGGTGCGGTGGCGCATGCCTATAATCCCAGCACTTTGGGAGGCTGAGACAGGAGAATCGCAGGTTCAAAGCCAGCCTCAGCAACGGCGAGGTGCTAAGCAACTCAGTGAGACCCTGTCTCTAAATAAAATACAAAATAGGGCTGGGGATGTGGCTCGGTGGTCAAGTGCCCGAGTTCAATCCCTGGTACCAAAAAATAAAAATAAAAAATGAAAAAATAAATAAAATAAATCCACCAAGGACAACCTTGACAGTGGCATTGTAAATTCATGATGCTATTTTTAGACAGTGTTTTTAATTTTTAAATGTAACAATCCCTAAGATAAATACATTAAAAATTGGTTACCTTAACCAAATAGCTCATAATTATATTTTGAAACTTCAATAGTGTCTATGTTCGATACACTTAGAAGCAAACGCTATACTATACCCTAAAGCTTATGACACTTCATCTCTAGGACAGAAAGTGAAATAGGGAGAGTGGACTTTGTACTATGAATCCACCTAACTCAGATTGTTCACATGCATATCAATAAACTTAAGGGTGATATATTTTAATTGGCCAAATTTGTGAAGAACTTTATGATTATACATGGAACTGAAACCATTTTCTGTTTTGTTTATAATGAAACAAAATTAATGGTTACTAGGTAATGAAATCTTGGATGATGGACAGACCAAAACAATATATTCTTAAATGTAAAAACTAGAAAATTACAGAATCTTTCTGAATTGTCAAAAATACCCTCCCCAGGTTTAGTTTGCTTTTTGATGAAATGAAGGAATTGGACTACATCATCTCTAAGTATCAATTTACTTCATCAAACATTATTTAGAATTGAAAATAATATAAAAGTAAAATTAGTTATGAAAACTGATTTTATTTGTTCTCAAAATATATTTTAGAAATGTTAGAAGGTATTACACTGGTAGAATCTGATAAAAGTTTTCTATTCTCTGGATCTTGGACTCAACCTTTTTTCTGTGATCACAATTTATAAAATAATTATTAAGAAATTAAATACTCTAGTTTTTGAAATTACATTCTTAGAATCCTATGTTAGCCAGTGTTTTGTGCTGTAACCAATATAGCAGACAAGGACATCTTAGAGGAGGAAAATTTTATTCCGGATCCTGGTTTCAGAGGTTTAGTCCATAATGGGCCTAGTCCCTGGCTCTGGTCCCAAGATGAATCAGAACATCATGGTGGGACAGGAATTCATGCATAAAAAAATCTCAACTCACATCAGCCAGGTATCTCAGAGAGAGAGAAGGGAAGGAGCCTCAGAGATGAAACCTCTCAGGACATGTCCCCCAGTGATCCACCTCTGCCAGTCATTCCCTACATTGTCTATATTTACCACCTAGTTATTTAATCCATTCAAAGTAGGATAGCTCTTCTGTTAGGTTATAGCTCTACTAATCTAATCATTTCACCTCAGAATACTCCTGCATTAACATGGGAGCTTTTGGGGATACCTCGTATCCTAACCATAACAAATCCCTATACTTTAATAAGACTTCAATGAAACAAAAACACTTTGAGAGAATAAAAAGATCTAATAATTAAGGGAAAAGATACAAATATTTATTCCCATGTATTAGGTTTCAGCAAACCATAGCCTGCAGGTCAAATCTAGACTGCCATATGTTTTACAAATAAGCATTTACTGGAACACAATTATACTCATTTATTCACATATCACCTATGATTGTTTTCAAGATACAATGCTTTTAAGATATATTTGCAATAAGCACTATATAGATTTCAAAGCTTAAAGTATCTACTTTACATAAATGGTTAACATTTACTACATATTATAAACAGAAAAAAAAGTCATACAATTAAGGTTAATATTGGAAAATAATGTGAAAATTTTCTGAGTTTTTAACATCCATTGAAAAGCTTAGAACTTGTACAGAAGGCAATTCATAGTAGTAACTTCACAGGAAATAAGTTTCAATGGCCTTGCTTCAAAGTTGTATTCATATAACAATAATATCCCCTTGGAGTTAATGCTATTTAAGATTATTAACATGTATATTAATATGTTTTACTTAAACTCATTTCTATTAATAAGCTTTGCAATAAGCTTCTTAGAACATTTTTAAATTCATGGAATTATTGTATAGGTATCGTAGGAGTTCAGAAAACCCCAATGTCTTGTTTCTTCTGTTAGTACCATCTTACATTACCATGATACATTTGCCACTTATTGCAATATAATTAATGAACCAGTATTGATACACAAATGCTAAATTATTTATTCATATTTCTTTAGTTTGTAAATAATATTAATTTTCTATTTTATGATCTCACTCCACAAAGTATTTAAAAGTCAGATATTTTCTTGTTTCTGATTATTTCTCAGATTTTCCTTGTTTTTAATGAACTTGATATATTGAGGATTACTGGTCAAATGTTCAATATTGGGGATTGCATGTTTTTATTCTAGTTACATTGGGAAACTGTATTTTGGGGAGGAATCCAACAGAGGTAAAGTTGTCATTCTTATGTTATATCAAGGGTATATCAACTAACATTAATATTGATGTTAACCTTGATCATGTGGTTCAAGATAGTGTTGTTCAGGTTCCTCTATTGTGAAGTTACTCTTTTTCTTCTTTCAGGACTGAATTCATTGGAAGAAGTCACTAAGCAGTACTTGCACTTAAGAAGTAGTAAATTATGCCTCACCTTCTTGATGTTTATTAGCTATATAATTTATTTGGCATTCTTTTGCATGTGAGAGTTGACTATTCTCCTTTAACAATCTGTTTATTCAACAATCTACTTACAAAATTATGGACTCATGAACATTTATTTCATATTGTGTTATAATATAATACTACTTTTTTAACATCCTTGGGCTACTTTGACATATCTCCATCAGAGAGAGAGAGAGACAGACAGACAGACAGACATGAGCACTTTTTAACTTTCTAATACTAAAAATGTGACCAATTCTCCAGGATCATCTTGTATAAGTATTTTCTTCCTCAATCTTAGAATCAGGCATTTCTCTAAGTTCTTGGTTCATTTATTGAAGAATGGCATTAGAAACCAGGAGGTGGGTGCCAGGGAGCCTCATTACAACTGGAATGACATTGCTTGTAGGCATTCTAAGATGACAGATTAAGATATATGTTGGTATAATAACCTGTGTGTATACACATATCTATAATTGTTTCTATATATAACAATTTGTTATTTTTATTACTAAACATTAGTTCAAACTTGTCTTAGTTTTCTCTAAAGGAACAGGGCCAACGGGGATGTACAAACATGTATGATTATAAAAAGAGACTCTACTAGACTGGTTTACAGAATCAGAAACTGAAGAGTCCCGCAATGGCTTTCTGCAGGCTGGGAAGCTAAGGGAACCAGGAGCTGCTCAGTCTAAGAACACAGAGCTTCAGAAAAAGAGGATCAATGATGCAGCCCCAGTCTGGGACTGGACCTCAGAAAACTGAGCTCTGTGGTGACAGTCCATTTGGAAAAATGAAGGAGTTCTAGTCCAGTGTCTTCAAGTAATCTCAGAAGCAGTGGAGGTGCTCACTCCAGAACACTCGAATTTGCATCTGCATTAGATTCTTCATTCTTCTACTTTTTTGTTTCATCCATGCCCTCAACCTATTGGACTGTGCTGCACAAGTTTAGGGTAAGTCTCCTCATCAGTTTACAACCCCACGTACCAATCATTCATAGAAAAATACCCTCATCTACATACCCATAGCCTCTTAATCTTAGGCATCTCAATTCAATCTAGATTACCCATAACAAAACTGTGGTCTCCAGGGCTGGGGTTGTAGCTCAGTGGTAGAGCTCTTGCTTGGCATGGATGAGGCACAGGGTTCAATCCTCAGCATCACATAAAAATAAATATAATAGAGGTATTATACTCATCTACAACTAAAAATATTTTTTTAAAAAAACTGAGGTCTCCAACTTTAATTCACTAACACATGAATCATTCATGCCTACGACCTTTACTTCTCTGCAAATTTCCTTTCTAAAGTGAGAAACCTGGCTTCCACTGTCATTCATCTTTTTGCTTTCTCGTTCAATTGTAGTGTATGTGTGTATGGCCTTCAATGTTGCAATCTATATCCCCATGGGATGCAACTTTACCAACAATCTTCTAATGCTTAAGTACATTTTCTTCTGCCTTTTCTATTAAAAACTCCACTCATTATCAAAGGTACTAAGGACAGAACCTTATTCCCCTACCTCATTTAGTGAGGTTGCTTCATACATTTGTAATGTATATAGATTATTTTGTCACATTCTGCATTCTGTCCTGGAATTCTCTGAACTCCTAAATCTTTTTTTTTTTAACTGCATGAATTTAGGTTTACTCTGTATTCTATAAGATTCTATGGTACTTGTGAAATACTCCATGGCTTGAATTCACTATTATATTCTTATATAGATTAGTTTCATAACCCTCAGAATTCCTTTGTGCATGATCCATAGAATCCTTTCCCCAAGCCCCATAAATGCATTTTAAAGAATAATGCAATATCCTCAAGCAAGATTTTCATTGTCATTGTGCTCCTTCAAATGCAAAGTCTTTCATTAAAGGAAACTCCATCACTTCAATAAAGTGTGACAAATAAATGAAAGAAAAATAAACATGATCATATCATGATTTTTGGCCTAAAATACTTGACAAATGGCTCAGCCATTCCGATTACTGCTTTAAGAGGGATAAGTGTAGAGGGAAAATTCTCATATATCATAGAAATTTATCATCAGCAACTAAATTTTGATGTGAAAGAAAATGTAAAAGATTACCAAAAGTTACAAGGAAATTGGATAAACAAAAGAATTTTTGTGTTCTTTTGACACAGTCTTGAAATTGAGTAGTTATATTCTTGGCTATTTTGCTTATAGAATAAAAGTGAACCAATAGATTTTTCACAAAGACACAATTTCTGTTATGTGGAAGAGATAATCTCAATATTTATTGTTTATACCTTTGCTAACCATTTATTTAGCAATCTAATCTTAATATTTTTTGTTACACATTCAATTTATATACATAATTTATCACATGCTCTTTGACCTGGTCACAATGTATAGTTCACTCATTATTTGCTATTTAATAATAATTTTCATGAGATTATTTGATGTTTTTATGGGAGTTTTGATTTTAACTTTTGAAAAATTATCCTCTCATGAGGTACAACTGACTCTAAATAAGTAAAATATAACATCATATTTTAAAAATAAATACTTATAACAACATAAAAAAACTGACTTGTGAAACGAATAAAAAGCAGGACAAATAGATATACAGAAACCCTACCATAAAAACATCACCAACAAAAGAAAAAAATTAAACTTTTTATTTTCATTAGTAAAATAGAAAGTTGAATTCTCCATTTTTAATATATAATATGGGTTTCAGAACAATAATAAAATGTAGCAACAAAATAGTCAGAAGTGGTGCCTTTCACCATGGGAAAACACAGCAAGAAAGCCCTAGCCAGACACCTGTATCTTAATCTTGGACTTCCTGGACTCTAGAAGTTGGAGGACATAACTTTTTGTCTTATAAATTATCCAGTCTCCTGTATTCTATTTATAGCAGCAAAATGGACCAAAACAGACTTTATATCCAGTATAACTTTCATTTAAGAGTGAGGGCAATGTGAGGACATTCTTAGACAAACGCCAAGAGAATTTATTACCCCCAAGACCTTCAGAGAAGTAGCCAGAAAAAGGTGTACATCCTTTAGAATACAAACTCATGTAGATGAAAGATATGGATTATAAGTAAAATATTAGCACATAATATTTGATAAAACATTGTAATATAGCTTTGTGTAATTACCAATACACTCATTTTTAAGCTATTTAATGTAACAATTTTTTAATAATAAGAAATACGTATGTTTGGCAAAAATAAGGCTAAAACATAAACCACATGATATAATGGGAACAGTTGTTAAGCATAGAAAATTTACTCCTCACATAGCTGAAACCTTTAAAAGTTAAAGTTAAATATATAATTAAGAGTATATACAAGTGTATAGAAATAGTTTAGTATTTAAATAGAATAGTAGATAGAAATATTTTTACAGAGTTCAAGAAAAAGAAAGGAGTTACAAGATATTTAGTCCTAGGAGATCTGAGAAGATTAAAAAGAGTGAAAAACAGGGTAATAAATATAGAGTCACAAATAAAAAAATAGAAATATGAAAAACATATCAGTAATAAAAACCTCAATCCTATCAGCTGAAAATATCACCTCTAAGGCTGCTTCTCGGAGTCATGCACAAAATCAAACTGAAAAAATGATAAACATAAGGGACAAAAAATACCAAGGGATTTTGAAGTAAGGGATACCATTGGTATAATACCCCTCTCTTAGACAAAGAAAAGTCAAAGACACTAGCATGTACTGCTCCAATACATACATCATATACATGCTTCTGAAGTTCATATGAAACCAAATTTTAGGTCACAAAAAGTCACAAAAAGTCAAAAATTTTCAAAATATCAATGTCATAAAATGTTTTATGACAACATAATGAAGAAGAAATGCAATATAAACACAGCCAATACCCGTTACTTAAAGTGATACATGTATAAACAACACATTCAGAAAAGATGAAACCAGTGGAAAATATTGAAACACATATTAAGTGATTATTTTAAGGTAACTGAATATGTACTCCAATGTTTCTTCCTGCAGCAACTTCAAGTGCAACTATCCTAAAAATTCTAGGAATAGGTTATTCCCTGATTCTTTCAATCTGTTTCTGGGAAGAAAACAAAGCTCTCTAATTCATTTTCTCCTGCTAGTGTAGCCTTGCAACAGAAACCTGACAAGAGCTGTACAAGAAAATAAAATCATGAGCAAACAGATGAAAAATCTGTTAAAACCAGAAGTGCACGGAAGAATACATCAGGAACAAGTACAATTCATCCAAGAAATATGTACGTCAAATTCTAAAGCAAACAAAATACTTCTTATGAGTGTAGTAACATTTTCATTAAAATCCAGGATATCATAGTCGTGCATATAAGCATTTATTATTGTGAAATACTTCCTATAAAATTAAAAAATTTACAGAGATATTAGAAAGTAAAGGAAGAGTGAAACCATTTTATTCTACTATATGATGGTCTGCTCAGAAAACCCATGATAATATAAGTACACACTACAGAATTAACGAAAGAATTATGCAATGTGTAAAGGCTTTATGAACAAAACAAAAAGTGACACTGAAAGACAAATTAATAGGGACATCCTAATTTGCAAATTGGAAGAATCGTTGTTATTACAATTTCTCATGTAAACTATAAATCCAATGCAATTTAAAAATCATAGTTCACTTTACTCATAGTAAACTTTAATAATTATAGGGTTGAAAAGGGAAAGGTAAAGTGACTAGCAGTACTAAACAGGGCACCTGGTATATATATGACTGATGGGACCTTGTAAATCAGCAAAGAGAGTAAGTGACTATCTGGTATATGATGCTTGAACAATTGTCCATTCGTAGGAAGGACAAGTAAGTTTAGATTTTTGACATACATATTTCTTACATATTTTCCCCTGGAGGATTATAGGCATAACTATGAAAATTAGAACAAAATAGAATTCTTACATGAAAATAGAGTACAACAATGTTTCTTATGCAAAATTCTTTAGTATTTCTTATTAAAGCACAAAGAAAAAACATAAATTATTAGTAATTTTGACAACTGTAGATAAATATTGATAAAAAAGCAGTGTTTAATGAAAAATAACTCGGAGGATCAAAACTATTTGACAATTGCAAGAAGGAGAGCCAAAATAGTGAGATGTACTACTTTGTACATTTATAGACAATTGGATGTGATTTAAAACTAGAAATCTTTGAAAGGTATTTGATTTAATAACAATAATAGTGCTTATGTCAGATTTATACTTGCACTTTGTATGGTAACATGTCTATTTCATATATTATTACAAAAAGGACTTTCATAATTTGCCCATAAAAATGCTGCTTACAACCAGTTTAAGAAAATGCTAAAGCTATCCACAGACATTAATCTTGAAGCTACATATACCATGTAGTCATGGGGATCTATAATTCATACCTGTAATTTTAAATTATATATGAAGTCTTTGTTAGACAGAACCACTTAAAGTCATGTCTGTTTTATTTCTCCATACTTCACAGTGTGAAATTCTTTTGTGGTTTCTTATCATTAAAAACATAATAAAAGTGCAGCTTTACTCAGAAAGTACAATAAAATAAAAACAACTTCTGGTCAACTACAGATTCTATAAATAAAATTCAGAGACAAATTACAGCTGGTGGAAGATAGTATAGCTATCAAATTATTACTATGAAATATTTATAAGGAATTCCTAAAAATCAATACAGAAAGAGCTTCTATAACTCAATAACGTCTCCAATAACGAGAAAAGAGCCAATTGAAGGAAAGAAAAGTACATCAAAAATGAGTTTTTTGAAAAAACAGAAAGTCAGAAAATGATAAAAAGTTTGACATTACTAACTTAAATAGATATAAATTAGAAAAACAAATTACTAATTTAAATACATCAAATTGGTAAAATTGTATATCTTGTATATCTTGATACTATCAAATGTTGACAGGAATAAAGAAAACTATTGTGCTTTTAGAAATATAAATGTGTAAGACCAATTTGGAGAAATATTTATAAAAAATATTGATGTAATTCTGTTAAACATGGGTAAAAATTTGAAAAACAAACACTTAATACTAAAAGCAGATTACATTCACTTTTACCATAAATTTAAAAGTTAGGATACTTTAGTATAATAATATTCTGCAGAAGTTAAATTGAATGAACTAAAGCTATACATATAAAAATAGAATTGTATGAAATATTTCAGAAGCACATTTCTGAATGATACTATGTTCAGCCATACTTAAAGTTGGAAAACTTAAAAAATGACTATATTCTTAAGAATATATGAGTTTATATCAGTTCATAAAATTATGCAAATGTATGTCTAAATAATGAAAATCAATTAACAGTAATTGGTAATGAGTAGGGATATATAAGATTTAATTAAATGTTATACAATAGAAAATATAGAAAGATATCATTCTTTTGATAAAGTTAAGGCATGTGATGATGTGTAATTTAAAAATAATTTTTAGATTGTTTGAATTTTCATATATTAAAATAAGTCTCAAGTTGGGTGCAGTGGTGCACATCTATAATCTCAACAGTCTGGGAGACTGAGGTAGGAGGATCACAAGATGGAGGTCAGCCTGGTCAAGTTCATGAGATCCTGTTTCCAAATAAAAATAAAATGTAAGCCTAAATAGAACAAATAAATAAATTAAATATGAAAAAAAAATACAATGAGGCAAGTGTTACAAGGATTTGCTAATGAAGCTTATGTGAAGTAAGCCAAAATTTATTATTTTTCAGAAAGTATTGAAATAAAGGAGAGTTTACATCTGTATTTTGGAAATGTCTTTATTTTTTCTAAGAATATGAAAAAATCAGAAATCATATCTGATAATATCCAAACATTTATGTTAATATTTCAATATCATTTAGGACAGGAGGCACACTAGCAAAAGATTAAGAATAAAATGCATGAAAAATATAGTGAATATTTCTGACACATGTGAAAACCTAAAGATTCAGTTTAAACCTGATAAAGAAGAGATATTTTCCATAATAAGAAATATAAATTTCTATTACACATATAAAGAGATCTTCTCAAATTTAAAGGAGATAAATTGTTCACATTTTATAATTTCACTAGAGAAAACAATTATGTAATATTCAATTGTTAATCACTTCCAGAAACTGGTGGCCTCATAAATTGTTCACTATTTTTTTATTAGGAAAAATTTTTGAAGCAATCTGAAAGTGTCTGTAAATATCTTTAAATGTCCTTTGACTTCAAAGCATTGTATTGGAATTTGTCCTGTAGAAACAAATATATGCAGAGTCAACTATATTCAACAACATCCCATCTGTGATCTCAAATATTTGAAAACATCTGTGTATCATAATAAATCATGGTAATTCATTAGACAGAAGCAATCTTTTTGAAAAAATTTGAAGGAAATCTGTAATTTCTATTAATTGATTATAGTTGAAAGATTTTACCTTGCTATTATACATACTGATAAAAAATGGAAGTATTAGAGAATAATATAAAGGGAATTGCTTTTGAAAAAAAGCATGAGGATTCTATGGTTATGAAGGGAAAAAAACTTTGATAACCCTATACCCTAAACAAACAGAGACAAATTTTTAAATAAAAAAATTCAAGTCTTAAAAAAGGTAATGAACTACTCCTGATAACAGATGCTATAGAGCCAATGCCATCATGACTATTTGTATCTAATCTCTGCTTCCTTGCAAATGTGCAAATGTTGGCTTCATTGTCTGAAGTTCTTTTTCTATAGTCAACAAAGATTCCAAGGTCTCATGTTCTAAGCTTTGAAATTAAAGAGTAATACTTTATTTTTCTACTACTCTTAGTTCAGAATTTTCAGGGAATTTCTGGCCAAGTTGAGTCTCATAGATGTAATTTAACAAAAAAAAAAAGAAATGGAATGCAATGATTGATCCTTTGTTTAACAAATCTCAGTAGCCAAAGAGACAGCAAAAAATGAAGAAAATTCTGACTTTATGGCTGGAATGCAGAATATTGTGTTATATAATATCTAGTGAGATACAAAAAGAAAAAAAGAAAGAAAAAGTCTAACCCCAAGTGACTTATAGTTTATTCAAGAGAACTCAATGACTTACACTAGTGAGATATCTTAATTTAAGGAGGAATTCACAATTACCTAGATTTGATAACTGAATAATGCTGTTGGGATGCATTTCCATACCAGTTTTTAGTATTCCTTCTGTTGTGCCACCTTCACCCTAAGGCTGGATGCAGGATGATTGTAAATAAATCTTTAAGCCATATGTGACTCTTGAAGCATATGCATTCTCATTCTTACCTAGAGGGAATGTCATCTGGAAGTTCTCCACAAGGTTAAGAAAGCTTTCCCAGAGCCCTCATTACATTCTTTTTGCATGTCAGGGGCTCAATCTATGACCTATGACCGAACCAATAATTGTGACTAAGAAATGGGTCCATGCCCAATTTTTACAGCCAGGAATGATGACAACGTCCCTTAAAATCGCTTGAAGAATATCGGTGGGGACAGATCGCTTGAAGAACATCTGTGGGGACACAATGCCAGGTGAAAATGAGTAAGGGAGAGAGGAGAGTAATGGCTGTCAGAAGACATGTTCATTAATGAGTCGTTGTGAGCTCATTTTATGACTCCTGAAAAGATAACGGTCTTTTAAGTGGATAGATCTCAGTGGGACTGTACACTATGGAGGTTTTATTTTGTTCTCGTAAGCCCTCAAAAAACATTCTGTTGGATCTCTTTTTTCCACATGTGGAAGACATGTGAGGTAGCTCTTTTTTCACAGTTGCTATTGTTCTTTGGAATAATATTTCATGTATTCAAAGTTCAAATAGGAGCAAATCAAAAATTTCTTCTCTTATTACACACAAAACTGCTCCCTTTTCCTCCCAAATCTTCCACTCTAAGTTCTGTTTCTATTGATCTCCCCTTCACTATGTTCCTAGTTTATGGCACTGTGTGTGCTGTACTATCTTTGACAGGTCTCCACTCTTTTGACCTTTGGTTGATTCAAATTTGTACAAGACAGATGAATTAGAATAAAAAAAAGGAAAAAAAAAAGCTATAACTTTTTTGCTGTTTTCTTGTCACCTCAATTCATTATGTTGCATAAAGAGATTGCCTCTGATTTACTGTGTTTTGATTTAGTATTTTTCAATTTGCAAGCATTCTGTTTACTTTCAGTTAAGTATTCAAAAGGTTGCATAAGAGATTGGGATTGCGGCTCAGTGGTAGAGCGCTTGCCTTGCATGCATGAGGCACTGGGTTCGATCCTCAGCACCACATAAAAATAAACAAAGATATTGTGTTCATCTACTACTAAAAAAATATTAAAAAAAAAGTTGCATAAGATACTTAATACTTTGTTATATAAAAGTCTCTGTTAGATGATTTCATCAAATTGTAGGCTAATACTTAGTGTTCTGAGTATTTTTTTTTTTTTTTTGGTACCAGGGATTGAATTCAGGGGTACTCGACCACTGAGCCACATCCCTGGCCCTATTTTGTGTTTTATGTAGAGACAGGGTCTCACTGAGTTGCTTAGCGCCTCGCCGTTGCTGAGGCTGGCTTTGAACTCGCGATTCTCCTGTCTCAGCCTCCCTAAGTGCTGGGATTACAGGCTTGAGCCACCGCGCCCGGCTGTTCTGAGTATTTTTAAGGTCGACTAGACTAAGCTATGATGTTTGGTTAGTTAGATATGATATTTGTTTTAGTCAGCTTTTTCATTGCTGTGACTAAAAGACCAGACAAGAACAATTTTAGAGGGAGAAAGTTTATTTAAGGGCTTACGGTTTCATAGGTATCAGTCCATTGATAGCTAGCTAGCTCCATTCCTCAGGGCTCAAGGTGAGGTGAGACCGAACATCATGGAAGAAGAGTATGGCGGAGGAAAGCAGCTCACATTATGATCAAGAAGCAGCGCGAGAGACTCCACTCACCAGATACAAAATATACACTCCAAATTCAAGCCCCCAGTGACCCACCTCCTCCAGCCAACCCTACCTACTTCAGTCACCACTCAGCTAATCCATGAGGGGATTAATTCACTGATTGAGTTAAGGCTTTCATAACTCAATCATTTCTCCTCTAAACCTTCTTGCATTCTTTCACACATGAGATTTGAGGAAACACATTACATTCAAACCATAACAGTATTTTTCATTTACAATGGGTTATTGGGGTATAATCTCATCATAAGTGGAGGAGCATATGTGTATGACTTCTGGCTCTTTATCTCCTGAGGTATTTTGTTGGTTCCTCTCAGATAACCCCCTCAACATCAAGAAGGACCATGCCCTGATCTCTGAAGAACTCTCTCATCATAAGCCACTCTGATTCAAGGAGGGCACCAATAGCAATTTTATAAATCAAAAAACATACACCCAGAGTAAGATGCTAACTGTTGGTTAAATATCTCAACTGTATAATCTGCTTTTGTTAGACTCTCCATTCAGATTTTTGGGTGAAAAACCACCACCATTCTTATCTCTTTAATATTTTTCACCCTAATCAATTGCTTTGAATGATGTTAACTTTAGTTTGTCACTGGCATAAAGATTGTTGACTAAAGATTATTGATAAGGCGTTATAGTCAATACACAAGTTGGTCCTATATGTTCCTTTTTGAGAACCCCTCTCTACAGCATAGGGCCTTTTTATTACCCAGTATCCTAAGATGTAAGTCCTTGTCTCAAATACTTCTATGTAAAATAAAGGTTACATTTTTATTAAAAAGTCTTTGTAACAAGTAGGAGTAGAAGAGAAAAGAGAAAAACCCCATGCTTTTAAATAATTACTCCAAAAAGAATGAGGATAAAAGCACTTTGAGTTAAAAAATTTAGACTTAAATTTTTCCATAGTGAAAGTGTACAATTTAGCTATCAAGACAAAGATAATATTGTGTGTAATTATTATCTCAAGTAACTATTTATTCTCTAGGGTTTCATAGGAAACCTGGGTTTCCATTCTTTTCACAGAGAATTTTTTTAAAAGATTGACTTTGAATGATATGCTTTGAATGATATCTGTAGCCCATCAACATGCTTTAATATACAGATAAATGACAATATATTTCAACAAGCTTGATTTTGAATTGAAAATTACATAGAAAAAGCATATTTAGGCTCTTAAATTCCATTTATTTCTATAAAAACTCAAATTATATCCTTGTGAAAAGTAATTAATTTCAAAATAAACATTAAAAAGAAGTAATTAAAAGTTCAAACAAGTCTTTAAACACTGATTCTCTAAACATGGCATTTGCTTAAGGAGAAGTACATATTGTAATTAGTGACATATTCCTGGTTCCAAATGATATCTGATATTGGTACTGACAGAGTTAACAAATGAACGAACTATGCTTTTTAAACTTAATCCAGTTGACTTGCTTTCTGAACATAGCCATTAAGCTACTCATTTGTCTGCAACAGTTCATTATTCCAGAAAATTGTATTCAATATAATATTTGAGAATACATAGGTGTTTCTATGAAAAGAATGCTTTCCACAATTTATAGAACTTAGGGTATCAGAGAAAATAACAACAAAAGTTTTATATTTGGACTTGAGAAATTGCAAACTGAAGCCTATATTAGTCATCTAAAGTCTCCTAATGCTCCCCATGCCCACTTTGGTGTTATTTTAACTCTATAGGTAGATAAGTAACATAAATCAGCTCTCTTCTCTCTTAAGTTTTATTGTAACTTCAGAAAACATTAGGTAGTCTCATAAATTCAAACATGATTGACTCTCAAAAGTCAAATCTTGCATGCATATGGATTCATGAATTCATATACATATGCATGCATATGTACAGAATCTTCATTGCTTTCAAAGAAAAATGTGGTTTATTCTAATGACAAGGAAATCTATAACTATTTAAGTACTTATTATGTTGATTCTAACAATATAGAGGAGAGTAAGATACACTAATACAAATTTTCAATATCTGTTAATGATTTTTTATTTTAGTAGTTCATATGAATGAGTTGCTTTCTGTGAAATAGTGTTAATATCTACTTCTTGTAATGAGTGCCAGAAACACATGTAAAATTTCACAGCTTCTATATAATTCATTGGAAGCAAATGTAAATATTTAATTAATGTATATCGAAAGATGATACTTTAAAGAGAAAAGAAGAAAGGAAGGAAGGAAGGAAGGAAGAGGAAAAAAGGAAAGAAAGGAAGGAGGAAGGAAGAAAGGGAAAGAAAAGCAAGAGGGAATGAGAGAGGAAGGAGAAATAACAAAAAGAAAAGCCTCAGGTTTGCCACAGCTATAAAATGATGTGTTAAAGATATATCAAATGCTCATTACTGAATTATGTAACCCTTCATTAACAGCAATGCAATTTTCAACTAAAATAATTAACAAGAAAGATTTCATATAAACCCTTTTTTCTCATACATTATTGTGCAAAAATAAATAAAAGAAAAATTTTTCCTTGTGTGTATATACCAGTATGTGCTTGTATACATATATTCACTGTGCAATATACTAATTATTTTAATGTTATATATAAAACTAAGAATCTCAGAGTAGCACTTACAAAGGCATAAGAAAAGAATTTTGGTCATTGTGACTTGCTTGCTTTAATGCTGGTAATCAGAGAAGCACTGTCACATGGCAGGAAACATTAAACAAATGGTCTGGAGTAAGGTTATGTACATTTGTGTAGCAACCTCCTGTCTAAGTGAATAGTTAATTGGACACCTATGTGAAACCCTATTGAAAAGTGGCAGTTCCATTAAGCCCTAAGTCAATAAAAACAACATGAGCCTAATTTGTTTTTATTACTACACAAAAGGAAATTATAGAAACATTTAAAATCTGCAGGAATTCATGGTAGGACATAAATATGCTTACTTTTCTCTCCTTTTTGTTTCTTGAGCAATAGATGTGCTCTTCATAAAATCTCATTAATATTCAGAATTGGTATTTTTGCAAGGTGAGAGCTAAAGCAAAATATTTGGATAACCGAGAACCTAGTGTACTGCTGCTGGGACCAAAGGGACTGTTTTGTTCAGAATTTCTGTCAGAAATCTTACACTCACTGAATATTGCTGAAGGTATTAGCTCCAATAGGAGCTACCAAGAGTGACAGGAAGTTCTAGAGCCTTTAGTAGTCTGACTTTCTTTCCCTCCTAAATCTTTGTCTGTTACTTCTCCATATTTGAAATCTTTAAAAATAAGGCTAAAGTGAAGGTTATTTAATTATGCTACACTGTAAATATAATGTTGCTGTTTCTTTCAATTTGACTTCCTGTGGAAATAGGCAAGATAAACTCATTATTTCAAGAGAAAGTCTGATACCTCATGGTTAAGAGTTTGCAGTCTTGAGCTAGACTGTTGGGTTAATTTCTACCACAGACCCAGTTGTTGTTGTTGTTGTTGTTGTTTTTTCATTTGTAAAATGGGGATGATAATCAACCTCTTCATAAAGTTGTACTGAAAATTAAATTAGTTCATGTAATGTGCTTAAAACAGAACCTGCCCATTGCAAGCACTATCTAATAGCATTCTATTATTATCTGAATTGGTTAAACTCTCTGATTATAAATTAATAAAATTGTTCCAGTATGTGAATGTTTTTCCTAATATGAACTCAGGTTGAAACATAGACTGTATATCTATCTGATTGACAGATTAACCATTTAGAATAATAATTTTCCTACAGATGAATTTCATTACATTACTGTAACTTAGCAAGCTATTCCAAATAAGCCAACAATTTTGTGGCCATTGATACTGCTTAATGCAAAAACACTATATAAATCATAAATATAAATAGAAAATATCCAAAATTCTTTATTATATTTTCATTTTTTATTGTAACTAAAGTCAATGAATACTGAGTATGTGCTTGAAATATTATTAAAAATGAAGGGGTTTTTAAAGTATTAGACATAAATTCCCTGTCTTTAAAGGGCTTACAAAAGCATAGAGGGAAAGGCTAATAAACAAAAGCATTCAATTTGCATCAGAAAAATGGTAAGTGGTTTACTAGTGGGCAAATAAGAAAGGGAAATGAATCCTTGCTCAATATCTAGAGTATAGACCTCACATCAGTTGTATATTCAAATCTCTGCCTGTTTGGACCAGGATCTATGATCTACTGCTGCTTTATTTCGCTGGGTTTTAAAACAGAAGAAATAGCACAACACTATGTATTTGTAACATATGATGAATTAATGTCTCACATCAGCATTTGTAGATGAAAAATAACATGCAGCCTAACTACAGAGCACAAGACAAACTGAAAATGAACACAAAGGAAAGATGATAGCTTCAATCTATACTATGTATTATTTAGTGCAATTCATACAAATATCACACGCATGAACATACACGCAGTGAGAATCTACCCTCTATTTTGTTTTGAAATATTATTTTCTCCTCAATTTTCCTTGGAAATAAAAAGAAATAGACCAATAGTAGCCAGGTAAGTAAAACAGAAAAATGTTAGAGCTTTTGCTAATAAAACTACTATGAAAATATGCAAAAATTGAAATTTGTATTGGAGTGTTTTTAGTTTTACTTTTAGTTTTAATTCAATCATTAGGAGCTCTTATACTCAGTATCTGATGGAGGGTATATGGCTTCTCTCCATGAAAACCCGAAGAGATTTATTTTTGACTTGGGAAAGGATTATCAATTGTTTTATGTACATTAGCCGCATTATAGCAGTTTAAATGTCGCTGTCTTTCTGCTTTCCCACAAGGTAGGAGATATATTATCAAACAGGAGTGAATGAAAAAGAAATTCAAATATAAAAATAGCTACTCCAAAGTGCTAAGAAAGCAATTAAACACCTGTCTGATTAAGTAGAAAGCAAATGAGTTTTTCCCACTAGGGTTACACAGGAGTGAGTAGAAGCAAGAGAAACCTGGAAAAAAGTGGTTATGCAGAAGAGTCCAACACACTAAAAGGGAAATTCTGAAGTTCCAAGGGATTTTCCGGTAAAAGAAGTATCCTGCAGGTACCATGGGGTAGGAAGGCAATGCTCAAGCCCAGGGAAGACAGCTGAGTACAAACATCAAGGTTTAAACAGGGGAATCCAGAATTTTGAAGGTCAGAGTTAACATGAGGGACACTAATGAGGAGAAGATACCAAGTTCAGTTTTCCTCCCAGGACTGACTGACTCTATTTTTTCTCATTTTGTATTTTCCGATGTTTGCAGATAGATAAAAGTTTGGAAGTTATGTGTTTATATGCCAGAAGGGAAAAGTATAGTCCAGAAGACCATACAAGCTTCGAAATTCAGTGGCACAGAGCCATATTTCTCCTGCTTTAAGCTAGAAAGAAGATTGCTAAATAAAAAAAATAAGATAAATTTGTTTTTAATTCTTTGGTGTAATTTAACTAGTGACTCTAGAACAGATTAAACAAATTCCTGAAATAATGAGTGTGACTCAGAAAGAGCTATTTCTCTGAAGCATGAGCAGAAAAATCTGTGTATAAGTTGCTTTTACAGTGGATCACTATAGTAAGGATTCAAAGGAACTGTATAAAACTGGTAAGCCTTGTCTTTCTCTCTAAATTTGGAAATCTGCTTTGTGATGCTGGTGCTAAAGTTCTGCAAACTAGATCTCTTTTGCCTTTGTCTACATGACATTAAGAGTTTGGGAGGAAAATCAAGGACGAAGGCTTTACTCTTTCTTGCTTGTTTTGGGCTCATGTCACTGTGACCCTGACCTAAGCAGGTCTTCCCAACACTAGAATCCAGCTGCAGCATTTGGCTACTAGAGAGCTTGCAGAAATTATCACTGAAGCTTCCAGGTGCCAAAACCAGGTAGACAGCAGTCTATTCTCAGAGCCCTGAATATCACCAATGCAGGAACCTGTTTTCATGTTCCAGATTCTTTTCTATCCTTAGAAGTTCAATGGCCTCTTGTAGCTGTTTGGTCAGGATTATCTCAGAATTATCTTTGCCTTTTTTTCCTTCCTATAATTTTTCAACCAGTTCTTTAACTTAAAATCTTTCTATTAAATGCATAAATATCTCTGCTTGCATTAGGGATATATTAAGTTAAGCAGAACAATGTCCTGCAAGCAACTAAAACAAAATGAGAAAATCATAAAAACTGTATTTTGAAATCATCACAACGCTATGAATATAATGGAAATTAGAGAGAAAAAGGAGCAAACTGGGTGGAACCATTCAGAACCAAGCGCATGCATCAGCAGCCTCATGTTTTTCTTCTTAGCAGTTGCTGATCATGATATAATTTGAGAATAAAAGTTTAATGCAGGCAAAGTAATTCTGCAAGCCTGAAGAGAAAACCAAAAAACTTTGGATAGTAACGCAAGGCTGGGTAACAGTTTTGATGGGCCTCCAATATGGTTAGTTGCCACAAAACATTGCTAAATTATGAGGTTACTCAGAGGAAAACCTAATTGCAGGAATTTAGTCACCAGGAATCAGAGATTAATGTTTTAAGAATGACTTTCAACAGCAGGCCACTAGGGAACAGGAAAGCTATATCAGTTTCAGAATTTGTGCGAAATTGAGTAAAAACACTGATTTAGGGACCCTTTCTCCTACACACAGCTGGTCTTTGCATCAGTACATTCCCCAAATCTATATCTATGAGGAGAGAAACAGAACTAAATTAAATCCACTGAAGGGAAAACAAAATGTCCCATGGTTTTTAAATTTTGAAGAGTCAGATATCATCAAGGTTCACAGGTAAATTCCCTGGGGGGCTGTTTTCTTGAAGGACCACCAACATTGGAACCCAAATCTGTTCAGCTCATTTTTAGATAGAAGTGATTTTTTTCCTATTCCTATCAATTTACCAGAGAAAAAAGAGGAGAAGGATGAGAACAATTTATGGGTAAAGCTAACACAGTGAAAGGACTTACCTGTTTTTTTACAATAAATAATTCATAGGAGACAAACTATTAAGGCTCACAAAACAGGAAAAATGTGACCTGGCTTCTGAAAGCAAAACAGTAATGGGAAAAATTAATCAAACTAAAAGTTTGTTTTCTGAAAAATATCAATAAAATTGATATTGCTAAATCCTAACCAGGCAAATATAAGAGAAAGTAAGAGATGCGGAGGTAGTGTAGGAGAAAAAAGAGAGACACTAACGTGTATGTGTGTGTGTGTCTGTTGTCTGCGTGTGTGTATGAGTGTTATGGTTTGAATGTTTGTACTTTCTAAAACTTACATTGAAATTAAATTGCCACTGTCAGAGTATTAAGAAGTGGGACCCTTAGTGGGTGGTTAAGCCATGAGGCCTCCACCATCATGGAGGGATTGATATTGTTAAGAAATTGAGTTTACCCCTTTCTTGCACACTTTCTCACCATCTAGCCTTCTGCCATGTGATGATGCAGTAAAAAGGGCCTGTGAATGCTATAACTGCAATATTGGAGCCTCCAGCCTTCAGAACTCTGAGTAAATACATTTGTTTATTATAAATTACCAAGCCTCATGTATTATGTTACAGTAGCACAAAACAGACTGAAATAATGAACAATAAATGAAATTTGATAGTTGTTAAAATACATAAGCACCAAAAATGAACTACTTAGTTATAAACTTAACCAATGTGTGAGATCTGTATGCTGACTATTGCAAAACATTGCTAAAACTAATTGTAAAAGTCATGAATGAAGAGGTACATTATATTCATAGACTGGAAGACTAAATATTGGTAAAATATCATTTTATCCAAAATTAACCTGTAGATTCAACACAATCTTGATCAAAATCATGGTAAAACTTTTTGAAGGTGTTTCTAAGCTGACTCTGAAATTTTTATAGAATGACACAGGCAATAAAGTAGCTAACAATTTCAAAATAAGAAGAAAATTTATAAATTGATATCACTTAAATTCAAACTAAAAAACTACTTTAATCAAATACTATTATGTTAGTGCAAAGATGTCTAGACAATTATGTCTTAAATAAATGGAAGAGAATCAGGAATAGATCCATACAAATAAGGACAATGTATTTTTGACTTGGAGGCAAAGTTAAATCAGTAGAGGAAGAATAATTCTTTTGACTAATCCATATTAGAAGAATTGGAAATCCATATATAAAAGAGACAAAAACCCTTCATCTGGACCTCAGAATCAAACTAAAATTTAAAGTGGATAATAAACATAAATGTAAATCCTACATGAAAATCCTTATAAAATTTCTACATAAAATAGGTGGAAAGGATCATGTTTTCAGTTAGACAAAGACTTAAAACATAAAACATCAAAAATACAATCCATTGAGAAAACATGCTAAACTTGTTCAGAATCAAACCTCTGTTTGGAAGATTCTGTTATAAGAATAAAAACACAAGCCAGAGAGTAAGAGACAATATTTGCCCATTATAAATCTGATAAAGGACTTATACAGCAATATGGAAAGATCTTTCAAAACTCAAATTTTAAAAGCCAAGAGAAAACAAAAAGAATAGACAAAAATATTTAAAATGTTTAAAATATCTAAAAACACATATGTTGGACTCATCAAGATTAAAAAGGTATATATCAAAACAGAATCAACACAGCAAAATGGCAGTTTGTGGAAAAGGAGAAAATATCCTCAAATTATATCTGATGATGAGCCAAAATCCAGACTATATAAAGAACTCCTACAACTCAACAATAATCAACAACAAAATAAAACCTAATTAACAAAGAGATGAAGGACTAGTATAGACGTTTTTCCAAAGATACACAAATGGTTAAAGAACACAAGAATAGATGTTCAAAAACCCACACCAAAGCCACAGCAAGGTATCACCTCATGTTCCTTAGGATGGATAATATTAAGCAATAAAACAAAAACCAGAAGATAGGCGAGGATGTGGATTATGGATTGTTTCAAACTCTTGGATATGAGCCAAGAACAAAAGCACAGAATAAGCATTTCCATTCCAAAAAAGAGAAAGAAGGAATGGAATCCAAGCAAGAGCAAATACAGCTGAGCAAACAAGCTGTGTAGCTCCATGTCCGGCATCTAGGGCACATGACATGGTGACGTTCTTTCCAAAGAGCTTGTGAAGCTCCACTCTGATGACCTGGATGGTTGTCGTCCACACTGCCTCTCTTTTGGCTTGTGTCGGATAAATTACTGCTGCTTTCTTTAACAGACATTCCATGTTACTGATATCTCTTAATCTTGGGAGTCTTCAGTACAGCTTCAGCTTCCTTCTCACATCTTCACACATCAGGGATGACGTCAGGGATTCCAACCTGCTACCATGTAACTCAGTGATAGAGCAGCCTTAGGTTTAATCCCCAGTACTGCAAAAATAAATAAAGAAAAATTTTTTTTAGGATTTCACTTATATGAATTTGACTAATCTAGGTACAAATTATATGACATATAAATTTTGAGTAATGTAGGTACTAATCAGTTATTGTATTAGAGAAATTTCCAAATTTCCTCTAGGTACTTATATGAGATACCTGGATTAGTCAAATTAATAGAAACAGAAATACAATGTTGGTTGTCATTGTATTATATCTCTAAGGAGAGGAAGGAATGAAGCCTTCCTTGTTTGACTCTAGGATTTTAGTTTTGAAAAAAAAAAGTTCTGGATATTGTTTCTACAATATGGATGTGTATAACACTAGTCAACTGTAGTTTTAAAAAGTGGTTAAGGTGATAAATTTTGTTTGTATATTTTATCACAATCAAAAAATTTTCAAAACTCTACTAAAAATGTGTAAAGGACTTGAGCAGACATTTCAGCAATAAGAGAAATGATTTGCCAAGAAGTGAAAAGATAATTAACACTTCTCATCATTAGAATAAAACACAAATTAAAAGTATAATGCCATACTACTTATTAAATTGAAGAAAGCTGAGATTGACAATACCAAGTGTCAAAAAGAATTTAAGTTTAATTTAGAACTCTTGAAAACTGCTGATTGAAATATAAAGTGGTAGAAACATTTTTAAAAACATTGGCAATTTATTTTAAAATTTCAATATATAGCTACCATGTAAGCTAGTAATTCTAAGAGTAATGAGAACATATACCTATACTGAAAATAGTGCATAAATATTTGCAGCAGTTCTATGTTTAAAACCGCCCCACACAAATCATCATATAAAGGCATAAATGAACTATTTTGTCTGTACATTGATATACTACCATAAAAATGTAACTATTGACATATTTACCAGAATGGATGACTCTAATATTATGGGTAAATAAAAATGCTTTATGATTACATTTATCTAATATTCTAAAAATACAAATTTATCTATAGTAATGGAAATCAGGTCAATAGCTAACAAATTATTAAGTACAGGATTTGTGTTGTGTAAGAAGAGTCAGAGAATAACACAAGGACACTTTAGGGGAAGAAGAGTATGTTCAATGTATTGAATATTATTATAGTTGAATGAGCCCATAATTATAAAATACAAAACTTTTCAAGTTGTATATGTTAATATGTATAATTTTGTTATATTTTAATAAAAATTAAGATTAAAATATTTTAAAAATAATGTTTATTCTGCAATATTGTTAAGTTAAAATGCAAGAGACAGACCTTTTCCATAAGAGCAATAACAATATTACACTGAGTCAACATTTCAGCAAAAAGAAAAGAGAATAGTTAATAACATATGTGGTTCAAAATAAAGAGTGGTTAAGAAATGTACACAGGGAGCTGGGCGCGGTGGTGCAAGCCTGTAATACCAGCACTTAGGGAGGCTGAGACAGGAGAATCACGAATTCAAAGCAAGCCTCAGCAAAGGCGAGGTGCTAAGCAACTGAGTGAGACCCTGACTCTACATAAAACAAAATAGGGCTGGAGATGTGGCTCAGTGGTCGAGCACCTCTGAATTCAATCTCCAGTACCAAAAAAAAAGAAAGAAAAGAAAAAGAAATGTGCACAGGGCATAGATACAGGAATAAGGTTATTTTAAGTATGTATTTTTCATATAGCTTTCAAATCATAAAAATGTTATGTATTACAGAGATATAAACTATAAAGGGTAGAATAAAGAAAATAGAGCACAACATAGGCAAAACGAATTTTGTCAAGTTGATAATGGAAACACACAAAGGCAGGTATAAATTTAAATAAATTCTGAATACTTTGTTATATATTCTAATTACAGAACAGAAAAATTGTATCTCTGATTTTTTAACAGGAATGTTTACATTGCAAACATGAGATTATTAGTTTAACATCTCTACCTATAAAACATTACCCTCATTATAATTCTAATGGGTGTTCAGGATGGAGCTCAGTGGTAAAGCACATGTCTGGCAAATGTGAGGCCCTGAGATCAATTCCCAGCATTGCAAAAGAAGAAGAAGAATAAGAAGGAGGAGGAGGAGGAGGAGGAGGAGGAGGAGGAGGAGGGGAAGAAGAAGAAGAAGAAGAAGAAGAAGAAGAAGAAGAAGAAGAAGAAGAAGAAGAAGAAGAAGAAGAAGAAGAAGAAGAAAGAAAGAAAGAAAAATTATGTTATATAGCATTATTATGTGAAAAACAGTTTAATCATAAATAGAATTCAAGATGACTTTAAAGAGGGAGATACATCTTGCTTGAGTTCTATGTATTTGGAAGGAAGGTGGACAGAATTTTACTTCTTTTATGAGGAATGGAGAAAAGACAAAATCTAGCATGATAGTCTAGAATTGACTTTATCTAGTGAATTTGGCTTTGGCTGAAATAAAAGTATTAATTTTCTAAGAAAATTTTTGCATAGCATAAAATTCACTTATCCTAAACTATTGCCTCAAGGTAAAGATCACTTATCCTAAACTATTTCCACAAGGGTTTAGAAAGATAATAAGTTTCCACTCTAGCCAAGCAGGATCCTGGCTGATCACCCATGCAGGACCCTGCTCCCGTACAGGACCCCCAGCTCCAGCGCTCACACACCATGCTGGACCCCTAGCCATCACTCCCATGTGGGACCTCCAGCTCCTGTGCAGGACCCTTGGCTACTGCTCCTGTGTAGACCTCCGTTTACCAGCATGAAACTCCACTGTTTGCCTACACCTGGGGACACTGGACAGGATCTAGAGTCAACCTTCTACTTCCGCACAGCATGCCACAGAGCTGCATCTCCAAACATGTAGCCCAATGCCACCACCCACCACTGCCCTACACCCTATCTCTGAAAGCAGACACCTCCATTGTGAGACTCCTTCATTGCCATCTTGGACCTGAGCGGAAGATACCAGTAAGCAACAGACAACCCCACCTACTTGATGAGAAGGTAAGTAATCCTTTTTATTTACCTTGAGACTTTCTTTTTTTTAACCTCTATTATCTCTCTTTTTTATTTTTTTATTTTCTTCTTTTCCCTCTCTCACTCTTTTCCTGCCCTCACATCCCCAACATTTGTGAAACCAAGTATTTTTTATGCATTAGGCTACTGAGTATTGGGATATTTGATTAGTATATTACAGTTGTATTATATAGTCCCATATCTTCTATTTTTACATGTTTTATTTTTCTTAATTTTTATGTTTCATTGTTTGTTGTACTCTATTGTTTTCCTACTTACTTGTTCCCAAATCTCTTTCTCTCTTTTCTACTAGTCAATGTCTTTTGGATTCCTCTTTCATGATTCCTAGGATCTAAAACTCTATATCTTCACTTCCAACCTCCTTAGCATCTCATCCTACACTGCACCCCTGGTTCTCTTTAGTCCACTAGCAGAAACTGTAAACCCTTTTGCAAACCTATGGTTTATATAGTAGATACAAATTGAACCCATAATTTCTGTATATTGTGACAAAGCCATAAATATCCTATTAGGAGCTACTTGGTTTAAAACTATATATTGTTTGTATTGAGATCTGTTAACATTGGTCTTCCCCTTAAAGGAGAAGTATTGGAACCCTATAGGGAGTCTATACGCCTATAGAACAAAGACTGTGGACTGCTCATGCATGTGCAGAGGAGGAGACCAACTGCTGCGGCCCCCCATCTACCAACCAGTGGTTGTCCCTGCCTACTTCCATTTAGAATCAACAGCCAGGACAAGGAGCATCATCATTCCTGAGGTTCCTGCAGGCCCAATTACACCAGAGGTGAGGTATTGGTAACTTGCAGGGACACTACAAGATTATAGGGTAGAAACTCTAATACCTCAGATTGGCACTGCTAAAGAGGAAGGCACATGAACAACATAAAAAAAATGGAATAAACTGTCCCAAACAAACCAAGATGCTACAATAATAGAATCCACTGACAGTACAATAGATAAAATGTCGGAGGAGTTTAGAACGTACATAGTGAAAATGATCTGTGAAACACAGAATAATATGAGAGCAATTTTAGTCAAAAATTTATCAATCTAACAAAGAGATTAGAGAGCAAAACTGTGGTACCAACCTACATGCTCTTCAATAGATGAATGGATAAAGAAACTGTGGCATATATACACAATGGAATATTACTCAGCATTAAAAGAGAATAAAATTATGGCATTTGCAGGTAAATGGATGGAATTGGAGATCATCAAGCCAATCCCAAAAAACCAAAGGCCAAATGTTCTCTCTGATAAGTGGATGCTGATCTATAAGGGGGGTGGGAACATGGTAGAATGGAGAAACTGGTCAAAGGGGAGAGAAAGGAGGGGAGGGGACATGAGGGCAGGAAAGATGGTGAAATGAGATAGACATCATTGCTCTAGGTTCATGTATGACTGCACATATGGTGTGATTCTACATCATGTGCAACCAGAGAAATGAAAAGTTGTTCTACCAAGTGATTACATGGTAATGTGTATCTCTGGAAAAATTATGTGTGTGAAACAACACAACACACTTAAGGAGAAATCGGTTCTTTTTAGCTACTGGGTTAAAAATCATTGAATGTGAGCAACATGGGAAAATAAATCTTCTGTATAAAGAAGTCATGATGTAGCCATGGCTTTTCCAGAGTCATAAGACCCCCCAGAGAACAGAAATGAAGCCTCTGAGCTGAAACTACGCTCCACAAATCAGAGATGCCAAATGCAGTTCTAGAGATTTGGATTAAGCCTGCTCTAAACAGGTGGACATTAACATAAAGCCCATTTCATGTTAAATATCTGATACTCTTTTCCATCTATCACTTACAAATGAGGTATGACTATACCAATATATTTTATCACAGGGATTTTCTCTAAAAAAAAACACATGTACTTTTAGTCTCATTTAATAATATGAAGTAAGCAGAAACATTAATGGTGATGTATTAGAAGTAATGTATAGAATAAAAACATCTTATATTATTGAATGGGGACATAAAAGTCCATAATTCTTTTAGAAAACACAGATTTATTTTTAAAGCCTTTTCTTCTGATTAAAAATACATAAATTTTTTAATTATAAGCAAAACATAGTTATAAAAATCCAGTATAAGGAAACAAAGAAACTATAAAGAACAAGGTCAGTAATATGCTGTATTGCAAAATGATTAGGATTTTAGATTTAGAGTTTAGAAAAAGTCTCTACATGTTTTTTCATATTTCTTATTTGTGCTTCATCAATGGAATGGCATTTCTACACTGAAGAAAGCCAAATTTCCAAAAGACTGTTATAAGCTTTCAGGATTCATTTATTTTAGTTGTTATTACACTTCCAAGCTGCCAGCTCATTTCTCAAATAAGAAGACTCAATAGATGTCAGTGTTGAGGGGATTTAAAATTCATCCCAATATTTATGACTCTTACTTCAAGGATGAAAGATGATCCCTAAAGCCAAAATGACAGGAAAAAAAAATACTTGTTTAGGAATCAAAATCTAATGGAAAGAAAGCTTAGATTCTTCATAACACTAACTCTACAGAACATATGTATGTTTATATATCGCTAAGATATTTTTCTAACTTGCATTAATTGTTCTATTTGCTCATTAAGTATACATTTTTTAGCTCTACTTTGTTCTTGGATCTTATAGTAGCATTCTTTAAGTCTATTAAATATGGTTGTTGGCATTTTAAAATGAGTTTTCCCCATAACAAAAATGTTCAACTGTATGTTAATTTTATCTCAAAAGAGATAGTTATGCTTCCATGGTTTTTCCCTTTTTTCTCTGAGTCACTTAAAGAACATAATAATTAAGAAACATTATCAAGGTTATTATCCTTAAGATAATTATAATATTGGAATTAGAATTATGGCTATAGTTTTAGGAAGTAAATGTCCACATTATCTATAGAATAATAAATAGCCTCATACTTACTTAAAATGAATCTAGATCCCTATTTCTGGGTTATACTTTTTAAGGACTATATTTTACTTATTTATTTGTTGGTTAACTTTAGTTTAAAATTTTGAAAAACAGGTCATCATTTTTTAAAAAGAACACATTGTACTCATAATATTTCCCTTTATAAAATTTCACCTTCTCACATTTGCAGTTATGTGTGAAACAATTTTAATATACATTACACAGTTACTCCTCAGTGCTTAACAGACATAAAAATAGAGTTTTTCAACCAATGTTTTTTCATATAGCTCTCAATTTTCTACATTCTACATTTCCATTATGATTGACTGTGGTTATTGAGCCTTCTATAAGGAGAAAATACATTAAGTGTGATATCAGCAAAATGGTAGAATTTTCTAACATTTGTTCCCTCACAGAAACATCAATTTGAACAACTATCCATATGCAAAAATACCTTTGCAAGAGCTAAGGAATACAAGTATGAGATTATTGCCCCAAGGGTTAAAGCATGAATAATAATAATAATGAATTAGAGAGGGTAAGAAGGACAGTTTCACATTATTCATGCCCACCTCCCCACTAAGCCCATGCAGCTGAGTGCAAAGATATATCATTAAATGAGGAAGGAGAAGAAAGTGAGCACCCAACTTCATCTCAAATCCCAGTATCAGGCCTACCCTAATGAACTCTGACACCAGGAGTCCCTGAAGATCCAAACTTCAGGCCCTCCCTAATTCCAGGTCAATCTTTTTTTTTGGTACTGAGGATTGAACTCAGGGGTACTTGACCACTGAGCCACATCCCCAGTACTATTTTGTGTTTTATGTAGAGGCAGGGTCTCACTGAGTTGCTTAGCACCTCGCCGTCGCTGAGGCTGACTTTGAACTCGCGATTCTCCTGTCTCAGCCTCCCTAAGTGCTGGGATTACAGGCTTGAGCCACTGAGCCACCACGCCCAGCTCAGGTCAATCTTGTCATTGCAGGCACCAGGCCTAGAACTGTGGACCCAGGCTCTTGGTCTAAACTACTTCCAGGCTTGCCCTTCTAGAAAGTTGCGAAGGCTACCTCTATAGATCTAGGATCCAGGCCCAGTTTTTGTACCCTGGGGTTAATCCAGAAACATCAGTATCCAGTCCATCCTTGTAGAATTGGATGTAATGTCAACTCCAGAATCAAAGCATTCCCCCATGAACTCAGGCACAAAGTTCATCTCAGTACCAGGCTGGTCCTTACATACCCAGTTCCTGTCCCTACGTACTCAGACACCAGGTCCAACTTAATGGACTCTGTTACCAGGCGAGCTTTCACAGACTCAGAATCCAACTCAACCTTATGGATCCAAGCTCAAGGTCCAAACAAGAATCAGGCTGACCTGACCTGTATGGCCCCAGGCTTAAGGCAGATTTCAGTGCCAGGCTGATCCCTGTGGATTCAAACTTTAAGCACAAGGTTTCCCATGTGGAAGCAAGCTACACTATCACTTCAGTGCACAAAGGCTGCAGTCCCAACCAACAAATACTTCCTGTCTGCCTGCCCAGAATCTCTGGATGAGTTTACTGGGGAAAGATTTCCTTACCAAAGCCTGTTAGTAAAGACTGGAAGGAGTTCCCACTTCACCAATGCAAGGCCCCAAAATCACAAGTAATAAGGGAAACATGATACTACTAACAAGATAAACAGCAACAACAAATGAAGGGCCAGTGACCGATCCAAGAAATCTGACAAATGATTCAAAGTAATTATCTTGAAGAATCTTAGTGCACTACAAGAGAACACAGATAAATAATTAAGCAAAATCAAGAAAACCATACGTAAACCGAATGAGAAATTCAACTAAGAGACAGAATCATAAAAACAAAAGAAAAAAGCAAGGAAAAAGAATCTGGACCTAAAGAATACAAGGCCTGAACTAAATATTCTGTGGAAAGTTTCAACAGCAGATTTAATTATGCAGAAATAGTGGTGAGCTCACAGCCAATTCATCTGAAACTACCTAGTCAGGAATGAAAATAAAAATCAATGAAAGGAGAGAAGAACGTCTATAGAACTTATGGGACACCGTCAAGTGAATTCCAATCTATACATTATAATTGTTTCATGAGGAGCAGAAATAGAAAGGGATGGAAAACTTACTTAAAGAAATAATGTTAAAAATTACCCAATAAGCCCAGCACAGTGGCTCGTGTTTGTAATCCCAGAACTTTGGGAGGCTGAGACAGGAGAATCGCGAGTTCAAAGCCAGCCTCAGCAAGGGCAAGGCACTAAGCAACTCAGTGAGACCCTGTCTCTACATAAAATAAAAAATAGGACTGGGGATGTGGCTCAGTGGTCGAGCTCCCCTGAGTTCAATCCCTGGTACCAAAAAAAAAAGAAAATTACCAAATAGAGGGAAATAATATCCAGATCCATGAAGTCCAAAGAAATATTGTAATCAGGTCACAAGAATTTTGAAGACAGTGAGAGAATGTAATTAGTTAAGTCCAAGGAACCTTTATGAGACTATCATGGGGTTTGCCAGCAGAAACCTTGAGGGTCAGAGGAGAACAGGGCACATATTAAAGGTGCTGAAAACAAAGGAGATACATATTGAAGGTGCTGAAAATGAAACAAAATACCTACCAAACAAGAAGACTATATTCAAGAAAACCGTCCATGAGAAATAATTGACTTTCCCAAACAAAAACCAGCAAGTTCATCATCACCAAGAATGCTAAAGGGAGTTCACTAAGTGGAAATGAAAGGACACAAAGAGAATGAAAAAAAGAAAAATACATACATATATATATATATATATAAAACAACAAGCAAATATGCTTGCTTATGAAAACATAAAATATACTGTAAAGTTGAGAATGTACTCTAATACTTTAATCGTGGTGTACAAACCGGTTTAAAATTCAGTATAAAAGTTAACAAACAAAAGAATTAAAAATAACTACAGGTACAGTAATTTGTTAAGATCACCATATTTAAAGATGTTAATTGTGAAATTAATAACATAAAATGTGGAGAAGTTAGTGTCAATATTTTCAAAATATTTTTTATATAATTGAAGTTCTGTATATTCTTGAAGTATACCTTATCACTACATGATGATAAACGTAAGTTTCATGGTAACCACTAAGTAAACGCCTGTATATACATAAATGCTAAAGATAAACAAGTCAAAGTATACCATTATAAAAAGTCATCAAATAAAAAAGGAAAGTAATATGGTAAATAGAAACAATGGATATGCAAAATATTCAGAATACCATTAGCAGATTGGCCATGGTAAATTTATACCTATAAATAATTAATTATGTAAATGGATTAATTTCTCCAAACAAAAGACAGAAAGTGGCTAATAAGAAGGAAAAAAACAATGTCCAGGGGCTGAGATTGTAGCTCAGTGGCAGAGCGCTTGCCTTGTATATGTGAGGTACTGGGTTCAATCCTCAGCACCACATAAAAATAAATAAATATATATATTGGGTCCATTTACAACTAAAAAAAAATTTTAAAAAAAACAATGTCCAATTGTACATTACAAGAGAGACACTTTAGTTCTGACATACACAGCCTGAAAGTGAAGGAATGGGGAAAACAACCTGTGCAAATGGTACCTCAAGAGAGCAAGACTGTCTAGACCTACACCAAACAAAACAGATATTGAGTCAAAGTGGTTAAAAAAGACAGAGCGGGTCATTACATGATGATAAAAGGGGCAATTTGTCCAAAGAATACAATAATTGTTAAAATATTTACTCTCAACTTTGGAGAATATGAATATAAAAAGCAAATATTTACAGAACTGAAAGGAGAAATAAACAAAAATGCAATAGTAGAGGACTTCACTATTCACTTAAAATGATGAATAAATCATCTAGGCAGAAAATTAGTAAGGAAATAACATACTTGAGCAATACTGCAGATCAAATGGATATACCATATAGCTAATGGAACATTTCATCCAGTAGCACAAGAATATTCATTTTTCTCAAGGGCAAACAGAATATTATTGAGAAAACATAGTGTGTAATGCTACAAAACAGTTCTTTAAAAGTTCTTCTGAACACAATGATGTTATAATAGAAATGAATAGAAAGCAAATTGGAAAACTAAAACATACGGGAATCAAACAATACACTTCTGCATAATCAATAAAAGAAGAAATCAAAAGAGAATTCAAAATATATGTGAAGAAAAATGAGAATGTGAACAATATGTAACCAAAATTTACAGGATTTATCAAAAGTGATGCAGACAAAATGTATAGGAATAAATGCTTATAATAAGGATATAGAAATATTTCAAATAAGCAATAAAATTTAATATCCCTGGGACCTACGTAGCAGAATAAAGGAAATAACATATACTGCAGCAGCAATAAATAAAATAAAAATGAAAAATATATTAATAAATTAAGAGTTACTTTAAAAATAAGTAAAATTAACAAAACTTAAGCTAGAATAAAAAATGGAAAAATGAAAGAAGATCCAAAGAAATAAAATGAAAGAGGAGACATTATAAATGTTACCATAGTAATACGGAGGATCAAAATAAACAAGTAGACTACGTGAGGGAAAATTATAGGACAATATCCCTTATGAAACAGATATAAAATTCCTCAAAAAAATACTAAAAATCTGAAGTTAGAAGCACACTAAAAGGGTCATACCCCATGATCAAGGGAGTTTCAAAATATGGGAATTAAACAATTCATTAAAACACGACACACCACATTAACATAATATAGGAAAAACAGTATATGATCATCTCAACTGCAGAAAAGGAATTTGATATGCTTCATCATTAAATCTCTCAATAAATTAGTAGTAAACAAATGTACCTCAACATAATAAAGGCCATGTATGCAAGGTTTGCAGCATGCATTATGGTCAATGTTTAAAAGTTGGAAGCTTTTTCATTAAGATCAGGCATAAGACAAGGATGCCCACTCTTCGAGGACACATCCTCAGTGACCTGCCTACTCCAGCCACTCCCCACCTATCTAAAGTCATCGCCCAATTAGTCCATTCAAACTAAGATGGACTGACTAAGCTACAGCTCTCATAATCTGATCATTTTACTTCTGTGTATTACTGCACTGACACAGGACTTTGGGGGGGACACCTCATATCCAAACCATAGCAGAGATCAAAAGACCTCTACACTGAAAATTACAAAAAAATTGATGAATAAAATTAAAGACCTAAATAAATAGAAAGATATCTCATCTTTATAGATTAGAAAGAATTATTATTATTTATATGTCTATACTACCCAAAGTAATCTACAGATCCACTGAATTCTTTTAAATTCCAATGGCATTCTTCACAGAAATATAAAACAAAGTCCTAACTTTTGTATAAAATCACAAAACATCCCAATAGCCAGAGAAATATTGACAAAGAACAAAGTCAAAGCCCTCACACTAATTTCAAATTTTACTACAAAGTAAATTGTATAGATCAATAGAATAATAGGCTAGAGATCCCAGAAATAATTCTGCACATTTACAGTCAACTGATTTTTGGCAAAGGTGCCAGGAACATACAAGCAGCAAGTGATGATCTTTTCAATAAATAGTTTGAGGAAAACTGGATGTTCATCTATGAAAGAATGAAATTGGGCCCTTATTTCACCACTTATATAAAAATCAACTCAAAATTGATTAAAGACTGAAAGGTAAATTTTGAAACTACAGAACTAGAAAAATAAAAATACAGAAAAATCTTCTCAACATCGCTCTGAGTAATACTTTTTGTATATAATGCCAAAGAGCACAAACAACAAAAACAAAAACAGACAAATGAGATTGCTCCAAACTGAAAGGTGTCTGCATAGTAAAGGAAATGATCACCTAAACGATGATTCGGCCTGTAGAATAAGAGAAAATATTGTTAATTACCTATCTGGTAAATAATCAATATCCAGCCGGGCGCGGTGGCGCAAGCCTGTAATCCCAGCACTTAGGGAGGCTGAGACAGGAGAATCTCGAGTTCAAAGCCAGCCTCAGCAAGGGCGAGGCACTAAGCAACTCAGTGAGACCCTGTCTCTACATGAAACACAAAATAGGGCTGGGGATGTGGCTCAGTGGTCGAGTGCCCCTGAGTTCCATCCCCAGTACCAAAAAAAAAAAAAAAAAAAAAAGAAAATAGTCAATATCTAAATACATAAGGAGCTCAAACAACTCAATAGTAAAATCAAATAACTTGATTTTAAAAATAGATAAAGTACCTGCATAGATATTTATCAAAAGAAGACATACAAATTGACAAAATGCTAAGAATGCATGTCAAGTCATCAGGAAAATGCAAATCAAAATCACTATAAGACATCATTTCATCCTACTTGAATAACTGTTTTAAAAAAGAGAAAAGGGAAATATCAGTGAGGATGCAGAGAAAAGAGAATCCTGGTAATGGGACTATAAATTGGGAAAGCTGTTAAGGAAAACAGTATGGCAGTTTCCAAACTTGTTAAAAAAAAGAACTATCATATAATCCTGAAATAACTATATATAGAGAGAGAGATGGGGTGGGGGGGATAGATAGATTGATAAGTAAATTTTCACCTATTTTGTGTAACTGAAACCTTGTACGCTTTCAGCATCACAACATTTCCTCCAACCTTCAGCCCCTGGAAAACACCATTCTACACCCTGACCCTATGAGTTAAATTATTTTTTATATTCCACCAAAAAGTGAAATAATATAGTGTTTTCCTTTATGTGCCTGTTTAATTTTACTTAGCATAATATATTCCAGGTTGTCGAAAATGATGAGTTCTCCTTTTAAGACCAAATAATATAATGTATTATATTATGATGTTAGTATATTTATTATTTTATTTCATTATATTACTTCCTTATATGTTACATATATATTCCAGTAAGTATATATACATATTCATGTAAAATATATCTCACATTTCCTTTATCTATTATCTATTTGCCATGAACAGAGACATGTTTATTTCATGTCAGCTTCTGTAAATAACGCCAGAATGAACAAAGGAATGCACATATGTTTTTGATATAATGGTTAAATTTTCTTTGGGGAGATATATATATTTTTATAAATAAGAGATATATAGATCTACATATGAATATAAATATAAATATATAAGAGTTATATAGAAATATAAATCATAAACATGTCTCTGTTCATGGCAAATAGTAGATAAAAAAAAGTGATATATGTTTTACATAAATATATATAGGTGATATATATGTTTATTGTATTATATATGTAATATATAAGGAAATAATATAATAAAATAATAAAATAAAATATATAATAACATCATAAAATAATTCATTATATTAGTTGGTCTTAAAAGGGCAAAGCTTGTCATTTGCAACAACCTGGAGTATATTATGCCAAGTAAAATTAAATAAGCACATGAAGGAAAATTCTGTATTTTACTTTTAGGTGGAAGACCAAAAATAATTTAACTCCTAGGATCAGGGAATAGAATGGTGTTTTCCAGAGGCTGAAGTTTGTAGGAAATGTGATGTTCAAAGCGTACAAGTTTTGAGTTACACAAGATGGGTAAAGATTTGTAGATCTAATTATAGCATGGGGCTATAGTTAATAATACTTTATTTTGAATACTTGAAATTTCCTGAGAATAAATCTTAAATAGTCCTCTCTCTCTCTCTCTCTCTCTCTCTCTCTCACACACACACACACACACACACGCACACGCACACGCACACACACAGACTGTGATGGTGGTAGAATAGAGATTATAGCTCAAGACTGAGCTAGGATAAGGCCTGAGCATGGGCTGTAGGAGCTGGCACTAAGTGGATCCTGGGGGAAAGATGGAACCCAGAGCCTAGAAGTTGATAAATATGTTAATTAACACGATTGTGGTACTAATTTCATAATGTACATTTATATCAAAATATCATTTTGTATACCTTAAATACATGCAATTTTTATTTGTCTGTTATATCTCAGTAAAGCTGGGGGAATTGCCTGCAAATGATAAAATTATTGGTAAGCTTTCTATGATATTTTAAAAATTATCAGTGATCACAAAATGTCTCATTGTTTTACTTAGAGTATTTCCCAGTTTTTACATACTTTTCACTGTTGTTTATTACTTGAACAGATTTCCAGCAAAATGCATTATTTCTACTATGAACTTAAGTAAAAAGAAAAAACTATATATTAAAATATTGTTTACAATAATGCTAATGACAACCTTTTTCTTGTTGATTTTTTCCTTTTATTTGTTTTCTGAGTTTTCTATAACAAATATGCATTGCTGTATTATCATAAAATTTTTATTAATTAAAATGTCTATGTCATCAGTATAAGGTTCAACTTGAATAATTGATAAATTCAAATAACTTTCTATAATATGTCAATTATATTCTGTCTTACTTAAAAAATTATATTCTACTTAGTTCCTCTACTTCTGGTCCGTAGTGATGTGGATGTCAAGAACAGATTAAACAGACTGGAATTTTATTAGGGGAAATGCTAGTGTAAAAGTAAATAGCTTGGAGATAGGATAGATTGAGATATTGAGATATCATATCATCAAGCAAGCCCAATCCTAGGTGGGGAGGGAAGAGGTGTTTGGTTGGCAGTATCCTGGACTACTGAGTGCTCTACAGAACTTTTGGAGAAGGAATTGGGGAGATTTCTTGACTAAGTAAAGAAGATAGAACAAAGGCCTCCTTTGTCTTGTAGGTGGAAGTTTACTTTCCTATCACTTCCACATTTAGTCACTGATGGAGATAGCCTTCAGGAAGTATGTATTTGCAAAAACATGGAATGAGTACAAATATCAGTGATTGGCATCATCAGCCCCAAAGAGCAACATAACCTAAATCTAAGTTATTTTCATTAACTCAAATTTGGTTTACAATTTCCATCAGTCTTGGAAGTGAGATGCACAGTCCTTGAAGATATTCACTAATGTCTAATTTAATAACTCACATTGTGCATCATATAGTTATAACACAAGACGAAATCCTGCTTTGTCCAATTGTTAACAATAATCAAATAGGTAATAAAACAATACTTGAGCATAAATTGACTCTTTTTGTGCATGAAAAACGTTTGAGGTCAGATAGTCAGATAACCTCCCAGGATCTATCAGTTATACAAAATCTTAATCACATATGGCTATTATTGTATCTATAACTAGAGTGAAATTATATGGATTCATCTTAACTGAAGGGAATTGAAAAGACAACAGATAAGAATATTGTGACAGTGCCTCAAAGTCTCCTCTATTACCACTTTTATGAACTTTTAGAATGAAAAAGCAACATCAGCAAAGACTTCCTGATGTTGATAACCTTTCACCACATACACATTACTTTTTTTGAGTTCTAAATTTGAAGGAAGGCCCAGCATCATCACTTACATTTTATGTGCTTTTACTCAGGTAAATAGTATTATGCATACTGTTCCATAGTACAGAATGGAAGAATCCAGAATGATGCCTGACATAAGACTATGTATATACTGAAAAGTTTTTTGTAAATCAACACATTTACAGAATGAATGTGTGGACTAAGATATAGTTTCTCCAATTTTCCATAATGTTTGTTAACTTGTTTTGTTGGAATAAAGCTCATTATCACACAATCAATTTATTTTGATTGAATGGATTTATAAAAATATGTTTAAATGTAAAAATACAGGAGAATTAGGTTTATTCTTACTCAATCCAAACTTTAATTGCTTTGGGGTTAGAAACTTCTATGCACATAATATTTCTTTTTTTGCAAATTATTCTTTGAAATTTAATAATTCCTTTATCGTATGCATGTAAATATATAAGGTATATGGATTGTTATTATTTTAATGTTTTGATCTATCAAATTTTTATTTCTGTAACCATTTTGACATATTTATTCAGTTTTACAGATATAGTTTCATATTTAATTTAATACTGAAAGTAAATGGTCTGTGCTGAAACCGCATCCAGTTATATTATTCTGAGATATGGAAACTACATTGGTTAGATGAACATCTTCAAGTAATTTTGTTGGCCATTGTTACTGTTTTCCTTGTGTGTAAGTCTGAGCTTTTACATGCCTTGTATCGCCATAGAACACTGACAATTTGATTCAATATACAATTCGCAGAACCAAAATTACCTCTTCAAGAGTCTTTAAAATAACTCTTCATTCTCAGCTGTGATTTAGTGGTCAAGACCACAGGTTTAAGATCATCATGCTTTTTATTCTCTTCTGGTAATTTTCTCTTTCTCCTGGGATGTGATTTTTTTAAATGTAAGAATTCAAAATTCAAATTTGAATTTACAAAAAAAAAATGGTGATTCCCTTTTATTAGGTTTGTGAAACGTTTTTAAGAATTTAATTATGAATGTCACTCCTAATGCTTAGAGTGTATTATGTATGCTTTTCCTCACCTGCTCCATAAGTTTTGTTTTCCTTCTCAGTGAGAGCACAGTAGTCTCTCTAAGTATCAGTTCTCCTCCTTCAGATCTGTTGTTTGCCTTCCTTGTCTTCACACTAATATCCTTTTGCTCTGTATTTTGAAAGACATTGGGTTCGATTTTCTAGTAATTTGATATACCACTCTGCTGGCTCTGAATTTCCTCATCTATGAGGCTGGTTTTAATTATGTTTTGCATTTTACTTGCAAGCTTGCTTCTCTCAACTATCTTACTTTTCATGGTAAACTGTCTTTCTTACTTTCTGTTTTGTTTTGTTTTGTTTTGTTTTGTTTTGTTTTGTTTTGTTCTGGCCCAGTTTTCATTTGTTTGTTTGTAGTGTGGTAGTATGAATTATGTAAGATTAATATAAAACTATTAATCTATTGTGATGCTTTTGTTTTCTATTCACTCATCCTTGAATAATAAAATCATCTATTAGAGCTTCAAATTTTCCAGACAAATATCAACTAATTCTTATCTTCCTTGACCAACAGCAACAATAAGGTCAACAAGCTCAGTTCATTTAGATCTAGTATCAGCATTAAGTCCATGCATGTATTGTGCTGCCTCATTTTTATTTATTTATTGGGTTGTTTGTTTGTTTAGCATTCCTAGTGACTTAACTTTCTAAATTAAGAGTATGTGTATATCTGACAACTTTCAAGCATCTCAATAAGTCCTCTCATTCTTTACATCCAGTTATTCCTAAAAGTTTCCGCCTCTGGATGCAGAGGGAAAGAGTAAATGGATACTTGTCTTTGACAAAATGTGGATATGCAGAAAAAACAGGGACCAATGCCCAGGATCTGCTTGGTGAAGACCGAAGGTCAGTGAGAGAGAGACAAAAAAACCATGTAGAATAGATTGAGTGCCTTTTGTCTTCTTGCTAGGTGACAGATCTGCTTAGTGTCACAGGAAAATTTATGAGTAGGTCAGAGTTTATACCATAAAATATATTCTCCTGGAATGTAAGCTACCAGAGAGACCTTAGTCCACGCTAGCTGGAATTAAAACTACCAGGAAGATATTAAAACATTCTAGTAGGGGGCTCTGGCAGTCTTTTGTTTGGGGTAGAAATTTGAGATCTAAGCTTTCTTTTTGTTTTGCTTAAAAGGCAGATTGGGTAGAATTTAGGAAAAGTTTTATCGGGCTGTCTTCATATACAAATTTAAACTGAGCACTGATACTGCTTTTTAAATCTAAAACCTAATAAAACTTTTATTTAAAACGTTAAGCATAGTAATTTGTAATGTTAATACAAGACCATTTAGGAAAATTTCTCTCACAAAACACAGTAGTGTAATATAGCAAATCCATTGTATTATCTGATCTAGATATCTGTTTGACTTAGATCAGCTTTTCAGAGGTAATGAATAAGCATATCATTGTTGTCTCATCTTCCCCATAATCTTTTATGGGCCTGAGTAAGAGGCTTGACAGAAATATGCTACGGTTGAAGGAGTAAATTGACTTTTTCTTGAAATAGTGTTATTAATTAATTCTACATGAAATCCTCTTTTGCTTTGCTTTCTCAGAATATTTAAATAATAGTAGATAGCAAGTACAGTTATGTTTGGTTTTGTTCAACAAAATTTATAAATGTTACAAATTATTTGGTTAAGTCCCCATTTTTAAATGAATACTTAAAACTGCTAAAAGTAGATTAAGCTGACTTAATACCTATCAAAAGCCTCTGCTTTAAAAAAACACAATCCCAGTTAAGAGTTACTGCTCTAGGATATACAACAAAACCCTTATGTAATGTAATTTTAATATATACAAATGTGAATCATTGAACAGCTTTTCAGACTTTTGAAAACTAAAACCAAACCAAAGAAATACAAATACACAGGCTCATATATAAGCACACCCACCCACACAAAATACAGCTCCAAAGAAATTAAGGGCCAAAACAATAATTTATATATAAGAAATTTGTATTAAGTTCTTATTATTTAACAAATTATTGGAATTTTAAATGCGCCGACTATAACTTGACATACATGAACAGAGGACAAGTGCATTAAAGAACACCTGATGCTGATGATTATGTAGAATATTTAATAAGTTCTGAATCCAGAGTGTGCGAAATTATTGAAATATTTAATGTGAGTCTTTAAATTGTAAGATAATGGTGGATCAGTCTGCATGCAGAAAATGAAAAATAGTTACTTTTATTCAAACACCTGTTTAAAAGAAGTGGCAATTTTATAAAACAATACAACTAAAACAGAAGTAATCCAAAATTTTTTCCTTTCTTTTGAAAATTGTTTGGTGACCTAGTTGGAGAGATGCTGTTTCTCAAGAAAATAAGGGACAAATGAAGGATATGTATGTTTAACATTGCTGGTTTATTTACTTTTCTACTAGCCCTTTTCCCAGATATTGCTCTCAGACTATAACCCATTTTATTAATCTACTCGTATAATTTATTAACTATTAGGTATTAGGATCCCTTTTTTACTCAAACTTTGTTCTTACCAAAGAATCCATATATGCCTCTTATGCATTTCATAAAATAATTTTATCATACAATGAAACTGATTTAATTGATTGGGTCCAACTAATTACTATTGAATATTTGTAGATATTTATGGAATATCTTTAAGTAAAATGTACATTAATAATTAATAAGATGTGCTTTAACATATATTGTTTATCTCTTAAAGCATGCTATATCTATCTTCCATATTTTTATTTTCCTTAATATCTACAAAAGTAATTAATGTGTTTAACATTCTTTTGATAGTTGCACACGTATCAGTAGAACTAAATGATTCAGAAAATAGATGCATAGGCCTTCTGTTATAATTATTATCACTGTTTAATTGAAAGAGTAAGGCTTATTAAGTCCACCTGTGGTGAGATGAGTAATGGCTCCCCAAAAGATATCCATGTGCTGACCCCTGGGACCTGTGAAAATTACCTTACACTACAGAAAACTGTGATTATTGAAGAATCTTGAGATGGGAGATTATCCTGAATGATCATGTGAGTTCTTAATTATCTATAAGTGATTAATAGTGGTACCTTGTTTCTAATGATATGAATCCTTGTGACATATACAGGAGACCCATGAGACTTTTGAGAATTTTATGGCAGCATAAGCACTATAAGCTTCCACTGAAATGGACAAAGACCAAAAAAAGAAAGAAGGCTGTGGGATTCCCCACATTCTATAGGTAGGAAATAGGATAATAAAAATCACTCAACTGTAAATATATGCTACCCTTAATGGAAAGGGAGGATATCTTTAAGAGCCAAGCCTCATTTCCAAAGATGAATCCTCACTCGTTGAGGATAGACCCAGAACCTCAGGGAAACGACTGATTTCACAGCTTGTTACCAGGCCTTGATTCCTAATGGAATTTGTCTTGCTGGGCTGTTAATTTGATAAAGCCAGTGACTGGTTTTTTTGGTTAGCACTCTTTTGAAATAGCAGCATCTATCATTTTCTTTTTATGCTTGTTCCACCTTTTTATTCTGTAGACAGGGTAATTGTTTTTAGTTTCATAGTTCAAAAAATAGAAAATGATTCTTCCTCAAGATAGATCCTACAGGGAGACTTACCTTTCTCCCATTTACGTCATGTAGATGATGAGATTTTGCAGTTTTGAGATGACATTTAAATGAGAATTTGTAATTGAGTGAGTACTCTAATGAGTAGAAAATTTTGTAAAGTTTGGGATACGCGGAATGTGTTTTGCATGTGAGATGATCATGAATCTTTGTAAGCCAAAAGGTAGATTTTATAAGGCTGAACAAAGACTCCTCCACCCAAAACATTTATTAATATCCAAATCCTTGGAATGTTGTACCCTGATGTGGCAAAGAAATAAAAGTAAAGTGATTTGCTGTGATTTAGTTATAGATCTTGAGTTAGGGGATTATCTTGCATTATTTTGGTAGGCTTTAAATGTAATCATATACAAATTTATAGTTGGGAAGCAAAGAGATGTCTGTAGAAGACATGTCTTCCCATTCAGTAGAAGAAAGGGAAATGCAGCCATAAAGACATAGATTTCAGTAAAGTGGCCATGAACTAAGGAAAGCTGGAAGCCACCACGGGCTGAAAGACACATTAGTCAGAATGACCACAGCTATATTAATCCCTGGATTTCAGTCCAGTAATACTCATTTAGGACCTTTGATAGCCAGAACTATGAAAAAAATATTCATCTTATTGTTAACTACCAAGTTTGTGGTCATTTATAGCACAAGCCACAATAATCTCATATACCACATTTCTCATCCCTCCCTTTGCCATGTAATAGAATAAAGTAAGCAAACTTTTTAGATATCAGGATGAATAATACTGCAGAAGATTTATTAGTCATGCAAATAAATGTTAAAATATAACAAATCATGCAAATTAAAATTCATATTCAGGAAGAGGATGTGAGTGGAAGAGAAACAAATTGGTGAAGTAAAAATTAACAAAGTAAAAATGTATTTTTAATAGTTTTAATTGATTTTTCATTTAAGAACAAGAAAAATTAAATGCATCAATATATTTCTTCTTTGTTCTTACAAATGTAATTTCAAATAAAATACTCTAATTTGGAATCCAATTATTGAATGCTTTTGTTGGTATAATTAATTGTTGTATTGATAAATTTAGGGCTATGAAGCAAAATATAAGTGATCCTCTTTTAAAGTTAGTTGTGAAGTATGCCTATAGTATGACATATTAGTTGTTTCCTCTTGTATACTTTATATATTATAAAGTGATGAGTTAACAAATATAAAAGTACTTATGAAAACCATATAATCACTCAAACTTGAATAACTTCGTTTGTTTTAAAATAATTTACATGAACATTTGTGAACTAAAATCATACCCAGTACTACACAAATGCATATTTCATAAATCATCACATACATAAAGCCAAAATATTCTTTACAATGTGGAAATAAATATTATTTCAATGCTTCTATCATATAACATAAAACCAAGTTAAGAGGGATTAAATTCACTTACAATATACCGAGAACATTTTATTTTGAAGATATTTTAAAGTGTCATAAACAAGCTGGGTGCGGTGGTGCAAGCCTGTAATCTCAGCACTTAGGGAGGCTGAGACAGGAGAATCGTGAGTTCAAAGCCAGCCTCATTAATGGCGAGGCACTAAGCAACTCAGTGAGACCCTGTCTCTACATAAAACACAAAATAGGGCTGGGGATGTGGCTCAATGGTCGAGTGCCCCTGAGTTCAATCTCCAGTATCAAAAATAAATAAATAAATAAAGTGTCATAAACACATGAAAATGATCATAGGATTTATTTATTTATTAATTTAAAGAAGTATTTTAAAATTTCTTTTTATGTTGCCAGAGTCTATAGGTGATGGTGAAGACACATTAGTAAACAAAATGGAGTATGCTAGGGCTCACCCTAATGACTTCATTTAATCTTAATTGCCTCCTTAAAGATCTTATCTCTAAATATAGTTACATTCTAAGACATAGGGAATGAGGACTTCAACATGTGAATGAGGGGCAATCCTTCACAAAATAACATATATGTATATATAGAATATGTTCTATATTGCATATATCAAAAGTATGTACATTTACAAGATTGAATAATAATGATTATCATAAGGATAATTGTTTCTAGTAAAAGACTCATTGTTTAAATGAGCATTTGTTATACATTTTAAGTTTTTAATAGAGTATAATATAAATATAGAATGGTACATATGCAATAAGTATGATTTTTTATAGGCTAGATAAACTCAAAAAAAGTAAAACCCAGATTACAGAATAGAATATTGTCAGTTACCTGATAGGTTCTACATGTTCTCTTTTAGGTCATAACCCCAAGGATAATTACTAGCATAACTTCTGATGTGACATATTAGTTGTTTCGTCTTGTATACTTTATATATTATAAACTTTTTAGTATCTCACTCCATTTTTTTTAGTTCATGAAGTATAATTGAAACTTTAAAACTTCGTGTCTGTTTGCTGAGTATTTCACATGTATACATTCACAAAATTGTCATTACAGTCAAGATAGTAAAAGAGGTAGGATAAAAGGAATAAGAAACAGGTAGAAAGGAGACAAAGGAAGAACAAGGAAATATAATTTTTATTCAGAAATTCCATGAACATTTCCAGGCTGGTCACTCCAAATTCTTGGGAAATCTGTAAACTACTTGTGCACTTTTAACTAACTCTCAAATAAATAGATTAAGTAAAAAGAGATACAATATTTTAAGAAACTTACAATTTAGAGGACATTCTAGCACTATGTACCAATCAGATGGTTAAGACCATGTTAGTCTGGGGATCTTGAGTTAGAGTGTCAAACCATTATGAACCATCTTGGGATTACCAGAATAATAGCATTTCTACATACCTTTCCATATGCACCCTTCACCAAGTTTCTTTTAAAAGAAGAGCTAGGGAATCCAAAAATGCATCTTTTACTCTTAAAATGTCCCATATTTTCCCTTGCATGTGTATTTCTTGTTTTATTCCCCTTGAATATGTACCTGCTTTCCTCAATAAACCTCAGTCCATGCCTCTTTTTCATTATGTTTGCCAAGGACCCTGCTAGTCCTGAGTTTCTCCTTCTCTCCTGGAACTCCTTGGGTCCTTCTTTGGAGACATCTCTTCTTCATGTAAGTTAACATCTTCATCACCTTCACAACTTTCCCCTGTCACTATGAAAATGCTCTCTCCTACTTCTTGTGTTTATTTACGAGTGAGTACTGATTTACTTTCTGCCGTGATAAATTAGTTTGCATCTCTTAGAACACAACATAAACATGACTATACAGTTTCTCTTCTTTTTTTATCTGACTTCTTTGATTAGTCTAATTATTTTGAGACATCTCCTTAGCAAGGGCCATTTATAAAAGAGGAAGACAGAAACAAAGCACCAAAAAAGAAGCAAAAATGTACAAGAGGACAAGACAAGAGAGATTGCAGATATTAAGAAGATTATGAGAGAATAGTATAAAGGTATGGCATATAAAATTTTTGAAAGTTTAGATTAAGTGAATAAGTCATTAGAACATGATAATTTTACTAGTGACTCAGTAATAAGAAATCTGAATCAATACAGAGTGGGTCATTAATTTAGAAGTTAATTTTATTTCCATATATTAAAAAAGAATGACCTGAAATTGAATTAAAAATAACTACATTAGTCCTCATTTGAGCACCAGAGATATGTTCAAAGACATTCAATTGATTCCTGAAACTGTGGGCCATAACTCTCCCTATAGAAGCACTGTGATACTGCAACAGCCAAGCTGACAACCCAAATGACTACTAAGTCTCTAATCACAGGGTAGTATATACAGCATACATATACTGAACAAGGATGAATCACATCTTAGGTGGGATGACATAGGATTGCATGACATTTCATCATGCTACTCAAAATGGTGCATAATTTAAAACTTATGAATTGTTTATTCCTGGAATTTTTTTTTTTTGTACCAGGGATTGAACTCAGGGGTACTCAACCACTGAGCCACATCCCCAGCCCTATTTTGTGTTTTATGTAGAGACAGGGTCTCACTGAGTTGCTTAGCTCCTCGCCGTTGCTGAGGCTGGCTTTGAACTCTTGATTCTCCTGTCTCAGCCTCCCAAAGTGCTGGGATTACAAGCGTGAGCCATAGCGCCCGGCTTATTCCTGGAATTTTTGATTTAGTACTTTCAGATCACAGTTAACTGTGGGTAACCAAATATATGCAAGGCGAAATCATGAATAAGAAGGGACAATATTGTATTCACCATGGCATCAAGCCTATAAAGAACTTTCCATAAATTAACAAACCATAAACAACAATAAATTTAGCAAAATATGCTTAAGGTCTCTGCGCTGAAATTAAAAAAGGAAACACTGCTGAGAGAAATTTAAAAGTGGCCTAAATAATGGAGAAATATACTGTAGTCGTGTCAGAAGGTGTAATCATTTTAACTCATTGATTTTCTACAAACATCTACAGAGTAAATGTAATCTAAATCAGAGCTCCAATTAGCACTTTTGGTTACCTTGTCAAATTATTCTTAAAATTTATACAAAAAATTCAATAGACATAGAAAAGACAAATCAATTTTGAAAAATAAGAATAAAGTTAGGAGAATTTAGAGTATCTGATTTCAAGGTTCACCAGAAAGCTCCATTAATCAAGGTAATATTGCATTGGCATAGGGTAAAAGCAGAGATCAATTGAAAAGTCTAGAAATAGATTTAAAACATGTGGTTAATTAATTTTCAGCCATATCAAGTTTATTTAGTAGAGAAAGGACAAATTTTCCAACAAATAGTGCTAGAGCAGTTGGCTTATCATAAGAAAAATATAAACTGTAAAAGTAACTGAATGCTATGCTCAACAGTCAAAATATATCACATACCTGAAAGTTACACAAAAATATTAATGATAACACACTTTCTCCAAAGCCTTATATTTTAAAGTTCCTAGTATTTTTATTCAATGTGGTCAAAATATGAAGTAATACAAATGCCAATTAATAAACGAATGGATAAATGATCTGTAGTATACACATACAATGGAATAATTCTCAGTAATTACAAAAAAAAAACACCATTTAATGCATGTAACAACATTAGTTAATCTCAAAAATATTATGTTAGCTGAAAAGAGCTGCATATCTACCTATCTCTGTGACCAAAATACCCAAGAAAAAGAGCTTAAAGGAGCTTATTTGGGGCTCCTGTTTCAGAAGTTCATTTCATGGTTGGACAACTCTGTCACTCTGGGCCAAAGGTGAGGCAGAACATCATGGCAGAAGGCTATAGTGGAGGAGCACTGTTCCATTCATAACAGCCAGGAAGCTGAGAAAGGAAAAGGCCACAGGGAGGATGCACCCTTTTAGGCCATGCCCGCAGTGATCCATTTCCTCTCTCCATGCCCGTTTCCTACAGTTATCTCCAGTCCATTCAAACTAGGATGGAATGATTAGGTTACAGCTCTCAAAATCCAGTCATTTCATCTCTGAACATTCTTGAACTAATACAGGAGCTTTTGGGGGACACCTCATATTCAAATCATAGCAGGAGTTACACACAAAGGACTAAATAATTTATTATGATTATGTCATATTCTAGAAATATCATGGTTATAAAGATAAATACTTATCTCCAGAGTCTAGGGGGAGGGAATTGACTACAAAAAAGTATAAGATGACTTTATAAGCAGATGACATTCTTATTTCTAGCATGATTATGAAAATTGTAATACTATTTTATATATTTATAAAAATTGTAAAGTTCAAATAGATGATTTATATTGCACATAAACTTAACCATTTGAAATCAACAAAATTGTTTTAAAAGAATCTTGTCTTCCAGACTCAGATACTTTAAAATATGAATTCTACCATAATTAACAGATAGTTCTGATTTATACTCAACATAAACAGTGGTAGAATAGAATAAAAAATAAACTCCTTAAACATATTACATGAAGTTAGTAATATACCAGTGATAAACCATATGAGGATAATATGGGAATACAAATATAAAAATCCCAATTTTGTATTACATAAAATTTTGTATTATAAAATTTTAAACAATAGATTTTGTGTCCATTGTGTATAAAGCTATATGCAATAAAAAGATGCAGCTATCCAAAATTTGTTACTTAAGCATTAAAAAAATAATCCAGAGCTTACTATACTTTAACACTTTAAGGAGGAAATAAAACAAAATCATGGAAATGACTTGATATATTTTAATAGATTTTTATGATAAAAAATTAAAATAGTAACAGACTGCAAAATTTTTAAACTGATTTTTTTTTTTTTTTTGGTACTGGAGATTGAACTCAGGGGCACTCTACCACTGAGCCACATCCCCAGCCCTATTTTGTGTTTTATGTAGAGACAGGGTCTCGCTGAGTTGCTTAGCGCCTCGCTGTTGCTGAGGCTGGCTTTGAACTTGCGATTCTCCTGTCTCAGCCTCCCTAAGTGCTGGGATTACAGGCTTGTGCCACCGCGCCTGGCTAAACTGACATTTTATAATGAGAAAATTCTAGATAAAACATAGTACTAAATGAAGAACCTTCGGAAGAATTATTTTTAGTTATGAATAAGACATGCATTCCCTAGATCCTCACATCATATTATTATTTCTATTCAACAGTGTAATCAAGTGTATTACAGTATAGAAAACAATTTAATAAATAATACAAAAGTAGAAGGAAAGAAACAGCTCTCTTTCAAATATAGTCACTATATAATCTACAAACGCCATATTGCAAATAATAAAATAGAGAACTTAAGACCAGAAATGTAAGCCTGTCATCTTGAAGGATAATGTTTAAGCATATTCTAAAACTGAATTAATACATTAACTGGATTGAGAAAGTGGTGTCGACCTAAAGGAAGATGAATGTACAAAAATCCAGATTAAGCAGCATCTAGCAGACAACAGAACCATATCCTTAAATTGATGAAATGAAATAGCAATCAATCTGGACTTTTTCTAACCAATGAAAATTGTCTTCAAAAATGAGGTAAAATAAACACATTTCAAGTGAGAAAATTTGTCAACAGTGAACTTAAAAATCACAATATGAAATGATATTTTTCAGTCAAAATAAAATGATAACATGTGAAAGAAAATACATGCACAAAATTGGATACATCAAATATGTGGATAAGTTTAAATGTAGCAACTTGAAAAACAAAAGTAATGATATGGTAAATGGCTTAAAATACATACACTTAAAATTTCAATAGCAACATTGCAAGAAGGATGGGATAAATTGAGTTAAGGTATTGGAAGTACTTATATTAGACATTAATAAGTCACAGGTCTGTTTCTAACCGGAAAAATAGTGAATCAATGCCTCACTAATAGCTCAATGGAAAGATTATGAAGATTATGCCAATAGATTGAGATTATGCTTCAGGGAAACAAAGACTAGAAATAGTATCTTTGCTGACATAATACCCAAGGCACTTCAGAGATATCTCACACATACATGAACTGCCAAACTGCTTTCCAAAGTTAGAATAATGATTACTTCTGGGGACCACTGAGACTATGACCTCTGGTACACACAGGAAGCCTCTGGGCTGATGGAAACACCTGTACTTTTAAAAAAAATATATTTTAATTATACATGGATACAGTGTCTTTATTTTGTTTATTTATTTTTATGTGGTGCTGAGGATCAAACCCAGTGCCTCACATGTGCAATGCAAGCGCTATGCCACTGAGCCACAACCTCAGCCTGAATTTGATTCAGTAAAGATATTGCACAGGAATGTTCTTTGTATTTTCATTTAACAACTTATTTTCTTAATTTTTTTCACATGTTCTATTTTTCAATTCAGAATATTTAAATAAATTGTGGTGAGAAAACCTAAATCAAGAGCATGTCTCCTCCATTAAGCTATGCATTTAAATATGTTCTTAAAAATTAAGTTTCTCTTTTTCCTATGTTGCAGGAAAAATGCAATCTTAACATTTTATAGTTAAGGTTGAGTGAATTAGTTAGACTTTATATCTTAATTATATAGTAAACAAAATATGTTAGATGTATAAAACTTTTCCTCTATGCTTTGAATATTCAAATAATGATAAATAGCAGATTAAATATTGTGACTTTTTCAACGTATATATTGAGTGAAAATTGTGCCAAAATATCATTGCATAAGAATTGAATGACTGGTATCTAGTCAGACTTTCTTTTCTTTGAATCATTAACTTCTTCCTGTATATGACTTTTCCATCTTTTCAATGAACCATGTTCATGGTATCTAACAGTTCAAATATTTTAAAATGTACCATAGTTGTATTATTTTCTGGCTACTAATCCTCAGAAATTATTGCAAGGGTTTTTAGTCTCCACCACTTTTGTTCAGATGGTGACTTTAGTTGTCATGACATTTTAGATGTCTTTCAGCATTGTTTTAATCAACTGTAACATTTTAACTAACTTGTTATAAGATTTCATTAAATCCTATGACATTACTGAGCATTTAATCAATGCATCACTCTGTGTTAGTCATTATGAAGTAAAAAAGTTGAGTAGGCATACATTTACCAATGCAGACTCATCAGAAAAATCCAGTGCTCTGTCTTAGTAATGTGGTGGGGCTGCTTGAGACAAATGTTCTTTTAGATTCCTTTGACTAAGCTTCATCAAATATAAATGCCAATAAAACCTTGCCAGAAGATGGGTTTTAATATTCAATTGATAGATAAAAGACTCAATCACAACAACAGGCAAACAAAAGCAAATAAAATAAAAGCATTACCTTGAAGAAAAGTGCCAAACAGCACAAGCTGAAACTAATACTTAAGCACATCAAAGAAGTCAGGTTTGTTTTGTGTGTGAGTGTGTGTATGTGTGTGTGTGTGTGTGTGTGTGTGTGTGTGGTGTCAAGGAGTTTTAATTTCATTTAGGGCCATATTTATTTTGGATGTATAATAATTTATTTTAAAATACTAAATTGAGCAATAAAATAATAAATGCCTGATAAAAATAAATTAATTGCGAATGACACTGAATGCAAGTCTCCCTATGTTCTCACCCCAACTTCCTTTCTGGTTGTATCATGATTTGCTCCTTTCTTTTATGGGTTGCTGTGACTCAATTGATTTAATGATAATCATTTAAGAATTTAATGACTGCACTATTTAGTAGACATGAGATTCAGGTAAAATAGCAAGAATACTTAACATTTATTGTGTTTAAGATATTAATTTGTGTATTTTAATAGAATGTTCATTATTTTAAGTTCACAAAAGTATTGCTATTGTCACTAAATACTGATATATCCTTCCCCAAAGCACCCTAGGCTTCCAGGCTCTACAGAACATAGCAACATTGCTTAGTTTATAGTTTAGTCTTTATATTTCTGCAACATCTTATTATTCATGTATCTCTTATGCTTCTTTTGAGGTAGGCAAAAGTAACCATTTTCTATTTTTATCAATTGCCATCTTAAATTAATATTAAAGATACTAATCATATGTTGTGTTTGCCAGAATTCTACTTCTGGTTTTCTTTTCTCTTGCATTTTTAGATTTTCTTTCTTTCTTTAATTTGGTTGCCACATGCTGTTTTTTGTTGTTGTTTTCCATTGTTTATTATGTTGCCACATGTTCTTGTAAATACTTCTACAGGAAATAATTTAATTCAAATAATATGAATCCCAAATGGGCCATAATTTTAAAAACTACAATACTAAAGAAAGAAATGTTAATGACAAACATAAACTAGAATGTATAATTCCAATGTCTTAGAGTAAAATCCTGGCTTCTGTAGCAATACCTACTTACCAAGGACATTGAGTCTAATTTTTAAAGCACAAATATTTTTACTTTAGGAAACTTCCCCTTACTGCTTTGTTTCAAAGAGGTAATGTAAATGTCTTTTGGTTTATTTTTTTCCATCTCTAGATACTTCTGAGTATCTTTCAGGAAAGAATTAAATAGGAAGCTAATTTTCAATATTGAAAGGAGATGAAATCTGCTTTATTATTGTTGATGTTAAATTGAGTTATGGTATCTAAAACGTAGCTTTCTACATATTACAATTATGTAATGGTATATCCTTCCTTTGGTCCCCCTTTATTCTTTTAAGGGAATACCCAAATAAAAGGAAACACACTGATGTAATAGAAGGCAAAAAGATTAACATTGATTATATGCACACCACAGAAAAGGAATCTGGGATGGTTTATATTAGAAGTCTATAAATGTTCTGAGCCTATTGGATCACCCTGAAAAAACAGAATAAAATTGAATAGCAATGTATTCATAGCAAATAATTTTAGAATAAACTGCACACCAAAACAATGTGATAAATGGTTTCCTTGGGAGAATAAATATGTTCTTGAAGCATGCATATATTTTAGAGTTGTAAAAAGAAAATGAGAAACAGCTACCCTGAAATGACCATCTTCCTCCTGTGTAATCTACCATGTACATAATGTATATTTTCAATCATT
>CM053406.1:20856868-20883573 GCA_028644305.1 Xerus rutilus
GCTAAGCCAATGAAGAGAAGAGGTCATTGGGTTTTGAAGATTTAAAATGCAAGGATTTCTGTTCACTGAAGCAATTAGTTCAGATAAAGGGACGCTTCTTAATATAACTCCCATTATACCACTGTATAAATATGCTTGAAAGTACAAGGAAACTCTTCTGTCCCAGCCATAGCTCTCCATGTATATTCCAAGTCTTTTTTTTTTTTTTTCACTTAGAGTGTATATTTTTCAGGTACAGGTTTCTGTACTTGTGAAAATTGCTGGGACTCCCTTTATTCCACTTTAAGTTCCACTAAAGACGGGCTTTCTCTCTCTTGCCAAGCCACTGAGTGCTCAATATCAGGGCTCACCTTGTCAGTGACTCTATTTTTGCTCTCCGACATTTTCCTGTGATTACCTCTCCCTTCCTCCACACCATTCTTTTGATTTAGTCTCTTGGAGAAGCATGAGAATTCTGAGTGCCTCTAAGCCACTACTTTCCTTCTCATTTTATCGTTTTTATTCCCAGGAAGATTGTATTTTTATACTATTAAAATAATATTGTTGTCTTTTTAAGTTTTGCATTGTTTTTTGCTACCAAGTAGAAATACACCTGATATTTGAACATTGATTTTATATCATGCAACATTCCTAAATTCACTTTTTACTAATGTTACACTATTGAGAGCCCATAGAATTTTCTATCGGAATGATTATGTGACTTGATACAGTTATATGTTTTTTTTCCAATGTAGTAGTTTTGCTTTTCTTGTTTGTTGTAACACTATCTATAATATCCAGCACAATATTGAGTGGAAGTAGTGAGATAGGAAATCTTTAAATTTTTCCAGATATAAGGTAAAAAAACATTCTGTATTTTACTTTCCAGCTTCCTACATATTTTTCTCAGAATTAGATATTGGATTTTGTAAAATTTTTTATATATTTTATGATGATATATATTTTTATTCTTTCCATCTTTTATTATGGCAAACTGCATTAGTTGTTATTCTACTGTGAATACAACTTTTCATTTATGAAATTAAAAAAGCACTTGGTCATGATGTATTATCATATATATTTATGATCATAAGATTTATTGGTCTGTATTTTTCTATACTTTGTATAGAAAAGCTTATGGTATTATATAAATGTTGATATTTTAGATAAATATGGGCATGACTTTTTTTCCTTCAGTTGTTTCAGAAGACATTATGTGGAATCTATATTATTTGTTCTTTAAGTGTTCTGGTAGAATTCATCAGATAAATCACTTAGTATTAGTATGAAACATGTTTATTAAAAAACCATTGATATATGTGAATACAACAGATATATATATGTATATATGTAGTTTATATATATGTATATCAAGTGAGAAGACACATATATATTATATCAAGTGTCTTGATAACATTATGTCAAGTGAAGAAAAAAAAATGGAACAGTAGTCTGGACCACTTTGAATTAAAACATTGTGCCCCCAGAATGAATAAAAACAACTATGTATTAAATATTATTTTCCAAAAATATACATCTTCCATTCTGACATTACCTTCTTCAAAGGCAAACTAAAATTTGCTAATATATGAAGTATAATAATATTTAAATGTATGCTTAATTTTTAATCTCAAATTGTAAAATAGTAATTTTAACCCAGGGAAGTGGATGGATATATTACATTATGACTCCACACATTTTCTTGGTTAAAAATCAGAACATTTTCTTATGGAAGAGTATTTTTAATAATTAAATCAATGATTAAAACCTCAGAAGTTATATATATAATATTTTTGACCTAAATGGTAGCTAAAACAAGATTTATTTTATGTATCATAATACCTATTTTACAGCTTGGCTGATGGTCAGTAATATTCACATAAAATAATTTTCTCCTCTGTTTATTTTTGATAAGTGACAGTGAAATATTATATTTTAGATTTAATTTCAGATTTACAACATTGCTCTTTCCTCCCATGTACACTATTTTATTTTTTAATACATGATATAATTATAGAATTCACAAATCATATTAAATATCAAATACTTAAAAAATCATGATCTACTAGCTTATGATACATTTTTGGCATTAATTACTGCCTAAATATATTTTTCTCAAGGCCTTTTAAGTAATCTCTTCCTTGATATCAGGAAATGCCTAACCTTGATTCCTTAATTATTATCATATCTGTTAAAACATTTACAAAGGATATAAGAAGCAAACATCTTTTCCATTTGAGAAAGCTGATGCTTTTTCCATTAATACAGTATTATACTTTTAAAGCTAGTCAAAATCTAGCTATTAACCAGTAGGAAAGCACCATTAATGATAAGTAATTCACTCTATACTTCAGCTTTACAGTCTTTGTCACTATTTAGGTGATAAGAATAGTAATTAAAATAAATAACTGTTTTGCAAAACTTTGCATTTGTGACCAGCACCTGGGATAAATGCTATATATCAGAGATTTTAACAACTTTCCAAATAATAATAAATTAACAGTAATAACAGAATTTATTTTCATTATATCACATATGAACTCTCCTGGCATATAATATCATATGAAAAAACTTCATATTTACTCTAAAAGTAAATGTTTACATCTCTGATATACCAATTTAATAGATATATTGCTTATAATTCAAAATAAAAATTCATCATATAAAAGAATTATTAATAAGCATTATTAGTAACTAAACAATGACTTTTTTGAAATGTATATTAGAAAAGTTTCAACACTACATTAAAAATATCATTTAGTTTTATGATTGCCTTCAACTAAGACATTTTCCCCCTTTGGAGTTGCTCTTAGTGTAGGAAATTTATGTAGGAGCTAAAATACACTGGATGACTGATTTAATCACTTGTTCACATATATGTGAAAATATATGTAAGAGAATGTGTATTTTAATAATTATTTTGTTTATACAACAATTGAAAATTTGAAAGTATTCTAGTAAGTCCATTGAATAATGTATAAACTTCAAGTAGAAAAAGTACAGTCACAAACATCATGATTGAATATTATAATATCATTAAATAAGGCTGGATATAAATTAATATTGTTATTAACATGCATATAAGACTGAAAATAGACAATGCTATGTGTGAGATTGAAAGCCAGAAGTGTGACTGATGGCCTCTGGCTGGGGGAAGGTAGATGTGAATACAATAGCTCTTTACAGAGGATTCTGGAATATGGCAATGGTCTATTTTTTCACCATACACTCTATTTATACACTTAGTGATTTAATTACAGATCCTTTGTGACAACTTACAGAGTTATACATTTAATTTTATATGTTATTCTTTAAAGAAAGTTTTAAAACTTTATAGTGTATCATAAAAAGCATTTTAAGATAATATATACAATTCATGGGAAACACACAATATCTGAATGCCTCTGACAAACTTAGTCCTTGATAGAAAACATTGAAAGGGTATTTTTCATAAGCCCTAGATATTTATTGCACAAACACAAATAAAAATTATCAATTTTTACATTATAGATTTTTACTTGCTGAAATTCCTTTACTTCAAAATGGAAAGGGAAAATCATGAGTTAATAAACCACCAAATTTATGTGTAAGGAGAAAAATCTGTTGTTCCACATTAAAATAAATGCTAAAAATCACTGGTCTCATGGCTTTGCAAAAGCATTTACTGAAAACCAACACATGGATAGTGGAAGAGTTTCCTTCACTGGAATCTTCTATTTGATTGTTCTACTTTTGGGCTAATGTTTATTTCCACAGCACAGCTTCCTCAATGCCTTTAAAGTCATAATTAGTATTCTATCAAGAGGTATACCACACTGTCTTCATGTTTTAAACTAGACCTTCATGACCTTAACCACATCCCAATTAATCCACTACCAAAACCACTAATTACAGCAAATAGTTTTAAAAGTATTGCAATAACTTCATCTTTTTTCAGGTGGATAATTATCTGTTAAAAACATACAGTAAGTGGTGGGTGTGCCTTTTGTTTACCCTTTCAGATTATATTTTCTTCTCTCTTGCGTTGCTTCTTATGGAAAAGTAGAAACAAAGAAATCTTCACATCCCCAGAGGAGCCTGACTGAGGAGTGATTTGAGCTGGGGATGCTCAGAATTGAGGGATGCTGCTGTGGGATGGAGGAAGTAATGAGGAGGAAATGAAAGGAAAGGAAAGATGGCCTTGCTAGGGTCAAAAACAGGTGTCTAGTTCTCAGTGAAGAATGTCTGTTATACTGAAAGATAAAAAGATTACAATGAATGGTTTGAAGAGGTTCAGAGATTCAGTAACTTTCCCAAAAGAATAATCATTACTTGGATTCAATACCAAACTTGAAAGAGAACATTTGAACAAACTAGGAGTACTCCACACTCTCTACAGTCCATAGGTCTAGAATGCTGATTCTCACATCATATGTCTTCCTTACAGATGACTTTGAAAGAAATTCAAAGCCAATTTTGAACTCTATTTCTAGTTTTATGAAAACCTTTCTTTCAAGAGATACTCCCAAGATTTCCTTTTGTTTTTCCCCCCAACAGTAATCCTGTAATAAAAAGTTTGAATGTTGTTTTACAAATCTCTTAAGTATGTTGACTAATAGTCTAGCCCAAGTGCGATTGTTCTTACAGGAGAAAAATGGCCAGCCCGATGTTGACATAGGTCCTTGGGTACACTAATAACTTTCCATAGCCAATGAATTTCTTTCAAGGTTAGGTTTATACATTCTACTATATACATGAAAGATGTCAGAGTCAAAATGGACCCACTTTTATTAAGCCCTATCCCCACCCTGCAGAATATAGTCAATCAGTCAATAAAATCAGATGATTATGAAGGAGAGGATCTCATGAATGCATATTTAATAGCAAGATCTATTCCCAAAGACTGCCAGAACCAGAATCTTGCACAAAGGTCACCACAACCTTATATAAAAAATAATTCTGCAAGGCTATCTTGTTTGCAGCTATATGTTTAATCTTAAGTTGATGCCATCTTATAGCCAAGGATTATCATTCAAATATTTTATGTAATTTTCTTCATTTTATCCTTAAAAAACTTCCCCTTGGCTCATCCTCTTTGGATATGCTCATAATTTATGGTATGAATATTGAGACTGTAAAGATGTTATTAACAAATAAATATCAAATACCTTGAAAATTTTTATCTCTGATGGGTAGTTGAACATTTCATAAGCCATTTAACTATTATACCAATCAAACTCTGATAACACAGAATTGAGAAGTCTTATTGTTTTGCTTTTGTTTGTTCTGATTCATACTACTCTCCAAATCTTTCAATAAAGCAGGATTCCAAGGTATAAGTCCTACCTTTGGGGTATGTCCAGCAATGAAAACTGAATAAATTGTTAGGTGTCAGTTTTTGATAACTATATAGCATGTTGGAATGAATAGAGGGAATCCTGAAAAAATTAAATAAAACTCGAAGAAGTAAGACTCTGCATATTGGTTTTCTATCATTGTAACAAATTTCCTCATATTTCATGCACTTACAGTGTTCAAAAGTATTCTCTTACAGTTCTAGATATCAGGAACCTAAAATGAATTAACAGGAATGTGTCTCTTTGGAGAGCCCTGAAGAGAATCTGTTCCCATACTTTTTAAAGTTTCTACAGGTCATCTGTATTCCTTGACTCACGGCCCCTTCAGAACAAAGATGTACTGTTTTCCAATCCCCTTCCTCCTCTCTTGACATTGTTTTCATATTGTTTTTTCTGACTATGACCTTCCTTCATATTTCTGTGGACCCCTTTATTTACTTTGGACCCAGTTAGAAAATCCAGGAAAAACTCACCATCAGAAGATTCTTAGTTTTATTGCATCTGGTAAAGACCCTTCTGTCACGTAAGATAACATATTCACAGACTGTATAGATTAAGCCAGGAACATGTTTTTGGAATCATTAGTCTGTGTACCATACTTGAGTAACATATTTATCTCAAAAATAGAAGACAGCAAGTTTTCACATATGAGTCAATGGGAAATAAGTCAGTAAACATATGTAAAAATTAGAAAATTGAAGGAAAACTGTATGAGAATCTAGGAGCATAGGTAAAATATTTTATTGAAAAACAGCCATGCTCATTCATTTGTGGCTTATGCTTACATGGCAGAATTGAATAATAGTGGCAGATAAAGTATGGTCCAGGAAACCAAAAATATTTATTATTTGGCCTTTTACAGAAAAAGTTTGTTAATCCCTTTTCTAGAGAATTATCTGAATAGAAAACTATAGCATTTCTTTATCTAATGTTTTTGATATCTAAAGTGGACTTTATTTTAGATTCCCGGGAGTGTCATAGCACCATGCTATAAACAACAACATTTGCTCAGTTCTTGAGGCTATAAGTCCCAAACTGACAAGGTGATTTTTTTTTTTCTGAATACCTTAGGGGAAGACCTGTTCTTCTCCTCTTTAAATTCTGGTTGCCAGCAACCTCCGGCATTCCTTGGTTGTGTATGGACCACTCTAATCTCTACCTCTGTCTTCACGTGGATTTCTTCTCTCTGTGTCTTTGTCCACATTTCCCTTCTGTTACAAAGAAACCAGTCATTGGATTATAGCCCATCCTACTGGAGTATGACCTCACTTTACTTTGATTGCAGCTGCATATTCCAAATAAGCCCACATTAAAATATTACTGAGGTTAGGACTTCAACATCTTTTTAAGGGACACAATTCAACCCATAATAGGCATTAGGGGACAGGGACATCAACAATGCTCTTAATTTATATTTTCCAGACATAGACTTGATCCTTCTAGCAAAAGAAGTGATCAATTCCTTTAAATTATAGTGTAGTATTTGCATTTGAAATAGGAATATTAAATATGTAGTCCCAAACTAATGTTGACTTAAGTGAACCAATACTTTTCTTACCATATGATTATGGAACTTCTCTTAAAAATATGGTCTTATACCATATTTTTGGTTTCTGGTTTTTTTCCTATCTCTTTCATAAGCTTAAGCTCCTAACCATCCATCTATCCAAAGTGTTAGAATATACATCATTTAGTAATAATAAAGGAGAAAGAAAGAGAGAGAGAGAGAGAGAGAGAGAAATATGACTTCATCCATGGCCAGAGTAAATTTTAAAATATTAGTTTATCTTTTTATACCTTTGAGATTTGAAACAGATTTTATCTGGACCTGTTTTTTATTTGTATTTCATGTGGCTAAGTATGTTTTGTTTTTATGCTGCCTGTTAAATTGAAGCTTCAGGGCAGAGACTGTCTTATTACTTTTGAAAATGTGCCCCAAGGTTATTAAGCAATAAGCTTTTCTAATAACTATAATTTATGAATATGAAAATGCTCATAAATGATATTTAATTCTTAAGGGGAGCCACAGAAGCTCTGAAACCATAAAATTATATATCTTTTTTGGATTCAGCATTGCTTCTCTGGTTCAGGATCAAGGTTGAAAGGAATGAAACTGACTTTTAAAACTGCAGTACAGAACATAAATTAGGAAGAACTATGATATCATCTGGGGAAAAAATAGCTTCTTCACTTTTGATCACTACTTGCATTTGATGAGTTTGTGTTGCTAGATATATATTCTCAAACTTTGAAATATTTCAAATATTTATGGTGAGAAAAAACATTATTATAGTTTTAATTAATATTTTTATTCCCCCAAATTTCACATTTAACATGATGAACACTCTGAGAAAGATTTATTAATTTATTCATGCTTCCGTGTGAAATTTCAACATTTATCATATTTTATTATAGTCATTCATTTATATGATTGTCACCCCTTCTAAATTGTAATGACCTTGAAAGTAGGACACTTCATTTATCTCTGTAATCACTATCTTCATGTTAAGATATCGTAGTCATTCAAGAAAATGTTTTTGAATTAAAAAAACTGAAATTGAGAAAAAAATGGGACAGTCCCTAATAATTAAGTAGTATACATATGACTAATAAAAATAAATATGATACTAATTGGTAAAGAATATTGTTGAAGAAAAACATTAAATACTTATAGATTGAGGTTTTATATTTATTGAAATCAAGCCATCTGTCTTGCTTTGCTTTATTCACTTTAATTTGAAAGATGTTAAGAAAAATTCATAAGCTCCAAAAGAGTAAAAGTCCATGAACTTCATAGAACATTTTATTAGTGTTCTCCAGAGAAACAGGATGTATATATAAGTGAAGAGATTTATTATAAGAATTGTTTAGCATAAGAATTGGCTTTCACAATTATGGATTCTGAGAAATCTAGAAAACACAGGAAAATAAGTGCCTAATTCAGCTCAAGTCTGAAGTTCTGAGAACCAGAGCAATCAAAGGTGTAAATCACAGCTAAGCATAGAAGACTAAGGTCCCAGCTCCTCAGGCAGGCAGAAAGCAAAGGGACAGATTATTTTTCCCTTCACTTCTTTGTTCTGTTTAAACCTTCAGTAAATGGACTGAATGATGTCTGCCCACTTTGGAGACAATAATATGCTTTACTGAATCTACAAATTAAATTGTAATCTCATGTGGAAATACTCCTCTAGACACAACCAGAAATAATGCTTAATCTAGGCAGCCTATGGCCCATTGACTTTTCACACATAAAATTAACCATCACAATGTTTATAAATACAAAATTACATAAACCTATTTTAACTCTAAAAATTTACGACATATGTGTTTTATGTAACTTTTCAGTTTATGCTTAATATTTAGGTTTCAAAACACAGTTGAAAAATTTGTGCTGAACTCTGATTTGATTTTAGCATTGTGCTATATGTTAGGTAAAGTGTACTCTTGCTTATTTTGAGGGCACAGCTTGAGTAAAGAGCTCATGTTCTTTAAATGCTCACAATATGGTCTTCCATGTTCTATGCAGATTGCATTTTGTAAAGTATATCATATACCTTTGAAATTCATTTTCTTTGTTTTTCAGAGAAGTCTCATGTTATAATTACCAATAAACATTTACTAAGCATTTATTCTGTTTCATCATAGGAGATACAAAATTCCTCTGTGTATAATTCAGGTTGGTTAAATAGCCTACTTAAAAGAACATAATAGTTCAATGGAACTCATTAAACTATATGGAAAAATTATATATCAAAAAAGAACACACACTCATATGTTTATTACTTGCTTGACTAGACTTCCTGAATTATCTAAAGCAGTTTCTTTGGATTAGCATTTGCTATTACACTAGTGAGTCACATTCTCCACACTTCTCTACTTATCTGCTGCCCCCATCCTCAAGTTAATATCCAATTCATCTTTTAAGTCAATCCCAATTTGCCCAACCATTCCCAGTATTCTTCCCATCCTGAGCAGCAAATATCTCCATCCTTCAAATTCTCATCATATTGTATCATTAAAGGTTTATTTCTTTCTTTCAGTGGAAACATATCACATGTTATTTACCAGGTATGATTAGCTTAAGGGAAAAGAATGATCCGCTCATTTTTGAATTCACATAGTACTTACTTCCACAAGCCTGCACTCTCAACAATATCTGTTAGATTAATAAATGAATTGGTGCTACTTAACATTACCTCCTGGCAATATTTTCATCAATCACATTCAGATCATAGCACAAAATTCTGTGAGATTCTTAATACATTCTCAATGGAAACAGAATTCTACTCTAGATATTGAACATTTGTGAAGTGCATGCAGCTTAGGAAATAACATGTTCATTGGGTTGGGAAGAACATGAAGGATTTTACTGGCATCAATAATCGCTTCCTCAATGTGACTATGATCCCACCACTTAGTTGGCTGAGGCAGGAAGATTATGAGTTCTAGTCCAGCCTGGGTAACATAGCCACACCCCATGTCAAAAAATAAATAATTAAAAACTTTTCTTAGTATTTAATTATATACTGTCTCTAAAACATATTTTAAATAAAGGAAAGGACATATTTCTAGAACACATTTTACATAATATATATATTATTTATTTTTATTTTTTAATTTTTTAGTTGTAGATGGACACAATACTTTTTATTTATTTTTATGTGATGCTGAGAATCAAACCTAGTGCCTCACACATGCTAGGCCACAGCCCCAGCCCCATAAAATATATTCTAAATAAAATATAGAAAACTATTTTCATTGGCATGTAAATAAGTTAAATTTGTAAATTTTGATGTATTTTATCAATTGAATAATTAACACCATGTGAAGCTGTTTTTTCCATATAAATAAATAGTTAAATACAAATTTAACTTCTTTGAAACAACTGAGTTTCCACAATTAGTGCCAATGACAGGCACAAAAACTTGATTTTACTTTCATACTTCCTAAGAAAAAGTGCATGTACTTTTGAATGCAGAAAATAAATTGCCAGATGTTGAGTGTTTTTAAGGTGAAAAAACGTCAGGAGTATGTTTCCCCTGAATTTCACTGATAACTCTCTCAAGTACATCAGGGAAGGAAGCTATTACTGCAAGGACACATTCTGTTCCAGGCAAATGACTAAGGGCACTACATATGGTCTCAGAATTAATGATTAACATCTCAAAGCAAATTACTTTGTCTTTAGTTTATATAAGGAGTTGAGGTTTAGGTGCTTTCCCAAGATTAAACAGTAGTAACAGAATTAAACTCTAAATGTGTCTGACTCTGTATACCCTGTTCTTTTCACTTCCAAATATCCACTGATGTACTGGTAATTATTTAACAGATGGCTGGGGTAAGAGGGGCCTAATATAGAGTGCTTGCTGATATTTTGCCTTGACAATTTATTGCTATCAACACCATCTCACTGAACATGGGTTGAAAAGAAGTTTTAACTCTGGGTGCTAATAAAAGCGCCCCACAGCATAACACTACAAAAAATATCCTCTTATAGACAGCTACAACATTATGGCAGTGTCATAGAAAAGAAATCAATTGTTCAAGCTGCTAATACTGGATGGAGACAGTGGCAAATGGCATTCTAGGATTTTTTGAAAAAATAGGAAACAATGGGCAGACAATCATGGGAATTCGAGACTTTACAGTGGTTAGATACTAGGAAGAGAATAAAAGGTTACAAATGAGAAGGCTTATAAAACACTTTTTGTTATCTTCAGTGTATGTTTGCCCATGTCTTAGAGTGAGATTTTTAAAAATTTTATATGAATGTGTGTCCCCCCAAAAAATATAATTTGCAACTGCAAAAGCTATAAATAACTCAAGTGCCTATCAATAGTAGAATGTACAAATAAAAGGCACAGGTGAACTGCAAGAAAAAGCACATCAACAAAATATACAAGCAGAAGAGTTCAACTTAATTTTTTTTCTTCTAAAACAGGTAAAATTAATCAATATATTATTTATCAAAGCATAAACAGTAAATACTGTTAGAGTGAACAATGGTGAACAATGAATTCTAGGCTGTGGCTTTCTCTAAGAGTGAGGGAGATGATAATTTGGCTGAATTACAAAAGGTTTTTCACCATTATGATAATATTTTATTCCTTAATCTAAGGTCTGATTTATAATTGTTCTTAAATCTTGCTGATGCATTTATACATGTGTGCATGTTTTGCAATATTTTGAAAAATTGATAGCAATCCCAGTTGTAATTTCATAGAAAATAAACAAAATAATTTTAAATCATTATTTCTTTATGGAGTATTATGAAGTCTTCTTATGTAAATTCAGTGAAATGAAGTATAGTGTAAGACTCATGAGGACTCTATTTCTCTTTAATGTTTAGTCAAAGCATATAGAAGTCACTTAATTTCAACTCTGATCAGCTTTATACTTGAATAACATTTACAGTGTGTATAAAAATGTACTGATACAGCATTAAGATAAGAGCATTCAAGTCTAAAAATAGAACAAATTTAAAACATAAAAATAGAAGCTCAGGAAACAATGATTTGAGATCATCAAAAGCATAAACATGTATATATTACCATGAAAATTAAAATATTTTGGAAATTTGGAATTTTATTTATATTAAAAATGTAATATAGTAAAATTACAAGAATATTTGAAATATGCTGAAATATGTTGGATTCAACAACAGATGTGCATGTACTAAAATATAATTTGAGCATTTAAGATAGTAGCTTTATAATAGTTTATAGTTACATATAAAATTTAATAGTGATAAATCACAGGAAAACAATAAAAATGTGCATAATGACAATTGAATAAGAGATTTATTTGAATGGAACTGGAAAACACCATGTAAGCCAGACTCAGAAAGTCAAAGATCTTGAGACAGTGGTTAGGAGAGGGAAAGACGAGATACAAGGGCATGAAGTAGACCACATTATGTTATGTGCAGATATGAATATATAAAAATGAAGACTATAACTATGTATAATTATAACACACCAATAAAAATATTTCTTAACTTCCAAAAATTCAGAAAAAAAAATTAAAAGAGTGATGAATTTATCATTGTGCATTATATGCATGAATAGAAATATACTGAATCCCATTGATATGTACAATTAATATGTTTTCTTTAAAATTTAAAAATATAACAGTTTTTAAAGTTAACAGTAAATGTACTATATAAAATCTTATGACCATTTGAAATGGCAAAACTGTATACAATATATGCTTTGAATTCAGTGCATTATTGGTTTTAATTGTTAATACATTTCACATATTTATTTATTATTATTATACATTTGGTAAATGGCCTTAAACAATGTACAGAGAGCTCACATTTAATAAATAACAATGTATACATTAAAAATGAGTCATACCAAAATTAAGCTAATATGACTGAAGAGTAATAGGCATGGCTGAAGGCATATATAGAAGAGTTTGCAAAAAAGATTATGTTGCATTGTTTAAACAATATTTAATATAATTTTCTCATGAAAAATTAATGCAATGTTTTTGATATTATAAAGCAAATATATCACCCTTATTTCAATAAATATCTTCACTAAAAACTGAAAATTTCAATTTTTTTCTCTGCACTTATATGTTATCATTGTTTTAATCATGCAATGTTTGTTATAATTTAGAGACTTAGTTTCTTTACATGATATTATAAGCAAAGCATTTTTCTATGAACATCTTGGGCCATATTTTTTTAAAACTTTCTTTTGGATAAAGGTGCACAGGTAAAATTGTGATTTCCAAGGATCTACATATATTTAACTCCAATATATTATTTATTTAAAAGATTTTTTGCAATTCTTTATTGACATTAGAAATATAGTTTGTATCTTTAGTATTGTCAGATAGGATATAGTTTTCCCTTCTGCATTGCAGACTGATTTGCAACTTGATTACTAGAGCTATTGAAAAGGCTTTCAAAAGTATACTGACTGATTAGATTGATTCTTTTATATACTATTTGGTTGAGTTTTTTTCTAATTTGTTGTTGTCATGCCTATAAATTTTAAAAGCTCTGCATAATAAAGAAGTTGACTATTTACAAAACTTTTTTGCAGGGAGAAATAGGTAAGGATAAGACTGACCATTTTAACTAATGGACTAATCAGGAAACACAGTCCCATGTAGTAAAAAATCTATCCCATGTCCATTGATTTAGGATAATAGGAAAATGCTATTAAAGTCAATGATATAAAAGCAATATAAAAGGCATGAAGGTAAATCCTCATTGCAGTTTCAGATGACAGAGATAATAAACAGCAGAGTAGGAATGAAAAGGAGGAACCCTTCAAACATTACCAAAAAGCTCCACCATGTTGTTCTCAGCACTACAGAGTAGACAGAAAAAATGTCACTTGTGACAGTAAAGACAATTCTAACATGTAGTTCTTGATTCAATATTACAGTTTTGTTTTGTAAACATATTTTCTCAAGATAGAAGGAAAGTGATCTACCAAAGAAATAGCAATGTTGAGGAAAGGAAAATTATAGCTGGGTGCCAAGACAGAATTTTGTTCTAAAATTGGCTATTAAACAAATGCATTTTGCCTGGGTTTGTGGCTCAGTGATAGAGTGCTCAGCAAGCACGTGTGAGGAACTAGATTCCATCTTCAACACCATCTAAAAAATTAATAAAATAAAGATATTGTGTCCATCTACAACTAAATTCTTTTTAAACTGTATTTTCTAAAGTCATAGTGAAAACATTTTAAAAGTTATACTGTAGAGCCCCTGCCAACTGGCAGGAACACAGGCCAAGGCCCAGGACTAACCCCAGGGACTTCCTGGGGAACCCAGCCAAGGTCAGATGGAAGATTGCTAACTGTCAATTCACCAAACCACAGAGGAACCCAGACCCAGGCCCAGGACTGCTTCTGGGGACCCCTGTGGGAGAACAGGCCTAAGTGAGGTCTGGGACCACTCCCAGATCCATATCAGAGACTGTGATGACCAGCAGGAGCACATGCCAAGGCCCAGAACCACCTCCAGGGACCTCCACAGGAGCCCAACCAAGGTCAGGCCCAAGACTGCTACTTGTCCATCCACTGACCCATGCGGGAACACAAACCCAAGCCCAGTACCGCCTCCAGAGACCCCTGCAAGAGCCAGAGCTTAAGTCAGCCCCAGACTGCTCACACTGTTCTGAGACAGTGACCCTGCCAATCCGCGAGAGCCCAGCCCCAGGCCCAGGCCCACAATCTAGGACCCAAGAGGGATCCCAGGCCAAGATCAGGCCTAGGACTGCCCTCACAGGCCTGGGTGAGAGCCCAGGCCCAGGAACACCCCTGCACAGAGTGGAGATCCATGCTGTTGCTCCTTTTCTGTATCCATCTTGGGAAAACTACAGTCATTGCCATAGCTCTTCCCATGTAGTAGCCTTAATCTCGGGACAACAGACAGGGTCTGCAGGCAGCAGCCTGCCACAGCTCAGGATGCCACAGTGCTGCTTCCCCAATCAATCAGCCCAAAGCCATTATAAGTGCCATCCTTTTAGCCCCATCTCTGAAAGTGTTTGCATCCATCTTGGGCAACTCTCACTGCCATCTTGAGTTACCTCCACTACTGCTGCCATCATCTTTAGTGGCAATGTTCATCTGGAGACACCTGCTAGAAGTGGACTCCAAGTTGAGATACAGGTAATCTCTAAGGTCACTACAAGATTATAGGATAGAAACCACATAACATCAGAACAACATTGCAAGAAAGTAAGGTACATAATCAACATGAAAAAACAAGGAAATGAAGTGCCCCAAACAAACCAAGATACTACAATAATGGAATCCATTGACAACACAGTTGATGAAATGTCAGAGAAAGAATTCAGAATGTATGGAATTAAAATGATCTGTGAGTTAAAGAATGACTTAAGCAAGCAAATACAGGGAAAAATTGATGTCTCCAAGAAATAAGAAATCAAATAAAGGCAACCATTGATCACGCCAACAAAGAAATAAGGGAGCAAATACAGGTAGCAAAAGATTACTTTAAGAAAGAGCTAGAAACTGTGAAAAAAAAAACAATTAGAAATTCTTGAGAAGGAAACAATAAACCAAATAAAAAACTCAATAGAAATCATCACCAGCAGACCAGATTACTTGGAAGACAGAACTTCCTATAATGAAGACAAAATATACAATTTTGAAAATAAAGTTGACCACACAGTAAAGATGGAAAGAAACCATGAGAAGAACATACAAGAATTATAGGATAGCATCAAAAGACCAAATCTAAGATTTACCAAGATAGAAGAAAGTACAGAGTTTCAAATCAAAGGAATGCACAATCTCTTCAATGAAATAATACCAGAAAATTTCCCAAACATAAAAAATGAATTGGAAAATCAAATACAAGAGGCTTACAGGACACCAAATATACAAAATTACAACAGATCTATCCCAAGGCACATCATAATGAAAATGCCTAGCATACAGAATAAGGATAGAATTTTAAAGGTCACGAGAGAAGAATCAGATTATATATAGGGGGAGACCCATCCAGATCTCAGTCGATTTTTCAACTCAGACCCTAAAAGCCAGGAGATCATGGAACAACATATACCAAGCTCTGAAAGAAAATGGATGTCAATCAAAAATCTTATATCCAGCAAAATTAAACTTCAGATTGGATGATGAAATAAAAACCTTCCATGATAAACAAAAGTTAAAAGAATTTACACCAAGAAAGCCTGCACTACACAGCATTCTTGGCAAAATATTCCATAAGGAGGAAATGATAACCAACAGTGGAAATCTACAAAAAGAAGAACTACACTAAAGGAAAGGCCAAAGGAGAAACCAAATGAAAGTAAAAAACAAAAATAAACCAAAATGACTGGAACTACAAACCATGTCCCAATAATATCAATGGCCTAAACTCATCAATTAAAGGACATAGACTGGCAGACTGCATTAAAAAAAAAATAACCTAACAATATCCTGCCTTCAAGAGACTCATCTCACAGGAAAAGACATCCACAGAATGAAAGTGAAAGGGTGGGAAAAAAACATATCATTTACATGGACCACATAAACAAGCAGGGGTTTCTATCTTCATATCAGATAAAGTGGACTTCAAATCAGAGTTAGTAAAAAGAGATAAAAAAGAACATATCATACTTCTTAAGGGAATCATACATCAACAAGACTTAACAATCATAAATATTTATGCCCCAAACAATGGGGCATCTATGTATATCAAACAAACCTTTCTCAAATACAAGAATCAAATAGACAATAACACAATAATACTTTGTGATTTTAACACAAATCTCACACCACAGGATAGACTTTCCAAACAAACATTAAACAAAGAAACCATAAAACTCAATAAAACAATCAATAATTTAGAATTAACAGACATATATAGAGTATTCCATCCATCAACAAGCAAATACACATTTTTCTCAGCAGCATATAGATCCCACTCCAAAATAGATCATATGTTATGCCACAAAGCAAGTCTTAGAAAATACAAAAAAATAGAGATACTACCCTGCATCCTATCTGACCATAATGGGATAAAATTAGAAATCAATGATAGATTAAAAACAGAAACTACTCTAACACCTGTAGGCTAAATAATACACTATTCAATGATGCATGGATAACAGAGGACATCAGGGAGGAGATAAAAACAATTCTTAGAGGTAAATAAAACATATCAAAATCTCTGGGACACCATGAAGGCAGTACTAAGAGGAAAGTTCATTGCATTAAACTCATTCTTTAAGAGAATAAAAAGCCAACAAATAAATAACTTGACACTACATCTCAAAACCCTAAAAAAAGAGGAACAAACCAACACCAAAAGAAATAGAAGACAGGAAATAATTAAAATAAAGGCCGAAATCAATGGAATTGAAACAAAAGAAACAATTCAAAAAATTGACAAAACAAAAAGCTGGTTCTTTGAAAAAATAAATAAAATTGACAAACTTTTAGCCACCCTAATGTAAAGAAGGAGAGAGAAAACCCAAATTACTAAAATTTGTAATGAAAAAGGAAATATCAAAACAGACACTACTGAAATACAGAGAATAATTAGAAACAATTTTGAAAATTTATACTCCAGTAAAATAGAAAACCCTGAAGACACAGACAAATTTCTAAATGCATATGACCTACCCAAACTGAACCAGGAAGACATACACAACATAAACAGATCAATTTCAAGCAAGGAAATTGAAGACACCATCAAAAGCTTACCAACCAAGAAAAGCCTGGGAACAGACAGATTCTTAGCTGAGTTCCACATGACCTACAAAGAAGAATTAATACCAATACTCCTCAAAATATTCCATGAAATAGAAAAGGAGAGAACCCTTCCAAACTCATTCTATGAGGCTAGTACATCCTGATATCAAACCAGACAGAGATACATGAAAGAAAGAAAATTTCAGACCAGTATCCCTGATGAACATAGATGCAAAAATTCTCAATAAAATTTTGGCAAATGACATACAAAAACATATTTAAAAAATAGTGCACCATGATCAAGTGGGATTCATTCCAGGGATGCAAGGTTGGTTCAACATATGTAATCCATCACTTCAATAGACTTAAAGATAATAATCACACAATTTTATCAATTGATGCAGAGAAAGCATTTGACAAAATACGGCACCCTTTTATGTTCAAAACACTAGAAAAACTAGGAATAGTAGGAACATACTTGAACATTATAAAAGCTATCTATGCTAAACCCAAGGCCAAATCCTGAATACAGAAAAATTGGAAACATTCCTTCTAAAAATGGGAACAAGACAGGGATACTCTCTTTCACCATTGCTATTCAACATAGTCCTTGAAACACTAGCCAGAGCAATTAGACAGATGAAAGAAATTAAAGGGATACAAATAGGAAAAGAAGAACTCAAACTATCATTATTTGCCAAGAACATGACTCTATACTAAAGAGGGTCCAAAAAATTCCGTCAGAAAACTTCTAGAACTAATAAATCAATTCAGCAAAGTAGCAGGATATAAAATCAACACCTATAAATCAATTGCATTTCTATACATCAGTGATGAATCCTCTAAAAGAGAAATTAGGAAAACTATCCCATTCACAATGGTCTCAAAAAAAAACAACAACTTGGGAATCAATTTAACAAAAGAAGTGAGAGACCTCTGCAATAAAAACTACAGAACACTAAAGAAAGAAATTGAAAAAGACATTAGAGGATGGAAAGATCTCCCATGCTCTTGGACAGGCAAAATCAATATTGTCAAAATGGCCATACTAACCAACATGCTATATAGATTCAATACAATTCCAATTATAATCCAAATGTCATTCCTTATAGAAATAGAAAAGGCAATCATGAAATTCATTTGGAAGAATAAGAGACCCAGAATAGCCAAAGCAATCCTTAGCAAGAATGAAGCAGAATGCATCACAATACCAGACCTTAAACTATATTACAAAGCTATAGTAAAAAAACAGCATGGCACTGGCACCAAAACAGACATGTAGACCAATGGTGCAGAATAGAAGACACAGAGACACACCTGCATAAATACAGTTATCTCATACTAGACAAAGGTGCCAAACATGTACACTGGAGAAAAGATAGCCTCTTCAACAAATGTTGCTGGTAAAACTGGAAGTCCATATGCAGGAAAATGAAACTAAACCCCAATCTCTCACCAAGCACAAAATTCAACTCAAAGTGGATCAAGGACCTAGGAATTAGACCAGAGATCCTGTGCCTAATAGAAGAAAAGTAGGCCCAACCCTTCATCATGTCAGATTAAGCACTGACTTCCTTAAAAAGACTCCTAAAGTGCAAGAAATAAAAGCAAGAATCAATAAATGTGATAGATTCAAACTGAAAAGCTGCTTCTTAGCAAAAGGAACAATCAATGAAGTGAACAGAGAGCCTATATTCTGGGAGCAAATTTTTGCCACATGCACATCAGATAGAGCACTAATCTCCAGGATATATAAAGAACTCAAAAAGCTTAACATCAAAAAAACAAATAACCCAGTCAATGGGCTAGGGAGCTGAACAGACACTTCTCAGAAGAAGATATACAATCTATCAACAAATATATGAGAAAATGTTCAACATCTCTAGCATTTAGAGAAATGCAAATCAAAACTACTCTAAGATTTCATCTCACGCCACTCAGAATGGCAATTATCAAAATACAAACAACAATAAGTGTTGGTGAGGTTGTGGGGGAAAAGGCGTGTTCATATATTGCTGGTGGAACTGCAAATTGGTACAACCAATCTGGAAAACAGTATGAAGAGTCTTTAGAAAACTTGGAATGGAACCACCATTTGACCCAGCTATCCCACTCCTCAGTCTATACCCAAAGGACTTAAAAACAGCATATTACAATGACATAGCCACTTCAATGATTCTAGCAGCTCATTTCACAATAGCTAAGCTGTGGAACCAACCCAGATGCCCTTCAATAGATGAATGGATAAAGAAACTGTGTCATATATACACAATGTAGTATTACTGAGTAATAAAAGAGAATAAAATTATGGCATTTGTAGGTAAATGGATGGAGTTGGAGAATATCATGCCAAGCAAAGTAAGCCAATCCCAAAAAACCAAAGGCCAAATTCTCTCTCTGATAAGTAGATGCTGGTCTATAATGGGGGAGGGGGCATGGGAAGAACAGAGGAATTTTGGTCAAAGGAGAGGGAGGGGTGAGAGGGGGAATGGGGGTAAAAAAGATGGTGGAATGAGATGGACATCATAGCCCTAGCTTTACTTATGACTGCACATGTGGTGTGATTCTACATCATGTACAACCAGAGAAATAAAAGTCGTGCTCCATCTGTGCACAATGAATCAAAATGCATTCTGCTATCACGTATACCTAAGTAGAATAAATAAATTTTTAAAAAATAAAATAAAAAGAGAAAAAAGTAAAAGTTATACTTTTAAATAATTATATTAAAAATAGACTAAAATTGTTATATCTTTTTTATACATTCAATTTTATTATGTACCACTATTAGAAAATGATAGACTAGAAAATCTCAAAGGGCCAAATATTTCATAGAGGTTATAATTTAACATTGTTCATTATTATATGTATTCATTTATTTATAAATGACTAACTGGATGCAGTGGTGCTTGCCTCTAATCTCAATGACTCCTGTAGCTGAGGCAGGAGGATCTCAAATTCCAAACCACCCTCAGCAATTTAGTGAGGCTCTCAGCAACTTAATGAGGCCCCATCTCAAAATAAAAAGGGTTGGGATATAATTTAGTGGTAAATGGCCCTGGGTTCAATCCCCAGTACCAAATATATATATATATATAAAAATTTATTTATATATATAAATAAACAAAGAAGTTTCCACACTTACAGATCTCTTTTCATATACAGAATAATAATAATAATAGTAATAATAACAACAGCAACAACAACAACAAAGCTTACAGCTCTATGAATATTATTGATACACAAAGTGGACAAAATCTTCATCTTTGATTATGCTGTAGGAGTTGATAAGATGCACCATAGTCAGTAGATGCACCATAGTCAGTAGAATATTACCATTTTCTTCATAGATCATAGAATAAGACACAGAAACATTTTGTTAGGAAACAAGCCAGTGCATCTGGTTGATAACTGTGTTGTTGTAATATGGAAATCACTATTACACAACATATTACATATGTTGTTGTAATATGGAAATCTGTATTTTTTCAGAACTTAAATAAAAATCTTTGCGTTTTTCATGGTAAAAATAGATTTTAATAAATAACTTTCACCAAGTTTATATCTATACAATGTAAAAGTAACACACTGAAAATTTTAAAACATAGTCAACTATCCAGATGTTTGGTAGATACAGTGTCAATTTATTTTTTAATTAATACTTTGTTGATCTCAAAGGATAATTTTAAAAATACATTGAAAATACAAATAGAAAAAAGAAAGTATCTAATATCCATTGCTGAGAGTCAACCATTACTACGAAGTTTCATTTCCTTTGATCCTTTACATATGATTGCATACAGATTTGACAAAAATATGTTGTCTATATCTATATTGTAAATATAAAAGATAACCTGATATCATGATATACTTTAATAATTGTAAATATAGGATTCAAATACATGTTTAACACTTAAAGGAAACTGCTATAAATGAGGAATTTCTTTTAAAACAAAACAAAACTCAATAGTTTTAACATTTTAGTGATCTGTAGTTTAGCTCAAGAAAGCATTTCTAATTAGCCCACACATTTCAATGAAAGGGAGGAAATTCCTATTTATAGAAGTTCGCTTTATTTAAGTGGTAGACATGTATTTGTATCCTATATTCATAGTTATTAAACTAAGATTGTTTTTTCTCTTAATCACTTCGGCTATAAGCATAACTATTTTCAGTATCGTGCCATCATTTAACCTATTAGGGATTTGGGAGTTGTCTGTCTCAATCTTGGTCATGAAAATTTGTGCTAAAGTGAAAGAAATATTTTGAACTTTTGATGAGTTCTACAAATTGGCATTTATAACTTGCATTGTACTCCTATCACATAATGGATATTCAAAAAATGGTCAATAACTCACATTTTCACAAGCAGTGGAAATTATATGAATATCTTATAAACTGAAATTTGAAGGAAGTTTTGAAATAGAGATTATCTTAATTCTATGTCCATGTGTGTTTTCAAATAGATGGCCTTGAGATTTTGTGAATTGTTGGATGAATCAGTGGATTTATTGTGTGTTGACTATTTTAGTACCTTCCTTCTCAGTACAATTTATGAAAAAAATGAGAAATAAAGAATAAGCAATACTAAACAAAATTACCTATTAGCTGATGACTTTGGAGCAGAGTATTTTAAACTGAAGGGTGCACCCTAGTCATATTGAATGTCTGATGTAAAAAACAACTTCTGCTTTGGGGAATATCTTGATCCCAACAAGAAAACTACAGAATTGAACCAAACACAACCATTTCCTCTGAAATAAATCAATAGTATTGAGTTTTTCCATGTACATTGTGGAAAGAATGATTAAAATGGCTTTCAGAGGTCAGGAGTGCTACACCAATGAAATAATGTGCATTTTGAAGAAAGCAAAATGTGGAATGGAACATTCTCCTAGCAAAACATATAAACACATACACATATAAAACAGTATTTAATATAAACATTATATGAAAACTTTTAAAAATACCATTGTAAAAACAGTGTTCTAATGAAAGGATAAAGTCCATAATTCATTTAACCAATTCACTCACATTGTTGATGATTTTGGAGGATAAGCAATTTCAACTGTACTTATCTCTCTCCCTCAGCAAATATTTTCTAGTTATATGGTAATTCTTGGCATCGTCATTTACCTAATGTGTCTTATAGTCACTTTCTTCTGTAGGTTGATACTCTAGTGAAAAGAAATTAAACTTTTTCTCCCAGAAATAATGAAGCAGTTTGGAATTATGCACTCTTCAATTTCATAATCCTTTAAATCCAAGGCCATTACATTTTTATCTCTTTTTAAGATACTACTTATGTATTCCTTTGAGAAAGCATCCTGATTCTCACTTCAGTTATTTATGATTTAAATTTGCATACTGTCTTTCTTCTGAAAAGCTTATGGCATTGAATAAAAACACTTTCAACTTTCATTAAACATCTGTCACAATCCAGTGCTACAAAAAACCAGCAGGGGAGCGTTAACAACAATAACTGAAGAAATACGATGGAAAAAAGAATATAATAAATAGTAACAAGAATAAATTTATTATACCATCATTCAAAGCCCTCTGACCAAGCTGCAAAAACATTTTAGAGTTTGTGTTAAATGTATTCATTACATATAACCCATTTTCTAGACAAATTCAAGAACATGATTCTGAAAATGATGTGTATATCTTCCCTTACCTTAGAAAATTGTTGAAACCTTTGTTTAAAATGCTTTCGCACATACGTTCTAAATTATTTAGAATTTACCATTCATCTTGCAGCACTGAGAGCAAAATATCATCTGGCTAGCTAATGACAGCAGGGGCATAGTGTTTCCATCTCTCTGAATAATTTTACCCTCAGAAATTAAGCAATTTGGGTGATAAAATGAGATATTTGTGGACAACAATTATAAAAATTGAGTGAAATGTATTCATCAAAAGCAAGAAGACTTGTGTGGCAATAATATCTATTTGAAGGGAATCAGCAGAAAGGTCAGGGGAATTCTACATTTCTAATATCAAGAGAACTCTAAAATATCACTTACAGGAAGAAGTTGCTTCCGATTTGAGGGGTTACAGAGTTAATCTCAACAGAATAATCTAGAAATACAGCCAAAACTGGAAAAGGGTGTACCAACCTCCAGTTCATGAACAAATGCAAGAGAACCGTGCAATGGTTAAACAAATGTTGCGATGTTCTAGAACAAAGGAACTCTCTAATTAATCAAATGGACCTCCTTTCAAAAATGAAAATGAGCACCGTGAGGAAATAATTCAAGAATAAATGATAAAATAAAGGAGAAATAGAGTAAATAATATTTTAAATAGGAAGGATAATAAGTAAAAAGATAGGCAACCAAGTTCTAACCTACAGAAAATTGAAGTCTCCATAAAATAAAATGAAAGCAATAGAACAAACATTAAAATTTATAATTAGTGTGCATATTTTGATAAAAAATGATTTGAACACGAATTTTAGGCTGATATAATGCACAATGAGGATAAATATCACAAAACAGTCAATTCCAAGTAGTATTCTAATAACTTTTGTTTTTTTGGTACCAGAGATTGAACTCAGGGGCACTCGACCACTGAGCCACATCCCCTATTTTGTGTTTTATATAGAGACAAGGTCTCACTGAGTTGCTTTGAACTCACGATTCTCCTGTCTCAGCCTCCCAAAGTGCTGGGATTACAGGCATGTGCCACTGCGCCTGGCTTCTAATAATATTCTTAAAGGAAAAATTTAGATGGAAAAGTAATACTAATCTTGAAAGGGAAGAAAATTAAATTGGCATCAGACTTTTCTACAGTAACATTTCATGCTAGTAGATAAGAGAGTGAAATTACAACCTGACAAAGGAACCAATGTATTGATAGTTTTTATACAGGCACAATGACCTTCAAATGTAATGGCTTTATAAGAAGTGAATCACACATGCAAGATCCACAAAATGTTGTTACTATGAGTCCCTTCTCACAAATCAAATGATGGATAAACAAATAAAATGAATAGAGAATCACCAACACAAGGTCTGTATTGAACATTTAATATAAATTTGCACCTAATTATCAGACCTAAATAAGATATCATATTATGCTACAGTGCTATTTTTGACAACATAGAAACTGAATAACAATTTGACAGAGTGGTAACATATGAAAAATAGAATATACTTGATAGTTTCCTATGTTTACTGAAAGGGAAAGTACATGAATTCAAATTAAAGAAATTAAAGGCTTAATAATTAGAAAACATGAAGTAAAATTTTCCTCTAGTTGCATATGAAATGATTATGTATCTAGAAAACATCAAATGATCCATGGAAGAATCTTTACAACATCAGTTTATAAAATACACATATAAAGATAAATAATCTTAACACATACAAATAGTAGTGAGTACTAAAAGAAAACTAATAAAATAAAAATGATTTATATTTATGTATAAATTTAAATATTGTTCAAATTTGTGATTAAAACTATAAAATATAACTGGAAGACACAACGTCAGACAAACAAATGGAAAGACTGAGCATGTTTTGGACAAGCAAATGCCTTGCTGCACAGATGCTCATCCTCTCTGTTGACATATAAATTTAGCTTGATCTCAATAAATACCGGTTTGTGTTTTTAGGGTTAATTGAAAAACTCCTTAGGATGAAATGACAAGCAAAAACCCTGAAAATCGTGATCACTGTGATTTGACCATCTCTTCAAGGCCTTGAGTATTAAAACATGCTCAAATATTAGAAGATTTCTCATAATAAATATATTATTATCCAATGTGTGTGGAAGTGACAAGGCCTAAGAATTACCAAAATACTCTCAAAGAGGAATAAGTGTGGACAATGGATATTATATATAAAAATTACCATATAAATGTGTAATGCATGTAACACTTTGGAACAAGAACCCAGTGGAGCTGGATAGTAAATACAGAATCAGACCCACATATTTTCAATCATATGATTTAAAACAAAGTCACTACTACAAGACAATGATTTATAATAGCCTTTTATAACACATTTAAACAATTAAATATATATCTATAAATATACACATTTGCATGTATATATAAAATTACATACACATATAAAATCTGTTTATCTCACTCACAGGGGAAGGATTAAATCATGCTTACTGAAGAATTCATTACCTCACATATCTTTTCTGGTGTCAAGAATTGAATCTATGGGCGCTTAACCACTGAGCCACATCCCCAGGCTTTTTCTTTTTCTTATTTTGAGACAGGGAGCCTCACTAAATTGCTGAGACTGGCCTTGTGATCCTCCTCCCTAAGGCTCCAGAGCTGCTGGGATTACAGGCATGCACCACCACACCCAGCTCACTTATCATTTTAACTTTTTGCTGTTGTTGTGAGACATCTGAAATATATTCTCTTGGTTATTTTGAAGTTTATAATACATTGTTATTCACTGTAGTCACTTTGCTCTATGACAAATTTGAAAACTTACCTCCTTCTGTCTACCTGAAACTGTTTATGTGCTGACCAACAATTAGATAGCTTTCATTTTTGCCACTGTGTAAAGGATAGAGTACCTGAAACCTAAAAAACCAGAGTTCACTAGCATTTTTGGTGAAAAGCAATCCAAGTATAAATTAGGTTCTTTATAGATACAGATTCAAGAAGAGATATTAAAAGATCAGCCTTTGGTTGGAGGATAAGGAAAAAGATGAAGGCTCTAGAATAAGCTTATACTTCTTTAAGGAAGTATAATGGAGAATGAAAGATTACAACAATGCAGAGAGGAAAAATTTTTAAAGATTCTTACTGTATAATATTGTCAATAGCTCAAAAACAAGAAGTTAAACAAATAAATAAAACTACAGGCGATCGAACAGTGATTTCCAATTAAATACCTGTCACATCCTCCAGAATACTGGGCAAATACACAAATGCCTGGTGTCAGGTTCAATCTGAAGAAAAGGACATCCCTCAGCAGAGCTTTTGGCGTTATCTTGTTTGGATGGTCATGATGCACAGACAGCTTTATGACAGTGGAAGAATTGGAAAGAATAGCACCCGGTGCGTACACAACCAACTGCTGTCCCATGCATTACAGTAATACTCCTCGCTAGAAAAAAAAATGGTTTCATTGAAAAATAAATTAATACCACTGAATTCTATTTCCAAGCAGATCTCTTTAGAAAACATGAGCATCAAAATAACATACATCTGCAATGCATTTTTTCT
>CM053406.1:20883673-21065412 GCA_028644305.1 Xerus rutilus
TTGGTACTGGGGATTGAACTCAGGGGTACTTGACCACTGAGCCACATCCCCAGCCCTATTTTGTGTTTTATGTAGAGACAGGGTCTCACTGAGTTGCTTAGCACCTCGCCGTTGCTGAGGCTGGCTTTGAACTCGTGATTCTCCTGTCTCAGCCTCCCTAAGTGCTGGGATTACAGGCTTGAGCCACCGCGCCCGGCTCATTTTTTCTTTGCAGTTTGCGTATCCTGAAGGAAATTTCTGTCCCATGTTTATATTTAACTCATTTTTATGCATTGTAGCCCATAAAGAAGTTCTAATAAAACAAAACCACATATAATTACTTAAACTTACTTGAAAACAATTTTCTTAAGGCTGTGTTGACATATTGAAATTCATTTTACTTACAATCCAATATTGTACTTTAAAAATAAATTCAAAGTCTGAATTCCTGTGCCAAATTTTCTTTTGTGTTTAAAGGTAATATAATTTTAACTACTTTTCCTTTTTTTATCTTTTGCTGCTGATCACAGCAGAGAGGTACTACTTCTGTTTACAAAGTCACATAAAATGAAATAAATGATTGACAACTTTTAAAATATTATTTAAAAAAAAATATTATTTAATGGGAAATGGTTTTCTTATTAAGTCCAGGAAAGAAATACATTTTGATTTCCCTTTAACATAGCTCACTTATGCCTACCTAATAACATTTTTTTCTCAGACTTATTTTTATGTTTTTCTGTTTTTTTTTTTCATTGACTTTTAGTACTTGAGACCTTGTGCAGGTAGACACAACACAGGTGCTCAGGCAAACGTCCACATACACGTGGAATAGAGACTGATTGTGGAAACTTAATTAAATAAGTTAAGGTATATTTAATAGGAACTATGTGAGCTTCATTATTTTGTCATTTCTCTCAAGGAAAAAGTAAGTAGTTATACTTCTCAGAAAGCACCCAAGCAATTAAGCCTAAAAAGGGAAGCAAATTTCCTTCTTGTCATTAACATAGTTATCCAATATTTTAAATAGCAGTAAGATACACAGCATAAAATTTATTATCTTAACCAGTGTTACATGTACAATTCAGTGGTATTAATATATTCATAAGGTTGTGCAAGTGTCTCCATCATCCATCTCCATAATCCTTCCCATCTTGTTAAACTGAAACCCTATATTCTACAACTTCCCTTCCCCAGCTTCTGGAAGAAATCATTCCATTTTCTATCTTTATGATTTTCACTATTCTAAGTATCTCACACAAGTGAAATCATACAGTATTTGCACTTTTAACCTGGCTTGTTTCACTTAACATAATGTCCTCAGGATCTATGTATGCTATATACACATCAGAATTTCCTTTTTTAAGGCTGAATAATTTATATACAAGTACATAAATTATAAATATATATATATATAATTTGCTTCCACCTTTTGACTATGACAATTAATGCTGCTATAAACAAGAGTATAAAAGTGTTCAAGATTTTGCTTTCAGTTCTTTTGGGTATACACTCAGAAGTGGAAATGCTAGATCATATGGTAAGTCTGTTCTTAATTTTATGAAAAACTATCATACTATTTTCCATCTTGATTGCTCTATTTTATATTTCTTCCTAACAGAAGTGCTCCAGTGTTTCAATATCTTCAATAACACTTGCCAAATTCCTTTATATGTGTGTGTGTGTGTCTCATCCTAATGAGTGTGAGGTGTTGTCTTATTGTAGCATTATTTTGCACTTTCCAAATGATTAATGATCTCTATTTTTATGTGTTTATTGGCTATTTATGAATCTTGCACAAAGAAATGTCTATTTAAATCCTTTTGACAATAAGTTGAGATTTTGTCATTGTTGATTTTTAGTATTCTGTAGATATTCTGCAAGTTAATTTATTACTACATGTATGATTTGAATATGTTTTCTCCAATCCTGTGAATTTTCCTCTGAACTCTGCTACTACCAGCTTTTGATATGTATCATTTTCTGGTTTACGTGAAGCCCAATTTGTGTGTTTTTCTTCTGTCACTATACTTTTGTTGTCATGTCCAAGAAAGAAATCATTACCTAAACCAAGGTCATGGAACTTTTTCCTGTTTTCTTCTAATAGTTTTATAGTTCTAGTTCTCATATTTAGATCTTTCATCCATTTTTAGTTAATTTTTATATGTGGTGTTAGGCAATGGTCCAACTTCATTCTTTGGCATATGATTATCCAGTTTTTACTGTACCATGATTTTAAGATCGTCTCTTTTCTCATTGTATAGACTTGACATCCTTACCAAAAATTATTTGACTATGTATGTGAGTTATTTTGTTTTTTCCTGAACTTTCTATTTTATCCCATTGGTCATTTGTCTTTTTATGAGTATCACTCTGTTTAGATTACTGTAGCTTTGTAGTATTCTTTTGGTCAGAAAATGGGAGTCCTCCAGCTTTGTTTGGTGTTTAAGACTATTCTGTTTATTTTGGGCTTTTCTTGTTATTCCACATGAATTTTAGAATAGGGTTTTTTTTTATTATTATTTGTCCAAGGACAAAACAAAACAAAACAAAAAGACATTAGGATTTTTTTTTTTTTGGTACTGGAGATTTAACTCAGGGGCACTCAACCACTGAGCCCCATCACCAGCCCTATTTTCTGTTTTATGTAGAGACAGAGTCTCACTGAGTTGCTTAGCGCCTTGCCATTGCTGAGGCTGGCTTTGAACTCACAATTCTCCTGTCTCAGCCTCCCTAAGTGCTGGGATTACAGGCTTGCGCCACCGCGCCTGGCTGACATTAGGATTTTTATAGGGCTTTCACGTAGGCATTGAATATCTAGATCATTTTGTACAATATTGACTTCTTAATGATATTAATTCTTTCAGTACATGAATATAGGATGTTTCCTTTCACTTATATCTTAATTTTTTCAGTAATATCTTGTATTTTCCATTATATGTTTTCCACTTTGTTAATTTTCATTGCTAAATATTTCTGTTTTTTGATACTATTTTAAATGAAATTATTTTCATAATTTCCTTTTGAAATTGTCCATTATAATGTGTAAAAGCGAAACTTTTTTATATGATCTTTGTATCCTGCTACCTTGTTAAACTGATATATTACTTGTAACAAAAGTTTTGTTGTTGTCGTTGGATGGAATCCTTAGGGTTTTCTCCCTATAAAATCATAACATCTGTGAACGGAGATCATTTTATTCCTTCCTTTCTACTTTCAGTGTGGTTTTATTTCCCGCCTAATTTCTATGGTTAGAATTTTTAGTACTTTCAAATGACAAAAATGAACATCTTAGCCTTGTTTCCTTTTTAAGGAAGCGCTTTCGGTCCTTCATCACTGAGTATGATATTTGCTGTAAGTTTTTCTCATATGGCTTTTATTAGGTTAAGGTAGTTTCTTCTAGTTTGTTGAGTATTTTTATCAAAGATATTGAATTTTATCTTTGATAAAAATTGATATCTTTTATGCAAAGCTATTGAATTTTGTTCATTTTTCCCCTACATCATTTGAAATACTCATTAAATGTGGTATATTTCATTGATTGATTTGTCTATGTTGAGCCACCCTTGTATTCTATGATTAAATTTTACTTGGTTATGGAATATTATCCTTTTAATATTCTGCTGAATTTGGGTTGCTAATATTTTTTGAGAATTTTGACATTAATATACATAAGAAATATTGGTCTATTATTTTATTTTAGTAAATAAAATATTATTTTAGACATCTAGTATTTTTGGTTTTGTTTGTTTGGTACCAGGGATTGAACTTGGGGGTACTAGACCACTGAGTCACATCCCCAGCCTTATTTTGTGTTTTATGTAGAGACAGTGTCTCACTGAATTGCTTAGTACTTCACTGTTGCTGAGGCTGGCTTTGAATTCATGATTCTCCTGTCTCAGCCTCCCAAAGTGCTGGGATTACAGGCGTGCACCACCGCACCTGGCTGTGCCTTTGGTTTTGGTGTCAGGCTAATGTTGGCCTCAAAGAATAAGTTACAAAGTCTTCTCTCATCTCAATTTTTAGAAAAAGTTTGGTTAATGTTGTTATTAATTTTCCTTAAAGGTTTTGTGAATATATTTATATCCCTTGTAGTTTGTTTATTCAGCCCTCGTTTACTGCATTGCTGTCTTTTCTTGTGTTTAGTTGTGTTTTTAAGATTTTTTTTGGTAATGAAATATTTAATAGCTAATTTATTGTTTCTTTTTGTCTCTCTTTTACAGCTACCATATATGGCTAAGATGGATATTACAATTAATAACTCATAGTTGAAACATCTTTATTATACATATATAACTTTATCATATATCAGCTTAATTTCAATGGCAAACAAAAATTCTGCTTTTTTCAGTGCTGCATCCTCATCCCTTTTGGCTGTTGATGTCACAAAGCATCTTTATACATTGTGTGTCCCAAAGCATAAGCTGGTAACTATTTTAAACTCAATAGTCTCTTAACTTACATAGAAATAAAAACATAAAGTTACATACCAATGTTCCAATAGTACTGAATTGTAAGCTAATAATTGTTTGCTTCTATGTTTTGGAAAAAAATATGTATGTCCTAAATCCTTCAGAAAACCAAGAATCTCTCTAATGAATTTTTCCTTTCTGTTATCACTCTTTTTAGTACCAGAATTCATTTTTGAATTCTGCATAGAATTTTTCTTTATTGATAGTTTCATTTTATTCAAACATTGCTTTCATGACTTTCTCCACACCACCTTTTAATTCTAGGAGCAACTTAAAGGCAGTTGTTTAAAAGTCTTTGTCTAGTATATCTGACATCAGGTCTTTTTCAGGGATTATTTCACTTAATTTTTACTTTTGAATTGGCTATACTTTCCTATTTCTTTGTATGCTTTGTGATTATTTTGTTGTTGTTGAAAACCAGCCCTTTGAATCTGATAATTCCAGACGCTGATTTTCCCATTTTTCAAGTTCAGTATTTCTGTTTTTGTTTATTGATTTTAGTTTTTTGATTGTTGTAGACTCTTTTTGTGACTAAGATTATCATGAGGTATAAACTTAAGGTCTTCTCAAATGTCTTCTGACTTTGCATCCTTTCCCTGAGCATTTATAGTCACTTTATTATTTTTCCTGTATACACAGTCATTATTAACATGTTAGTATTTAGTATCTGGCTACCAAAAGAGGAAAAAAAGAAAAACTAAAAGGAAAGAAAGGGGGTACTTGCCCTTTAAATCATCTGGAATTCATTTTAGTTGGAGGGGGAGTTGCTTACAACTGAAGGAGATAAAAGTATAGCACCTCAAAATATGCCACTCTGGCATATTAACTATTTTCAGTTAAAAATATTTGAAAAAATAACAGATGCAAGAACATCACTCTGACTTTCATCCTGTTTCTAAGAGATGGAATGTCCATGTGAAAAATGCACTTTTTATACTAAAAAATATTCCTATCAAGGATGAGCAATTGAGGCTAAGAGAATCTGTATAGGTCTCATTTCAAACTTCCCAAATTATTTACTTTTCCACAACTTACTACTTTTGATTTAGTTCCATATCTAAGTGCTCAACTCTAATTGCATTTTTGGGTCTTTATTTCCTTATGAGGACCTCTGTCTCACATAAAACAAAAAAATAAATCAATTTGTGTACATTTTTCCAATTTTTCTGGTTCATGTCAACTCAGTTCGCAGGCCCAGAAGAAAAAAATTTAAGAGAGAAAAGGTGAAATTTTGCCTTCCCTGGCACAACAGTAGGGAGAGTTATGACAATAGTGGTCACTCACCTCTTGGGCCACACTTCTGTGATTGGAGTAGCAAACAGAGATTAGAACACAGATATTCCTCAGTACTTGGAAGACAAGGTGCTTTTTTTCTACCCTGACTCCTGCAATCTATGAACAGGTACCTCCAGGAATACCTGACAGCTGCTTGACATGGAATGGGTAGCTGCTACTAAATTAAGAGCCCGAATTGACGGAAATAAACTGTAATTAACCATGTTGAACTTCCCCTGGAAGTCATAAGCCATAAGCGGACTTCAGAGTTCCAAAATACTTATACAAGATATAGTCTGGCAGTGTACTTTTGTTTTGTAGATTGAGACAGAAGTTCTTCATGCATTATATTGTACCACCTTCCTAGAATGGGAAAACAACACAAATTTTCCAAAAATCTAAATATTATACACATATGTGCCCCAAATTCCTGCTTACAGAAGTAAAGGTGTTTATGAATATATCGAAAATTCTAAGAGCAAAATTGCATTAATTGCATTTTAAAGTGTCTTTAGTAACTAGTACTGATGGGTGGTAAAAGGCTTGAACTGAACATATATTTCAATGACAAAAGCATATTTTCCTGTTTTATAACTGTCAATAGCCCCTAATTTTAACAATAAAATCTTTGAAAGAATTCAGAATTATAATTTTTTTCATGTTTAATCAGTATTAATTTGATCTTATACTGCAGTTGTTTATTTCCCAGAATTCCTTTACAAATATGTATTATTGTTTACTTTGGAGTTTGAGATATTCTGATGGCTCTAAATTACAGTATAAATAATTTCTGATAAATCCAGCATAAGATCAGTCACATGTCAAAACATAATTTGCACCAACTGATTTACTCTGTTTTGAAATGCATCTGTTCTAACTACGTTAATGCACTGAGATCTAACCCATACAATTAAAGATTTCTTGGCTCCAATTAGTAATATATTACAAGTATATTATCAATCATTACCATTATGCTGTTGGTGAAAGGTGCTGTAATGGTTAATCAAGCAAGTTGTAAATTGTATAATTCTCTCATTGGGCACATGAGAAGGTGATAATTCCTCTCAGACTAGGTAAAATGGGTTGATTTTACTAAAGAAATACAAATGAAGTATCATGTTACTTGCAGGTAGAGCAATTTAATTGTCATTAAAATTGAATTCCTTGATTTCTTATCCTCTACAGGTAAACATCAAAGTCTGTTCCCTAAATAAGCATAAAGAACAGAGGTCTTTACTGATATCCATGTAAAGTGAAATAAATGATTGATAATTAAGCCACTGAGATTGGATGGTATTAATTGTTCTAGTATAACCAAGCTATCCTGAATGATATAAGGAGACGAAAATATACTAACTATGCTCTATCTCATGAAATAATTTCCTGAAACTTGACACAGATTTTAAAACTCATAAATATCCCAATATACAATCAAGTGCTATGATTTCATTTGAGTTGCTTCAACCTAGATTTTTTGTTTTATATATTTTAGCTTAGAAAACCACATATTAAATTTACTATGAAGAAGCATTATTTTTTAAAGACTGATTTTTGATAAATCTAAGATGTTACATTGCATACACATATGTTCCAACACTATCCACCAGAATTAATCATATTTCTAAACAGTCTTAGCTACATATAATGCCATATATGTTATAAATTTTCCATATCATTACAGATAATTTTCTTCCTGAATAGGCTTACATTTTGTTTGGGTGTAAAGGGTACCAATAAGCATTTTACTCTTTGAATTTTTTTTTTTTTTTTTTTTTTTTGTGGTGTTGAGGATTGAACCCAGGGCCTTGTGCATGCAAAGCAAGCACTCTACCAACTGAACTATTTTCCCAGCCCCAGCATTCTACTTTTTTTTTGGTACTGGAGATTGAACTCAGGGGCACTCGACCACTGAGCCACATCCCCAGCCCTATTTTGTGTTTTATGTAGAGACAGGGTCTCACCAAGATGCTTATCGCCTTGCCGTTGCTGAGGCTGGCTTTGAACTCGCGATTCTCCTATTTCAGCCTCCCTGAGTACTGGGATTACAGGCTTGTGCCACTGCGCCCGGCTGCATTCCACTTTTTGAATGCTAAAATATTAACAGTTCAAAGGGAAATAGGTTCTAGAATTCTTCCTAAATGTAGAATGATCTTTTAATATAAAAGACATTATGTCATCACTCTAGAGTTTATTATAAAAAGAGAAATAAGTGCTGAGACTTTGTAAAGATGAATTAATATTAGATATACAGACTATATTCATACCTTCTGTATTCACATGATCATTCACATGAGCTCTGTGAGTGCAGGATACTAACATTCAGTCACTAATAGCTATTATTGTACCTGATGTTTAATTATCATTTATATAATTTTTATTATGTATATTCGTGAAAGATAAGGCTTCGAGATGGCTAATGTGCTAACAGCAGAGTTAGGGTTCAAAACTATTATAATAGGCTGGAATTGGTGGGCTGATACCAAAGTAATATATGAATAGAAATCCAAAATTGCCTTTCAAAAGTTGTCTTTCAAAAGAATGACAGAGACTTTTAATGTAAAAATATATGGAATATTTTAGGACTTATTAAATGCCTACTTCCAAAAAAGAATAGCTTTGAGAAATGAAAGAAAATAAGATAGCATAATTTATTTTATGACTTTAATAGTATTAAGCTGTATTAATCAAGAGGAACAAATTATCTTCTATCCTGCACTGAATGTACCTTGTCTGTTTTGTTGGTTAGCTTAAGGGTTTAAAGATTTAGGAGAAGAGAGGTTCTGAGATTGTAGAGGATATTTTTAAACCAGCTCAGCATTTGCTAAGGGAATTGGGACTATTTAGCATGGAGAAGAGAATACTAAACAGGTTATAATAATCATTTGCAAATATTTAGAATACTGTAATACATAGAAGAGTGTACCAATTTTGTTTATCTCCAGCAGGGCAGAAATAGAACCAAACCACTAAATGAAGAATTGGAGGAGACAATATTCAGCACTACGTTAGAAGAATTTGCCAGAAATAAGAACTGTTTAACAGTATAATGACTTGCTTAAGAAAGTATGAAATGCATATGTTAGAGATGCTCATCTTTCAAGAATACAAGTTATTTCTCCCTTGGCAGGAGAAAAAGTTGGACATTTAAGATTCTTTACAACTTTTAATTTCCATATATTTATGCCATTATATCATACCAAGCATTTGGTTGTGTGTCATGAATATACTGATATTCACGAGCCATTTCAAACCAAGTGTTTGGCCAAGTATTTTTTAGAGGATTGACTATAATAATGACAGTATTGTCTATTATATAAACTCACTGATTAAAGACAGAACCTATCTGTAATACCATGGTAAATTTTCATGGTAGTGATTTCTTCAGTCCTTCCTCAAACAAACCCACAGCCACCTGTAAAGTAACTTGAGAAATGAAAGATGAGTATCTAGATCTCTTAAGGGCTATTGCAGATGGGACAACTTTTATGATGATTCAGAGATTCAAAGCATCTTCATAATGATCCTTTTAGAGTCACTTATTAGCTGAAGATCAGATAATAAATGGAGAATGGCTTATGTCCATCATACAATTGGCCTACAGGACAATTAGAAATACTTGAAACATGTATGTGTGTGTGTATGGATATATACACATATATGTGTATACATCATATATGTAATATATCCATCCATACATGTATATGTATAGGTATATATGTGTACATACACACACATATATATGTATATATACATATGTATGTAAATATATATATATATATATATATATATATATATATAAAATCAATGATTGCTATGGAAGAATTAACTGCTACCCTAAAAGATTTAAAGATGCAAAATTTATAGTATCCCATATATGTTTCTCTATTTAATTCCTAATTCATCAGTTTAGCTCTACAAAAATGGACTATCAAAAAGCTAATTAATTGGTATCCCTAAATGGAACCATGGTTCTAGTACATGTTAAAACAAGCTCTGATATGCAGAATAGAGCTCTTGCTAAGGAGAAGATATTGTTTTCAATTGCCACCAGGAAGGAGAATCAGAGAAATTTCACATTCACCTGGATGGATAACCATATAAACTTGACCCAAGCACTGTCATAGTTTAGTCCAATAGTAACTGGAAAAACTAAACATTCTGAAATATTATATTTGTTTACTATATTGATGATATTATGATACCCATAAATGAGTAGTCTAACATTGCTAAGTTCTCAGGATGTCTTGGTGAGAGACATGTACTCTAATGGAAAGAGAGAAAAGGAAAATAATCAAAAATCAGAAATCAAGGAATATCTGAAAGTCTCATGTTCAAGGATATACTAAGAGATCCAAGCCAGGATACCTTTTAATTCTTTCTACCAGAAGGAAAATCATAATGACTGGTATATATTTTTGGTTTAGAAATAGCATATTCTATTTTGGGATCCTTGCCTTGACACATCTATCAGGTAATTGGTAAAGCTAGTAAATTCAAGTGTTCATAAGTAAGAAATGTCTCTGCTGCAGGTCCAGTATAAATAGCTTTGTCTTTTAGGACATCAATCCAGCAGATCCTATGTTACTAAAGTCATCTGTGTTTGAAGAAGATTTGTGGAGCTTCTGACAAAAGTAGTAGTATCACAATACAGATCCCTCATGTTCTGGAGCTGTGACAACTGGGAAAACAGAGACTGGGATACTACTACAAGTACCCATAGAGCTATAATTACCCATAATTAGCCCTCATGCCCACTAAATCATTGGTTTGGCCAGGAGTAAATTTGGAAAAATACCCAAATAGAGGCTGAGATCTGAAACTATCGCATGGTGCACAAATTCTCTGAGGGACTATGTAAGAAAATGCCTACTGGAGAGTCAGTGGGACTCAGGGGGAACTGATGAGGATTGCAGGATGATGCTGAAACTTGTTGGCAAGCTTCAATTCATTGTGCCAGCAAAACTTTCTAGGAATCAGCCCTATGTTGATAAGACTGACTGGGAAGATGTCCGTAAAGGTGCTAGCAAAATTCCCTGAGTATGTCACTAGGTATCTCACATGCTACTGACCACTGTGAAGAACAGGATCAAAGAAGCCAAGAACATATCAGACCTAGAAAGAGAAGACCCTTCCTTCTCCTGTGAGCCTGAAGTACTAGTCCCTGACAAATCCTAATATTGTACCTGCTGGCAAGGAGAGATATTTACAGGATCCAGCTGGAGTGTCACAAAGGGGAAGACAGGTGGATTTTGAGTTGTGATACAATATATTAATAACAAAATTAGGCTTAGAAAGAGTAAGACTGGAAAACTGAAAACAAGAATGTCAGGAAAAAGATGTGTACTTGTGGAAACACAATGTATGAAGATCATTTAATCTAAGACTACTGTTTATCCCAGAACATGCACTGGAGAATGTACACTATACAACCAAGTAGTCAGAAGGACAGGCAACGGATACTAGCTAGCCCCAGCCTGGGAACCCATAGTGCTTTATGCAGTGGGTTCATGAGTGAAGGAGCCATAGCAGCAGGAAAGGAGACTCCGTATGATCCCAAATATGTGAACACCATTTTACCAAGACTGATCAATATAGTGCCACTATTAATTGTTCAATCCCGAAACAAAGACCAGCACTGAGTTTCTGATATGATTCCATCCATTCCTTCAGGAGACCACACAATCATTTTATGGTATGTTAATTACATCAAATAACTTCAATGTTAGAAAGGGAACTATTTCATCCTCAACAGGATTGATACACATATTCTGGGTTTGGATTCCCTTTTTCACTTGTTCTATTGATTTCTTTATAACATCCCCTTACAACTACCTGAGTAGTAATTATTTTGTTTTCAGTGTCTTAACCATTAAACTTAATTCTGGCACAGTCTGCTTTATTCAAATCCACCTTTTCTTGTTTCTTCTTCTTCATCCAATCTACCCACTTCTCCTCTTTATTTTATGTTCACAAGTCTCACAGTCCTGGTCATTTCTCTTTAGCTCAATGACATCTGATTCATGTGCTTCACCTGGTATAAAAAATGCCTCCTGTGTCTACCTTTCTATTCCACCTAGGCTTTATTTACAGAGTTATTTCCTCGGTGAAAATAGCCATGTAATAATCTTCCTATCCTCCACTGCTCCTGCTTATTCCTAACTGTGGTGAGATCTAATCATTAGCTAAATGCTTAGAAGAGCCAGTACTCTTTCAGATGCTTTACCTAAACTAACATTTAATAGCTCTGAAACAATAAGCTCATATTAAAACATTCTTTGTATGGATAGTGTTCACAAAGTTTATGGGGAGTTGCCCAGCTTTTCTGTTAAGAAGTGAGTTTATGCTTAACTCCAGGTTCATTTTTTTTCTTCCTTATGCACCGCCCATATGTTAATTAACTTGGCATGGGTCCTCACATAGTCTGGTATTTATTATACTATATAGCCCCTTATTTCATCACTTCCCACTCACATTTTCAAAACTCTCAAATGCAGTTTCTTTATACTTGGCATTTTCAATTTCCACCTAAGTCACTGAGAATCAAAGAAATTGAGAAGCCCACCTCTGCGGAGACTGCTTCAGACAGAGATGGTTGTTCCATTTTCTGTATTCCTCAAATCTTCCGTTCATGATTATGTTATCACACTGACAGTCTTGATTTGTACCTTATCTTTGTATTTATATTTATCCTCCCGACTTTGAGTTCATTAAGACACATGCACTGTCTCAATCACCTTTTTATCTCTAGTAATCAATATCATTCCTGAAAAACATGTAGGGATGAGTATATGAATATGTGAATAAACTAATGGTCACGTTGAATTTCCCAGAAGTAAACGACATAAACCAAATAGAACAGAAGAGAAATTCTGTTATAGTCCTATTAACTGCCTTGCTGTGCTGAAACTGAGGGTTTAGGTCAATGGTTTCAGAGTGTTGTCCCAGGACCCTGCATTACTCTGATGGTTCAGATGTGTGAGGCAATCATGAGAATCCTATTTTCTGTTAAGACAGACATTAAAATTATTTGAAAATAAGTAAAACTGCTATTGTTATATGTTTTACTTTGAAAAATAAAATTATTTAGATTAAAAATGTTGATGTTAATTTGTATTTTTTTACTTCTAAAGTGAATCAATAATATATATATATACACATATATATATAAAATGTCTCACTTTTAATTTCAATTAGCAGAACTTGTCTTGATTGTCAATAACTTTGAAGACTAGATAATGGGCTCTGTGATCAAAATATTGAGAAAAAAATGTTTTAGTCCAGTTGTCTAATTTTAAACATATTTTGATACTAGACATGAAAACAAGCAGTCTAATCACTAGTACAATAATATTTTTCTCATATAAAACTATGTAACCAAATATATATATATATATACCCTATTTAAATCTTGACATGTTCAGTAGTTTTAATGATGATTTAAATTTAAAATTTAAAAAACATGAAATTTGATTATTATCTTAGATATCATACCATAAAAGAAGAAATATAAAATATTTTGGAAAAATTAAAAATTTGCTTTCCTATTAAAGAAAATTATACTTTAAATTTTAAGAAATTACTTCATATTTTATTTTGAGATATTTTTATAGCATCTGAATGATAACACTCAGAAATTGTCATTCATTGTAGCCTGAGAAGGACAATTTTGTATTGAGTTTGAAATTTTGTGGTTTATTTTCAGTTCAATATATATGAACTCATATTTATGAATCAGTATTCTTTGATAAGATACATATAGAATTCATAAGGTAATTTTTTAAAAAAACTGAAATTGAAAATCAAAGACAATGCAGTATTTTAATACTCAAAACTCTTACTCTAACCTTACTCATGTCATTATGAATGAATTGCTCTCTATTTAAAATCAAAACATATGACTATTAAGAAATAACAAGCAACAACAAATGTCTAATTTCACTTTAAATTTGTAGCCCTTTTCATTAGAAGATAAAATAATAACCAGACTAATTGCAATGAAAGATAAACAAATGCTAAACTTCTCTCCCTCTCTATTATTTGGGCTGGTTTTGTTTTTAAAGGAAATTCTTTTCTTGAACCATAGGAAATTAGAACATGGTAAAAAGACTAATTTGGTAAAACTTTTGTTACAGCTACTGGCATCTAAAATGGAGGGTATTTCATGTTCAATTCTTATCAGACTTTAAAAATTAGTTTTAAAACATTTAAATGTGAATATTATAAATTATGGTTAAATTGACATAATAAGAGTTACAAGTGATTGAGTTTAATGGTTATAATTGCCCTAATAAGGCAATAATATCTGAATCCTGCCCCAAATAAACAAGCTTGCTACCCAAAACCCCTAAGGGAGTTCTTGCACAAGGGATCAAAACAACGAAAATAACACTTTATTATTTTATTGAGCTTAGTCCAAAATTCCATTAAGATCTTGAACAAATTGTGCTGGACCTCATTTAAATGACCTTAAAATCTATTCTAAGGCAATCTCAGGAGCTCCTTGAAATAATAAGAGTTGTAATTCTTGTTGTATTTTTCTAGAACTTGCAAAATCAGTGTATACCTTTAACTCTTACTAGTCTGAGGAAAAGAAAATTGAGCACCAGTCTTGGATCTCAGAGTAGGTAAGGCAAGAAAGAAGAGGGAGTTCATGAAAAAGACTGAAAGAGGTAATACGGCCCAATATGTACAGTCAAATGTTTACCTTAGACTAGGACACCACTCTGAAGCCAGCTGTCAAATTGACCAAAAAAAAAAAAATTGAAGGCCCAATCTATACCATATTCCTGTAAACATTTTGGAGGGAAGAGATTTAGGAAGGTTTCCCCAATTAATGTCATAAATATTGTAAATGACTGTCTAACATCAGATTTTATCACCTTTTATGTGGTTTTGTGCTTCTTTAGACCTCTTTGAAAATTACTCTCCATGTAATTAGGATCCTGTACTTGGTCCTGAGATCAATATCTTTGAATCTGTCTTGTCTTTGAACAAACAATAGAGTGAGGAGAAAAAGATGATGGGTAAAAATGTTTGACCTCATATCAGTACTTCCTAGTTCGTGTCAATCCCATACACTTATTGCAAGGCCTTTAGTGAATTGCAGCTCTAATTGCACATTTTGGAGGAGAAAATGCAGATGATCAGAAAAACACTGCTCACTTCCTAGATTCTTGTTATGTCTGATCCAAGGCCTTGCAGTCTAACATGCATGAACTCAGGATTTTGTAACTATACCTTTATGGTACCCTCAAAGATTTCTGAATTGGTTCAAAACAAAACAAAACAAAACAAAAAGATATTGAACATAAGGCCACATTGCACTGCTAATTGACATATATTCTATTTTCTTCTTTGATTTCCAATCACCTGTGTTACCCACGCTAACTTACCAACACAGGAACTCTGATTTGACACACACAAGTGGGAGTTTAAAAAAATAAGATCATCCCCTTCTGTAATTGAATCAATTTAAAATTCAAATACTGAAATTCCCTCCTCATTCCCATCATGCTTGTTTAATCCAAATCAAAGAGGTTTTGTGCAAGAACAGGTGTGAGGTCCACAGCTGGTGGTGTCAATGAAGAGTACACCAGCTCAGATCTACTAGCATCTCCAAATGCTTATAGATCCCACTTTTCCAAAGTTTTGCAAAAGTACACTTACAAACATTAAAAAAAACAGCTTTTGACACACAACTACAGAACATGCAAACAAATTAACAAATGTTAGTTCTTTAAAGTTTATAATGCACTTATAATTCATGATATAATTCTGAACACAAAGAATAGTTTCGAGTTAAAAAATATATTAAATGTTGTTTTATTATGGTTTTTATTGGCTTTAAACTATAGAAGAAGAAATACAATCCGTAAAAGAGTGAAAACAGAGGGAACATAATTCTTAATTTATAAAATCCTATTTTCATTCATCAATATGTGTTTATGGTGTGTTCTATTAATTGTTAGAGATTAAATTATGTTCCTCTTCCACATTCATATGTTAAAGTCCTAACCCTTAGTACTTCAAAATTATGCCTTTATTTGGAAATAGAAGCATTATGAAAATAATTAGACATTGTCATAATAGAGAAGTAGGCCCTTGGTCCAGTATCACTGCTGTCCTTTATCCAAAAAAGGAAATTTGAAGACAGATAAAAACACAAGGGACAATGCCATATGAAAATGAAAGCAGAGATCATGGTGATGCTTCTACCTGGCAAAGAACGTCAAAGATTGCCAGAAATCACCAAAAGCAAAAGATTAGATTTTTCATATATCCACCAAAAAATAATCAATCTTAATACCTTAATATCAAACTTTTAACCTCTAGATTGTGAGCCAATGTATTACTGGTGTTTAAATTATTCAATTTCTGGTGCTTTGTTACAAAATCCCTAGAAAACTAATACAAACACTAATGTGTGTGTGTATATGTGTGTGTGTGTTTTACTGGGGTTTCAGGTTTGAATCCAGGACGTCACACATGCTAAGCAAGCTCTCCACCATTGAGCTACACTCCCAGACCTTGTTCATTTTACTTTGACATAGGTCTCACCAAGACGTGGAGGCTGGCCTCAAACTCTTGATCTTCCTGCTCTAGTCTCTCAAGTAGCTGTAAGTAAAGGCATGATCCACATGTAAAGTGGGGTGGCCAGCACCTCGCCAGGGTTCTTCTGCCTGCTCAGAAGGATAAGCCTCCGAAGAACTTACAGTCTGAAATAATTAGTAAAGAACAAAAGAAAGAGTCAGAATTATAGTTTTAAAGGATGGAGTACCTGATAGATTTAGCCCACACAAGAGCTGGAGCTGGACAATTAGAAAATGGCTCCATTTGTTTATTTAAAAGGGGAACATCAAAGGCAAGGATAAAGTTTCAGGGGTGAAGTCTTGTTTCATGATGTCTTGCAGTCAGCAGGTTGATTGGTATCTTGGCAGGTCATACCCATCTCTAAGAAGCTGTGTGGCTGCAGCAGGGCACCCTATCTCTAGTGCTGTGTGAGACCTGGGGCAGAGCTAAAAAGGGCTCACATGTGTCTGGGCGGTCTTGGCCAGAGGAAATTTCCACTGGAAGTTCCCAGACACCAGATTCTCCTATTCACAGGCTGCAATGCCGATTTTTGGCTCACACATAGCTCACGGATGGCTCTCAACAACAATGCCCTCCTTAGTTTTAGTTTATTTATTAGTTTTTAATCAGTCAATAAACACTCAAGAAAATATCACCTATAATTATTGAAATAAGTGAGACTATGTTATAAACCAATCAAAATAATACATTCATATAACAAGTCTATTTTTTATTTTAATTACCGGTCCATTGAAGTTTGACTGGGGTTTTGTCCCACCTTTCTTCACTCAGTGAATAGTAAGCCGACCATCAATAATGGGTGGTTTGCTATTGCAGGGAGAAGAGATCACACACTAGGTCTTGGCAAATCATACACTAGGTCTGAAAGCTCCCCTCTAGGGTGATACATACCATGTCATTCTAAGTAAAAGTCACAATGCCCCATTTAATTTGAAGAGGCAGAAAAAAATTCCACAACGTGCCCACAAGGAGAAAAAAACAAAATATATAAGAGCAGTCAAATCACTGTCAACTCACCCCCAATCTGATATATTATTGAAACCAGAGTTTGTGATCAAACTCGATTTTCTGCTTCTGCTAGAGGGTGGAGTCTCTGTAAGTTAGTCCTCTGCTATAGGGAAAGGCCCCTTTAGTGTTAGCAGCTAATCAGAGCAGGGGATGCCTGCTGGCTTGAGCTCCACAGGTTTCAGCCAGCAAACCCAACTTTTCTCCATTACTATTGGCTGGCTTGATTCATCTATGTGTTATAGCTATAAATGGTGGGCTGTGCCTTTCAGTGTTGGAGCAGACCTCAGCAGCTCACCACCAACTTCTTTCTGGGTTCTTGTCTGGTAAATGCAAAGAATAAAATTCAGAGGACAATGGGAGGCAAGAGTGAAAGGTGTGGAATTTGTTCAACTGTAAAGAATAAAAACAGAACTCACTCAAGGGTAAGAGGGGACTCCAATAAGGGTTGTCACCTGGGAGTGCTAATCTAGGGGTTTATATAGCATATGGGTCAAGGCTACTGAGTTAACTTTGAGTCCGAATGTCCATTGAGATCTGCCCCACTTCTATTTTTTTATGTTTCACTTGCAATTCCAGCTTCCCAGAAGATTGAGGTAGGTGGATTGTGGATGCTTGGGGTTCTGTGCTGTGGTGTTATGTGGAGCAAGTGTCTGTACCAACTTGGGCCAGTCCACTGCCAATACAACAGATCAGCATGTCCTGGCTTGCCTCAGCCCTGGCTTTTTCTGCCTCAGGCCCAGACCAGCACTGATAACATGGCCCATGCTTGCCACCCACCCAGGGCCACTGCTATGCAGCTGTGGTACAAGGGCTTGGATTCCTTATCAACAGCATATACCACTGTAATCTTGTTTTAAAACATTTCCTTTGTATAAAAGCCCCCCTAATCACAGTAGTGGTCAATCCCTTCCTCCAACACATCTCTCCAGCTGCAGTGACCATGATTTACTTTCTTTTAAGATTACCTTTCCTATGGCAATTATCAAGAATACAAGCAACAGCCTGGCACAGTGTTGCACGTCTGAAAATCCCAGCACTTTGGGAGACTGAGACAGGAGAATCGAGAGTCCAAAGCCAGCCTCAGCAATGGCAAGGCGCTAAGCAATTCACTGAGAACTTGTCTCTAAATAAAACACAAAATAGGGCTGGAGATGTGGCTCAGTGGTGAAGTACTTCTGAGTTCAATCCCTGGTATCAAAAAAAAAAAAAAATACAAGCAACAATAAATGATGACGAGGGTATGAGGAAAAGGAAGGTACACTCATACATTGCTGGTGGACCTGCAAATTGGAGCAACCACTATGGAAAAGAGTATGGAGATTGCTCAGAAAACTTGGAATAGAACCATGATTTGACCCAGTCACCTCACTCCTAGGTTTATACCCAAAAGACTTAAAATCATCATACTACAGTGATGCAGCCACCTCAGTGTTTATACCAGCTCAATTCACAATAGCTAAACTATGAAACTAATATAGGTGCCCTTCGATAGATGAATGGATAAAGAAAATGTGGTATATATACACAAAGGAATATTACTCAGCCATAAAGAAGAATGAATTTATGGTACTTGCAGGTGAATTGATGAAGCTGGAGAATATTATGTTAAGCAAAATAAGCCAATCCCAAAGAACCAAAGGCCAAATGTTTTCTCTGATATGTGGACGCTAACTGAAAATGGGGGTGGGGGCTAGGAAAAAATACAGGTATTTTGGATTAGACAGAGTAGAGTGAAGGGAGGAGGTGGGTATAGGGGTAAGAACAATAGTTGAATGAATTGGACATTATTACCCTATATGCATATATGACTGCACGACCTGTGTGATTCTACATCCTGTACAACCAGAAGAATGAGAAGTTATATTCCATTTATGTATGATGTGTCAAAGTGCATTCAACTGTCATGTATAACTAAGTAGAACAAATTAAAAATTTTAAAAAAGGTTAACTTACCTGGACATTTCATATAAAAGAAATCACACGATATGCAGTATAGCTTCAAATAACTTTGTACTTCTTTGCACAAATTGCAAAATAATTACAAGAATAAATTTTGATTTTGATCTTTCATGTGTTGTGCTATTGTTAGCATAAATTCTATTTCTACAATCTGGGATAAACCTCTTTCTACATTTGAACCTTTTTCCTTTGCCTTTTAAAAATCACTTATCATTTACAGTTTGCTTAAGATGGTATAAAATCCTTAAATCAGAAATACATAAATAATTCTTAAAATGCAAAATAAGAAAATATAAAACTCAGTTTTAAAACGGGACAAAAGACTTGAGTGAGTACCTTATAGACAAAACACTAAACACTTTTCAAAAGAAGTCAATGAGAAGACAAATAAGCAGGAAAGAAAGATCCTGCAAGATATTAATAGGGAAATTTAAATTAAAATAAAAATGATTACTTTTATGAACACAGGCTAACGTTTTAAAAAATAACAGATCTAAGTAACAAGTGAGAGCATCTTATAAAGTTATACATGTACACCAAACTTCTAGTGACTCTTCAATGCTATGTTTATATTTATTCCCTCCTCCCTGAAGTTTTTTCCTCTCTAATTTACACTCACATGCAGCTAAAAACTAATGTTCATCATTCTTTTTCTCACAACCAAAACCTCATACATAACCTCAGTACATATCCACAAATCTGCCTCTTCTCAGTGGTTGAACTGTCACTATAGGTTTTGTAATGCCTAACAATTATCTGACTAATCAATAAGTAAGCAAGAACAATTTAGGGAGCATGAGTGTCCAGGTGTGCCACCCATGTTGTTTCTTCCCTCAACTTTATATATGATTTGCAGATCACATGATAAATAATTTAAGTAATGACTCCAAGGAGGAGGCCAAGGATTCTTTCCATGCCCAGCCCTCATTACATCACACTCAAGATAGAAGGCTGCTGCTGGGCATCCTGTTCTTAAGAGTATAGTTCCTGCTCAGGCAAGCATCAAAGATACTAGGCATAATCCTCTCTTGCTCACTCACTTTAAGGTGTGGTAGGAATATGTATGGTGGTTTCAAATATAGCTGTTGTCTTTGTGTTCTTTTTAAATGTATTTGTCTCCCCTATATTGTCCCAATGCTGGATATCCACCAAGAAAGGTAGATTAAACAATTGCTATTTAGATTTAATTTTTTAATATACTGGATTTTTTTTTTTCTTTCTGAAATTGGAGTTTCAAGGGAGAAAATCTGCTGGAATCTCTGAACCTTGGACTCTATAAATGAGATAACAAACTTCTTAAGTCTACAGGAGAAGATTCTATTCTTTATTTCCTTAATTAGATTGATGACTTTTGAGTAAGTATGAGAGATTGGAGGTGTGGTATTTATTTTGCTTTGTTGTTAATTGGAATTGGAAAATAATTCCTGATAGAATCCTGAAAAGAGACCGGTCCTGTCAAGGTGACCGTGGCTAAAAGACCTCCAAATTCATGCAACAGATAGTTCCCTCGTAATTCCTTATTCCCCCTTTTTGTTAACTGCCAACCATTTATTATATTCTGCCCTCTTTTTGCTGCCACTTATTATTTTTATAAAACAAGCCAAGCTTTGTGGTGTTAATGACAGGTATCAGGAAGTGAGTGAATCTATTCTTAGCCAATAGCCTAACTGGTCTTTGATCATGTAGTGCCCTACAATACCTAGCGAATAGACCTTTATTTAAGTGGACCCTATATTCATTTATACTTCATGTTCCAAATGAACTAAATTTATTACAAACCACCTAGTATTTCTTATATTCTTTAACCCTAAATGTATCAATCCACAAAGCAACTACTAAGTGAACTCTACCTGCATCTCATTAAAGAATTAGACTCAAATGCTTTATTTAGACTCAAATGCTTTATTTCTCAAAAGCCTGTTCAGTTCTGCCTTGTTCATTTTATTTTGTGTGATCATCTGTGCTCTTTAAATAGTAAGTTCTAAGTTTGAACAGTGATTCTATCAGAGGTAATTCTGCCTTGGAGCTAATCAACCACCTGGGAATCCAGGACTCTGATATTTAATTTCCTTTCTTTGAATAACTTGCCAAATTTTGGGGATAATCACTAATTTTAGGTACCTCAAATTTGCCTCAAGTAAAGTGGGGTTAATGATGTACTAAGGATTCGGTGAAGTGGAACTAATGGATAAATGATAAAATGGCAACGATAAAATAGCATATGGGGATATTTAGGGAAAAGTCTATCATTCTACTGACCCAAATTAGTTAGCATGTAAATTCTTTATTAAACCTCATGTTGTATGTTACACAGTAGGGTGACGTTAGATAATGAAAATGCATTTTATATTTCAAAAGGTAGAAGAAAGGATTTTGAATGCTTTCACCATAAGGAAATGAGTGTTGAACCTGATTTAAACATGATATAATTTATACATGCATCAAAACATCACATGCTATTCTAAAATATATACAACTTTTATGTTTGTATGTATCAGTTAAAAAAACAAATTTAATTCAAATTAAAAAAAACATGAATATGAATGTCCAATTTTCTAAGTGTATTTACCTTGTTTCTGAATCCTGCAGATTTCCAAGTTTTTTATTTATTCATGGATAAGAGCAAGTAAAATTGAAGCAGCATTTCCATTCTTCATATTGCAAACACCTCTGAAGACTAAATAGTAAATGAGGCCTAAAATGAACAGTCAGCTTTAACCCAGCAGGAGAGTTCCTCAGAGGGGAACAGATTTGGAAACTAACCCTTTTCCATTTGCTGTATCTCCACAGAGGTGTGAATTTCTGGGAAGTCACACAGACTGCTTAAATGGGAAGACCTGCAGAGTGAAGAAAACCCTGCACTGTTGGTCCTCCACAAGTTCTATCCTTCAATGCACAAGAACCTTGTATTTCTTATCTATATACTAGACCTGCCAAAATGATATAGCTCATTAGGCTATTTGCTATAGATTCTGAACAGACTATTGATCAATCAGCTTTTTGTTAAAAATAAAAAAAAGATCATTTTTTATATCAACCTGGTTTAGAAAAGTGCAGATTCCTGATATTGTAGGCAATTGTGAATTGAGGAGGCAATGTTGATTCTAACAGGACATTGAATGACACATGTCTTGTAGTTCCAAAAGGCTGCACACTAATGTTTTTTTTTTCCTAATCTCAAAGTGTAGACAAGTTTCCTGATATTTTTCTGCTAGACATTCAGCTATTAGTGTTAATAGTAATAATCAGAACAATGTCAATGATACCTATAATTTATTCAACAGATACTACATGCCAGATACACAAAAACATGCTTTCTATATACAATATTATTTTTATTTTCATAAGCACTATGTGAGGTATTTTTATCTTCATTTTATATATGAAAGTGCTGAAGCTGAGAATGGAGTAATTCACAATACCAAAGCAAACAATGGATATGTCTATATAAAAATTCCACTTTCCTTGAATCCAAACTCCAGCATGCCAGCCTCCCTTATAATTGTTTCTTGTCTTCGTTAGGAGATAATGCTGTCGTGCATGGTTCATACTGAAATTTGTTCTGGGGATGTGATATTCTGAGTGGTAGAATGCCTCTACTTTTCCTGACACAGGGTCTAACATTTCATTATTGAACTTTACATAAATTATAGCATTAGAAATCTCTTTATTTTTAAAAGTAAATATAAATTATGCACAGGTGAATGAGAATAAATGTCAACTCTCTTTTCTCCCCATCAGTGAATACATGATGAGCATTTTAACAGAGAAGGTTATATCAAGGTGCGGAGAAGGTTATATCAAGGTTCAGTGGGCAGTTTCCCCTCCAAGGCCATATTTTCTCATTTCTTGGCTCTTCCTCCAGGCTTCTAGATATGTTCCCTAAGGCTCCCTTCTCTGGGTCCCATGTCCCCTTCTGCTGTCCAAAATTCCCTCCTGTCTCCTCACTGTTGCTTTCTCTCTCTCCTCCAGATCTCAGTCAGAAACGGTCTACATGATGTGCCTACTTAACCCTGCATACTCAAATGTGTTTCATTTTGAATAGGGGAAATTTGAAGACTTAATATCTTTGTGATTTCTCAGTGACACAATTAAAATATCAAGACTGAAATATCAAGTGAAGTATTTGTTTGGTCACAGCGTTCTAATCTGAAGCAGTGAAATCACACTGCTTTCTGCATTGAAATCACACTATTTTCTCCATGGGATCAGAATGGGAAAAAACAAAGATATATTTGGGGGACTTTAAGTGATTTGGGAGCTGGTTAAGGGTGGATAAATGGTGAACTGGCTTCATGGGAGACATGAGTGTGTTGATCCTAGATATCAATATTAAGAATAATGAGGGGCTGGGATTGTGGCTCAGCGGTGGAGCGCTTGCCTCGCATGCGTGAGGCCCTGGGTTCGATCCTCAGCACCACATACAAACCAATAAAATAAAGACATTGTGTCCATCAACAACTAAAAAATATTAAAAAAAAAAAAAAAGAATAATGAGTTTCAAGTTGCAAAATATTTGCTAATGTGATAAATAGACCAGGATTGTGGAACTTTTTGTATCATTTGTTTATTTGTCTTCTGTAAAGGTCAAGTGAATATTTTCCCTTTGAGAGCTATAAGGTCTCCATTTCTCGTTCTCAACTCTGATATTGTTGTGAGAAAGCTATGTACACAATGTGTAAACAAACAGCAATGGCTCTGTTCCTATAAAATTTTATTTATAAAAATGGCCAATAGCCAGACTTAATCCACATGGTATGTATAATTTTCTAGTCTATTCTAGACACTCTTGTCATTGAATAAATCCTAGGCAATTGTTTTAGTCACCTTTTTTGCTGCTGTGACTAAAAGATCTGACCAGAATAACTATAGAGGAGAAAAAGTTTATTTGAGAGCTCACAGTTTCAGAGTTCTTAGTCCATAGAAGGCCGGTGCCATTTCTTGGGGCTCAAGATGAAGCTGAACATCATGGCAGAGGGTGTGACAGACGGAATCAGATCACAGTATGTTGATCAAGAAGCAGAGAGATTCCACTTACCAGATACAAATATATACCCCATAGCCACGCCCCAATTCCCACCTCCTCCAGCCACACCCCACCACACCCTACCACTTCAATTAATCCTATCGTGGATTAATTCACTGATTGCGCTAAGACTCTTAAAACCCAATCCTTTCTCCTCTGAACCTTCTTGCATTCTCACATGTGAGCTTTTGGGGGGACACTTCATATCCAAGCCATAACAGCAATAGATATATAAAAATAAATGGAATAGCCTTTGAAATCTGTGATGTTTATTTCAAAAAGAAACATACAGAAAAATAATAAAACATAATAAAAATAGAAAAGAACAAAGGAATTTTGTATCATTTAGAGCAAATGTTTTCAGTTTATTAGTAATGTATTTCTCTTTTAAATTAGTATTTCTTCTTTAAATTTTTATAAGACAGAATATTTTATTTTCCATAGTTGTCCTCTTTAGTCTGAAACTGACTTTTTAATTTTTTGATATTTTAAAAGTTTTAGCTTAAAAAGCTCATTGATACTAGAAAGGAATCATGAGACTCATATATTTAGTTTGGAAACTCTTCTACTAAGTCATAACCTTGTTGAAGGGGCCTCATGGAGATGAATAACAATAATTCCATAGAATTGGAAAAACAAAAGTCATAGCCCTGACAGTTATACTTCTAGGGAATCATACTGAGAGATGGGTGGCTTGGGGAAGAGGATGCTTCTTTGTGAATTTACCTGAGAATAGTGTTTACTAATGAACTATTCCAAATACATTAGTGGCCCAAGGGAGTCTTCCCCATGTCTCAGAAGTATACTGTCTGATATTGATAGCTCACACATGTCACTCTTGACAATTGTGAGATGATCCCAGCCTGCAGTCCTGTCTCCTAACAAGGATGTAAAGAATCCCCATGAGAGATTCCAGGAGACTCCCTTCTGCATTGAGGCTTTTAATTTCAGTGAAGGAAACTGAACAGAACTAAAGACACAGTACCTTATAAATCCTGATTCCTTAAAGCTAGTTGAGAGTACAGTGTGCCAGCCTTCAAACTGTCAAAAGGTGTTATTTCATCTTTGATGATGAATATGAGAAATATTCTGTAAAGGATTATATCTTATGAAGAATAACATGCTTCAAATCACCATATGTAATGCTATGGCTGAGTCCATTGCTGTTCATCAAAAACTAATAGGTAATATCATAGTAGGCAATGATTATATATAATCTTAATATAAATCATTTAATTTATGAAAAACATGAAAGTGGAAAATGACTTATTAGTTTTCATGGCTAATTAAGTACATATCAAGTGGCAGAAATATACTTCTGTTATTTCATAAGACAAAATTTAATAATCATAGAGTTTGAAGTTCTTGTGTTTGCATTAAAAATCTGTGAATCATATCATAGGTTCAATTAATATGTTCAGTTATAGCTAATACATTAAAAATAAAAGTAAATCATCTGAGTATGTTAGTAACCTCCAAGTCGGTGATTCTGAAATTATACAAAGACATTCATGGAGCTGTAACACAATATTTGAAAAGTTTAAGGGAAACACAGATATTCATGCAAATGACTAGAACATTAGATTTTCTACATTCATCTTGATGAAGTCACATCTTTACAAAGGTGGGATTTAGAAGCGGTGTGTGGTCAAAGGCAAGTCCTGCAATAAACAAGAACGGAGCTATCCAAATTTTGAGAAGTTTTTCAATACCCAGTTGGTAAATTCATCCCACAAGTAATTAATTGTACTTTTGTAAAAATGAAATGAAATATTAGTAACTTTAATGTTTGTGTATTACTGTATTTTTAGAATCAATATCTATTACGTTTTTTAGATCTATCCACTTACTTAAGACACACAACTGTTATATTCATTTTGTTTTATACACATTTTGTCCAATAATCACTGTGAAAAAAATATTGAGACACTATGGTCCGATGTGTGAACTCAGTTTGGAAACCTTCTCTCCAATCTCATATGGCATGAGTGCTAGAAATAAAATAGAAGAAAAAGACAGAGAAACAAAAATCTTTGGTTGAATATTATACAACATTATCCCAAATATTATGCATAAAGCAAAAAAGATAAAAGTACTATCAACATTTTTATTAGTAGTGCCTACTTAACACAGAGATAGTTTCCATAAATAAACAGTGTGTGATTTCAAATTTTCATTGCAATTCACTTTTAAAAATGTGAAAGAAAGACATTGATGCAGATTTTACCTCCTGGGATCATGATAACAGAACTTGCAGATAGTGAAATTGAGATTTCCCCTGGATTTTTCTATCTACATTGACAAGGAGAGAGACTTTAAAATTGAGGAATTGTTGGAAAATGTGGTCATGATTTTCTGGAGAAAAAAGATTTTGTGGAAGCAAAATATTTTCCTAATATCTGAACAATGATCCATTCAAAGAGATTTCATATTGATTTCAAGTAGCTGGAAGAAAGCCACCCAAAAGGGAGATAGTGGCTAAAGATAAACAATGATTCATTATAATGAAAACTTCCCAAAATAATATGATTTGTCTTTGGAAAGGTAATGACATTTCTATCTTTGTAGTTATGGAAGGCAGAGACTTTCAGGTAATCATTGGGTTCATTTTAAATATGATGCCTGTGTTAGAAAACATTTGAACTAGTAAACATCTAATGTTCTTCAAACCTATGGATGCTGGAAAAAATCACCAGTGTTGACCATTACAGCTGCCCTGGTGGTTAACCCAATTAAAAATATGATGAAATATTGGATTCCTTGTGGCTTACATGGACTTAGGGAGTTCTTCTTGTGAAGAGAGAGGAATCAGAGGCCAGGAAATCAATTTAAGGCAGACACCATAGAAAACAAGAAAATAAATACTGTTGAGAATTAGAAAAAGAACAATTCCAAGGAACTAAAAGTTGAGACTAAAATTTGGGCAATAGAGCTAAGAAAGTAAACTTGAAGAAGAACAAGTTTAGATCAACATGGGGATTCTGGAGAGGTGAGGTAGAAGATCTATGATTTGAATTTTTGTGACATTTTGGTCCACCTGATCTGATATAAAAGTACCTTTGGCTTTACTAACATATTGTGATGATCTTTTTATTAACTTAATGATGTTAGCTGCCTTTTTTGAATCAACCCTCTGGCAGCACTGTTATGCCCCAAAACCATTCAGGATGCTATTTTTGAGGGTGCTTGTTTTTCTTTCCCTTTTTAATTGAAATGGGTATCACTTTACTAATATACTCAAGCAGGCAACTATTAGAAACAACATTCAGATAGAATTAGTCAAAACAAACACAATCTGTTTCAGGTATACGTAGCTTTATCATCTGGTTTAAGATTTATGTGGGATATAGAATAATATGAAGAACGATTTGGGTTGAATAATCCAGGCAAGAATATGAACTGTAGAAACAGTGCATCTTTCTTTTATACATACACTGCCTGGAAGAAATATCCCAACCATTTCAATAAGTATAGTATATTTTTCCTCAATAAGCTAGTAAAGCTCAAGAATGTCTCAGCAGGAGGCATTCCTGAATAAAGCATCAGGGAATTTCCAACAGTCTCAGGCCTTGTAATAGATTTTAGGGGACAGAGATGCCCCATGGAGAATCACAGGAACAACTTGCTCCAAATCATCTTGCCTTAGAATCCCATTTGTTTTAATAATGGGGAGGTTGGAGGTGGGTTGTTGAGGGTAAGGGGACAAGTTTTGCCAAGAGCAAGGCTAGAGGAGATGTGAGGAGATCAAGAGAAGAAAGAATCTAACTTGTACTTATGTTAATTTGCGTTTTCTGAAGTTACTCCTCCCTATTGTGTAATGAAATGCTGAGAGCAGTAAAGGAGAATAGATTCTTTAGCATAACAGCACAAAACAATGAGAAGCCTTTTAACAGTACTCTCTCTGCTTATCCATTGGGTTCAAAGTCAAATAACATTACTTGAAAGGCAGCAATAATTTGATGAGCCAGCACCAGCTCTACCTGAGTGGAATGCTGTGGTCATCAGGTCTACCCTGCTGCCAGCAATTAAAAATTAACCATGGCATTTTCAAAAAAGAATGTAGCAATTCTTATGCAGCTCCTCTTCTGTTTGACAATATATCTAAAGAGCATCTGCTTTTTCAAGTGAAGACAGTTATACACAATGAACTTCTTTTGTGTGCAATGTGCAAAGCTAGGTCATTAGCACACCTGCCAGAAAAGCATGGAGGAAAAAAAATCCTTTCTCCTGGTAAACTCATTTATTTAAGACATTCAGGCTCCCAGTGCTGTCCTTTGAACACCCCAATTACCTCCTTTTGCCCTTACAAACAAGTGGTGTGAATTTTAATCAGCTGGAATGCAATCAAGGGCTGAAATAAATAGTGTTGTTAAATCATTTTTACAGAGAAAAGCAACTCACATACCTATACTATATGTATCTCTGGTTTTCACAAGGGTGGAATGCCCTTGCAATGGACTGAAACAAACAATGTTTTATTTTTGCTTCAACCTCTGTTGACTTTCCTCTGCATTCCTTTTCCCTAGTATGCCGGAGCTGGAGTTCTGAGAATAATTAGCAACACCCACTGGTGATAACAGGGCCACAGCAACCTAACAGCAATATCTTGCTGGCGCCAGCTGTGCTTCAGTATTTATTTATTAAGATCACAATATTTACACAGTATGAACTCATTGAGATGGTAGGGGATTGAGCAATGCTACAGCAGCTAAATTTCATCTGTATTTTAAAATGGAGATTAAAAAAAAATGTAGGCTTTGTACTGTGTATATCTCTGGATAGAAAATTCAAAGGTCTCATTCCAGCCCAGTCCTGTTTTGCTAGCAGTTTGGTGTATAGACTCTGGAGAAGCTTTGCAGGCATGAATTGCAGTGGCCACTGCAATGAAGCTTCCTGTCCAACATGGAGGGGAAGCTTAAAGCTGGTATAGATGCATTAAATGGTAAAGAAAGAAATAAAGCAGCAGGCTTCCAGTGCTTGTTAACTCTACTCAACCCAGAGCTATGACAACACATCGGCTCAAAATCCCCACTTCACTTGAATAATTAACTTTTCATTTGCTCTTCTGAAAGGATTTGTTATCAAGGTGCTAAGTAACATGTGTTCAGATGCTCATCTGTGATGTAAAGAGAAAGTTTTGATATGGATATGCTAAAGTAGGTAGATAGCCATGAGCAGAGGGTGGGGGTGGAAAGGACAGCAGGACTCACTCCATCCACCTCCAATGATAAAACAAAGCTCCACCTCTGGTGATGGAGAACCCCGCCCCAAAACTGTCTGCTTTATGACCAGTAAGGTACCTTATTACCTTCTTAAAATTAAAAAGAGAAAGGAAAAAAGAGAGAGAGGGAGGAGAGAAGATTTCATCAAAATACAAGAAAGATCAGGCAAATAGACAAAGCAGATTAAGGAGGAAGAAGAAGGGGCAGGAAAAGGGGAGAGCAGTGGAATGAATCTGACCCAACTTTCGTATGTGCATGCATGGATGTGGCACAGTGGGTCCTGGCATCAGGTGTATCCATGGTACACTAATTTTTAAGAAAAGTAAACTGTAAATGGATTGAAGAGGAATCTGTGAAGTGGAGGGAGATAGGGGTGGAAAGAATGCTAGGGATTAAATAAGAGCCAGGTGGTGTTAGAAATCCCAGGGTGCTGGTGTGGCAAGAAATCAAATACATGCTTGGGAGTAGCTGGGCAAGGCAAACTTACTTTTTTTTTTTTTTTTTTTGGTACCAGGAATTTGACCACTGAGCCCCATCACCAGCCCTATTTTGTGTTTTTTGTAGAGACAGGGTCTCACTGAGTTGCTTAGCGTCTCGCTGTTGCTGAGGCTGGCTTTGAACTGGTGATTCTCCTGTCTCAGCCTCCCAAAGTGTTGGGATTACAGGCGTGCGCCACAGGCGTGTGCCACCATGCCTGGCTATGACAAACTTGACTTCTGCAGAAGGATGTGCTACCCAACCTCCAAGCAAGCACATCTGGGTGGGCAGTCCACTTGTTTTGATCCCTAATGCAGTACTGCTTTTTGCTCTGACAAGAGGAGCTTGGATTTACAATCTGCAGAATTGACTAAATTTAAAATTGGAGCAGGCAAAGGGGAGGGCTACAGTTAAAATGGCAAGAATTGGATCTAAAAATGTCTATAATTGGATCTTACACCTCACTTAAGGCTAAATATTATATTCTGAAAATGGACCACCCGTGTATTTCTCACAGGGGGTTCCATGCTTTTGTGATAATATCAGCATGTATCCTGGTATTATATACAACAAAAAGGAGGAAAAAAGGAAAAAAAGAAAGAAAAGATAAACTGAAATGAACTGGATGTGACAAGCTCACAGGACTTTCCAACTTTGTAGCATGCGAAGGACATTGAGGTGATGTCCTTTGGGTGATTCCCGGGTCAATTTTGACATCATTGTGCAATTTTATCTCCAGTGGATTTAATCCCAGTGGATTTTGCTTGGGTACTTATGGGAAATTTTTCCAACATGGTGAAATCAGCAGAGCACTTAGCCACGATGGGAAACTACAGTCACCTCCCCCACAAATATGCAATATAGGAGAAGGGAGGTTTCCAGACCAAATATAAAACCTGCCACATGGAAAACCCCAGACACTTCTCGCCTTGGGTCAGCCCTACCCCATGTTCTCTGGAGTATACTTTAAATTCCCCAAATAAAGCCATTATGCTTATCTTGTTTCTCCCAACTGAAATCTTCCTTTTGTGAAAACAAGAACCAAAGAAGCCATCAACCAGTAACAGGAGATTTTAGGACTTCAGTTCAGATAAAAAAATATCTTTCCTACTTAAATAATTTATATGAGAAAGAAAAAAATGGCCAAAGGGAGCATGCTTCTCCCGCTATGCAGCAGGTAGAACTCCCTGAAATTTCTCTCTCGAAGTTCTTCCAGACGTATTGATTCTACATAAAAAAAATGTTGATGGTCTATAGGCAGAAATTATAGGCCACTATGGTAAATGAAATAAGCCAAGCAAAAAAGACAAATATTGCATGACCTTACTTATATGGGAAATCTAAAAAATCAAACTCTGAGGCAGAAAGTATAATAGTAGTCTGGTGGGTGGTACTTGTGGAGAAATGGAATGGGAAATAGAGGGAAAAGGAGACAGTTTTGTGAAAGGTTACAGACTTTTAGTTGTGCAGGATGAATAATTTTGGAGATCCAATATAGCATGGTGACTATAGTTACTAATACTATGTTGAAATTTTCTAAGAGACTTTAACTGCTATCATAATGAAACAAACAAAAACAAAGATAACTCTGTAAGGAGATGAATATAATAACTAGCTCAATACTTAAAGTCATTTTACAATGTATACATTTATTAAAACATCAAAACATCATAAACCTTATATACAATTTTTAATTTGTAATTTATACTTCAGTATAACTGGAGGAAAAAAAATCATCATAGGATTAAAGCAGTTGGATTATTCTTTCATCATGATGGCCTCAAACCAATCACCTAAACTTTTCTGCATTTTTCTCACATCATAAAAATATAGTGAAATGTTTTTCATCAAGTTCAGTATTTTTTAAATCATTTATTTAATATTTTAATGTATTTTGAGTATTGGGGCTTAATGTAGTTGCAAAAGTAGTATTCAAAAATAATTTTAAAATGATATTAACTAATTAATTCATATAAAAGTATTGAAGTAAGGAAAAAGACTGTCAATATTGAAGTAAAGAAAAAGACTTCAAAATTGAGTTTTCTCAGCAAGTAATAATATTGGTAAATTATTCTAATTGTTTATAATAGTACATCTAATTATTATGTATCTAGTGATTATATATATAATGATTATGTATATACATGTATATATATAGTGTATATACATATATATGTATATACACTATATATATACATGTATATATATGTATATATATATGTATATACATATATATACATGTATATATATTATGTGTATATATATACATATATAATATATATATATGAAATGTGTCACAGATTATAAAACAATATCAACTGTAGTGATCAAGGAAATTTCTCTTTTTCCTTCTGAAGTTTCCGGTAGTTCAGTTTACTGCAAAAAATTGGCAATACAGAGATTAACAGGAGAAAAGGCATGAAGCTTATTATGTGCATGAAGTCATCATGGGACACTGAGTCTTCAATAGCTTAATAATATTTAGAAGCCATTTATAATAGAGACAGAAGTGGGGAATGTATTCAATTTTAGCTAAAGAGCAGATTATTTTAAGGGGAGGAGAAGGGACCTAAAGAACAGACAACAGACAGACTGGACCAAGGTTCATCAGGGTTCATGTGTGGTGTCAAGTCTGGTTTTTATCCTGTATGATGAGATAACAAGAAAGGTGCCAAAGACAACTGCATTCATTTTGGAGGAACTCTGTTTGGTCTTATGAGGGAATTTCACAGAAAGCTTCTTCCTAAACTTCAGGTGATATACAGATCCAGAGCCAGTGGGAGGGGAGAAGGTCAGAAAGAGCTTGAGGCTGCTTTCTTAGTTCAAAGTACTTACCATGTCAAGTGTGATAATTTGGAGTATTGTTTTAGTCAGCTTTTTTCCCACTGTAACTAAAGATCTGACCAGCACAATAGTAGAGGGGAAAAGGTTTATGTAAGGGCTCACAGTTTCAGAGGTCTTAGTCCATATACAGCCAGCTCCATCATGACGGAAGAGTATGGCAGAGAGAAACAGCTCACATGATAATCAGAAGAAGAAGAGAGAGAGATAATCTACACTTAACAGATACAAATATATACCCCCAAAGCCATGCCCCAATTCTCACCTCCTTCAGCCACACCCTACCACTTCAGTCACCACCCAGTTAATTCCTCTCAGGGGATTAATTCACTGATTGGGTTAAGACTCTTATAACCTAATCATTTATCTTCTGAGCCTTCTTGCATTCTCACACATGAGGTTTCGTGAGACAACTCACATTCAAACCATAACATTCTGCCCCAGGTCCCCAAAAGCTCACACTTATCTGACAAAGCAAGATACATTAATCCATTCCCAAGAGTCTCCATAGTCCCAACAGTTCTGAGATTACTCAAAGTTCAAATCCAGAGTCTTCTCTGAGGCTCAAGGTGATCTTGCATTGTGAGCTCCTATAAAATTAAAAGGAATTTACAAATATCTAGTTTATAATTGTACAGAGGAAACATTTCCATTTGAAAAATTAGATGCATAGAAAGAAGGGACAGGACCAAAGCAAGACCAAAATCCAGCGGGGTAAACAAGTGCTGTAGCTCCACATCCAGTATCTGGGATACTTGGCATCCTGATGGTCTCTCCAAAGAGCTTGCATAACTCCACCCCTGGGGACTTGTTGGTTGCAGCCCAAGGGGCTATCTTTTGGCTTGTCTCTGCTCAATTCCTATAACTTTCCTAGGATGATGTTCCACTTTACTGGCATTTCTTAATCTCAGGGATCTCAATGTGGCTTTGGCCTTGGCCTTAGCTTCCTCCTCATTAGTCCACACTTTAACCTCTCAGGGGGTGCCCACAGGGACACTGACCCTGCTGCACTTTACCTGTCCTCCCAGGCCTTCTTTTTGAAATCTTGGTAGAAGCCCCCATGAACCCCTAATTCCAGCATCCCCCCATTCCTGCAGAACCAGTACCAAGTGGTTGACGACAAGGTCTGCCACCATCTCGAGCAGTAGCCAAGCCTCTATGGATTCTGGCTGCGGCAGCCTCTAATTGTCTGGGTGGCTGAGCATGTTAAAAAATGTTCCTTAGGCCCCCTGGCGCAAGAAGGCTGCCCCACTGATCTCAAGAGAATTTTTACTATTATTTTTTTGAGTCTGAGGTGGGTGTGGTTTTGCCAGTTCCTGAGATACCCTCAGGCCATCTTTCTTACAGTCTCTTTGCTAAGTCTTCAGCATTTCTTTAGTAGCCTTGATGTCTTTAACAACTGCAGCTCCCTTAGCCCCAAGTTTATTCTGGCCTTCGAAGTGCAAGTTTTTCAAATCTTTCTGCTCTTCTTTCTACTACTGAATATCACAATAAATTTGGCTAAAAGCCACCTGAATGCTATGCTGCCTAGACATTTCTTCTGCCAGATTAAAAAGTCTACCTCTTTTAAAATCAGCCTCACAGGAAGTCGCAGGACATGAGCAAAAGGCAGACAACCTCTCAGCCAGATCATAACATGAATGGACTTGAGTCCAATTACCAATAGTGTCTTCTTTTTCTTCCAAGCCCTCTTGAGTCCTATCTTCACTATCTATAGTACTATTGGCATTCTGGTATTCTGAGCTCACACCAGAATCAGCCATTAAGCTCTACTTACAACAACCTAAAGCATTTCCAGTTTGCACTGCTAAACATCTCAAAATTCCTCCTACCAATTCCAAAGAGTTCAAAAAGCTTCTGAACTACATGGTCAGGTTAGTCACAGCTGGACCCCACTCCTCAGTACCAATTTCTGTTTTAGTCAGCTTTTTCACCACTGTGACTAAAGGACCTTCCCAGCACAATTATAGAGGAGAAAAGGTTTATTTAAGGCTCAGGGTTTCTGAGGTCTCAGCCCATATACAGTCAGCTCCATATGGTGGAAGAGCATGGCAGAGAGACAGCAAACATGGTGAACAAGAAGCAGAGAAAGACAGTCTCCATTTGCCACATACAAATATATACTGCAAAGCTATGCCCCAATTCCCACCTGCTTCATCCAAACCCTACCACTTCACCCACCTTATCACTCAATTAATCCTTAATTCCTATCAGGGGATTGATTGGGTTAAGACTCTTATAACCCAATCATTTCTCCTCTGAACCTTCTTGCATTGTCTCACATGTGAGCTTTTGGGGGACACCTCACATCCAAACTATAACAAGTTTTGTTTTCTGATTCCCAAAAATATATTTAATTATTTACAATAACATGATCATATGATAAATAACATTATTGACTAATAAATCTTTCCTAAAATAGATGCAAATATTTGGAACTATTTTAAGGAAGATTTATTAGACAGCAATGTTGCACAAGTTCATAAATTTTAAAGTAATTTTCAAACACTGGTTATTTTCATGCCAGCATTAGCCTTTTTAAAAATTAAAAATAGGATAATGCAAAAGTTCAGCTGACATTTAATATTGTATTGTCCATATCATTTATCTTTCATCAGGCTTATTGCTTTTTATTATTTTTAAAATACATTAGAAAGATCTAGCATGAATAAGAAATGTAAATTTTTATGAATTAAACTTTGGTTTTAAAATATAACTGCAAAAGAACATGACTATTTTTTGATCAACTTATTAACAAAATAAAATATATATAAATAAAAGTGATCTAAAGATAATTACATGGACTCATGATGCTCTTTTCCTGAATATAGCTGTGTGACTGGTCTCAGAGCACAGAAAACATTGGCAGCAGAACACAGAAACCTTTGAACTCTTCCCGTGCACTGCCTAGTCACCCAAGGTAAGAACTATTCTAATTTCTAAAGGCATAGATTAGTTTCAGGGATAATTTAAGCCTCACAAAATACATAGGTCACTACATTAACTTCTGTTTTAACACTGTTGATATTCCAATGTTTTTGCATAAAAATGATTAAGGATAGCAAGAAAAATAGCTTTGAATTTCAAGTGGCAGACCATACATGCATCTGAATAGCAACTGCTGAGTTTATATTTGGGACAAAAACAATCCTGTCCTATCTTTATTTGGCAAAGGGCAAAATTCATTCTGCTGGAACTTTACTACTGCTTCAGACACTGATGGTATGTTTTAGGTTGACCCATAGTTACAGTTATTCACTTTAAAAGTTACCATGTAAAAAGAGCTCTTTAATTCTAGATAAAGCAAATAGAGAAGATGGGAATCTAAACACTGCCTAAAACTCTCAGTGGCAGAGCCATTTATCTATCTATCTATCTATCTATCTATCTATCTATCTATCTATCTATTTTTTGCTTTATGTGACTATTTCAAATACATGTTCAAAGATAATAAGGTGGGTTTTTTTTGTTTTGTTTTGTTTTTGTTTTTTGGCACTGGAGATTGAATTCAGGGGCACTCGACCACTGAGTCACATCCCCAGCCCTATTTTGTGTTTTATGTAGAGACAGGGTCTCACTGAGTTGCTTAGCGCCTCGCCGCTGCTGAGGCTGACTTTGAACTCACGATTCTCCTGTCTCAGCCTCCCTAAGTGCTGGGATTACAAGCTTGCACCATCGTGCCCGGCTAAGGATATGTTTAATTATTAAAGCAAACATGTTTCTTTAATTAATTTTAATGATTAGATACACCCCTCCAAAATAACCCCCCATGAAACAGATTTTTTAATTTTTTCCTTTGATACTATTTTAAGGAAGGTCTAACACTCATGGCTTTCTTGTAAATAACTGAGTGTGTGGAGTAATTTTATACATAGAAATCATATTTCATTTTTATTGATATCAAAAGATATGAAAATCCCATGTAAACCCATGTGATCAGGAGGTCTATTTGCATATCAGTACACATTTAGCTGTAGCCATTATCAAGTGTCCTTCTGCATTTGATATCCTGGAATCACCTCACTAATGAAGTAACACACTATTAATAATTTCTAGTGAAACTGTAGAAATATTAAATTATATCAAAAGCAATATTGAAGCACAGGGCATCTTAATGACTTGAATATTTCAGATACTCATTATTTTAACATTCATGTACTTTCATTCATCCACTAGATTATCACCTCAAATAGAGAGGATAAAGAATTATAAAAGCAAGTGAAAGGATAAAGCTTGATAATCATTACAGATTTTTAATTTTTTTCCTTAATCCAACTTAATGCTGCTCTTCTTAATCCTCATTTTTTGAATCTTATCCATTGTTCATCAAGGATAAGTAATTAAACACAATCTCTGACAAAGTTTTAATTCACATGACTAGAAGGGTGGAAGGTTGCAATACCCAACAGGTTTAATGAGACAAAGTAAGGGTGATGCCATAAGGTTAAAGGTCAGATACACTTAGTCTGTCAGTTCAAATTTGTAATGATTCAATGTGTTAAATATTTTTTCAAAATGTTTATACTATATGATATATATTTAGCATTTTTGTTTATTATATTGTCAAACAATATAGGTCTATTTATTTTTTCACGTGGTATCTCATTTTCTTAACTGATTTATTTCCTGATATATTGTGATTGTTAGTTTTACATGTCAACTTGATTGAGCAGAGGGATTCCTGGATAGCTGGTAAAACATTGTTTAGGGGTGTGTCTCTTAAGATACTTCCAGAAGAGAGTATCATTTGAATGTGTGAGCTAAGTAAAGAAGATCGTCCTTGCTGTGCAGGCTAAGTAAAGAAGATTGTCCTTGCCAACATGGTTGGGCAACGTACAATCTGTCGACGGACTCAATGAAACAAAAAGGCAGAGGAAAGATAAATCTGCTCATGTTGTGATCGGAGAATTTATCATCTCCTGCCCGCAGACATTGATTTTCTTGATTCTTGGGCTTTCAAACTCGGACCAGGGCTTATGTTACTGCCCCTCACCCCAATTTCAGTGGTGATTTTCAGGCTTTGGATTTGGAGTGGAATTTCCACCATGTGCTTCCCTGGTTCTCAGCACAAAAGATCTGGACTGAATTATACCACTGGCTTTCCTGGTTCTGCAACATGAAAAGACTATGGGACTTTTTGGACCCTATAATTATATATGCCAAATCCAAAGAAATCTCTTCCATTATTTTAAAGACAAGTAAATATTTTGGAAAGAACATGATCTACCACATTTTCAGGACATCTCCATTTGGAAATTACTGACTTGGACCATCAGATACATCCCTTAGGCACTGAAGTCTTAGTAAGCTCCTAGAATCTCTGCAACATAAGCAACATGCCAACTACAGATTCACCAGCTAGAATCCCAGTAGTTTTTAAATATATTTCTATGAGAGTTATTTAACATATGATTGTCTACTCAGGGTCAGCTAATATTTGCTTCTTATTTCAATTTCTCTAAAATTACCAGATTAATCAAGAGAATAAGTCCAAAATTAACTTTGATTCCAACAACTACTATATTGTATACACCTATTTTATATGTCAACAAGTATGAATACAGTTTTATTTAGAAGAGCTTTACACTATGTGAGGGGTTATAAAAAAGAGAACAATGTATCCAAAATCAGAGGTCACACTATTGGGATGATAATTAATGCATTCCATCTATTTTTAGTTCTTCTGATTCTATGCAATTTATTTGCTCTGAAATTTTATATTTACTTGCATTGTACATGAAAAACAGCAGCTTTGAAATCCTGTTAGAAGGAAAGACCAAAGGCTATTGAGTGCGAAAATGTGATATAAAAAACACATTAGGCATGTAGGAGTTCTCAGGTCTGGGGAAATGGGAAAAAAAATTTATGAAAGTTAAATAGAGAAATGAAAATCCTTCTTTCTCAGGGTCCGGCATTGCAATGTCATTTACACCTGGCCTTAGATTGGGCCACACTGCAATTATATGATACTTTTCTTATTTTTTCTTACTCCTAAAAGGTAAATGACTCAAAGGCAAATACTATAATATTATTAATTTATCATATTTGTAATATGATGGTTTAAGTGTAGTTATTTCTCCAATACAGATTTATTGCATGAATAATGTCTATGATATTTTTTCCTAAGGAAAATATTTATATTATTCCTATTTTTAATATATCAGCTACCAAGAAATATATAGAAAGAAATAAAAGAACTCTAACCTTGTTTTTCAAATTACATTATCAACCTGGTCCAGGATCTCAGAAGAAAAAATATAATACAAAACTAATCTTTAGTTAGTTATGCCCTGGGGTGCCTGGTAATAACCTAACATAAATCTGGAAGGACACTCTCTCATTCTCATCCACACAGGATTCCCATGGTTAAAGCCCTAAGAAATATGAAATCACATTTTAAAATTAAAAAACACATAAAGAAATGATCCATCACCAGGCTCAGTGGTAGCCATAAACATTAGAACCAGACATGAAAGAATTTCGCTTAATAAAACAGCAGGTAGACTAATAAATAAATAAATTGAAAAGGAACATGGACATCAAAAATGCATCAAAAGAAACTTTTTAACAAAATAATTTTAAAACTTCCAAATAAGTAAATTTATTCCAGAAGTAAAAATGATTGGCATAAAGACAAAAATTTAAATGAATAAAAGTTAAAAAATCATGAATAGAATTAGAATGTATAATGTATCAACATATGCCCACCAGAGGTTTCAGAGTTATTAACAAAAGACAATGGAAGAGAGGCAATATTCAAGATATTAAGGCTGAGAATGTACTAAATTAATGTCAGTTATGAGTCCTTAGAGAAAGATATCATAGTTGTTCTCAAACAGAATAATTAAAAATATTTCAAATATAGGTACTTCTTAATAAAACCTTGAATATCAATGACAATCGAAGAAGCTAAGTTTATACTTATCTAGAAACAAATTTCTCAGTAAGAAACAATTATACTCACATCAGATTTTGCTATAGGAAAAATAATTTACTGATAATAGTTTTTAAATTAACCCCCTCCCATATTATAAACTTTAGGTAGTATAAAATTGGATACAGCAATAATAAGTGAAATTTAGAGAGATATATGAGCAAATTCGATGTTCAATTGGGGGTAAATAACCTTCTTCCACTTAGGTATAGGAAGTCATAGGCAATGGTGTTCCCAGTTTAACAGTGAGAAAAGGCTCCATAGACTACAGAACACTAGCTTTTCTTGATTCAATCAGAGATCCCAGGTCACAAGACAATCAGGTGACCTAAATTCCCAAGAGGCTCCACATGAACTGTTTCATAGAACAGAGTGCTAGGAGAAGGCTATCACCAAGAGAAGTGGGGGAAGGAAACAGCTGTAATTTGAACAAATACCTAAAAGCTAAATGTGGGCTTATGTGGTCTACTGTGAGGCAATTCCTGTGAGCTCCGGACATGAGTACCATACTCATTTGCCAGCTGATTTCCACAGGGCTCCACCAGTGCTCATGCGAAAGACCAGGAACAGGGAAGAAGCTCTCCTTCCACAGCCTTTTTATTTGATAACAGCTGCCAGCTGCTGAGTGAGAAGTAGAAGTACATTGTGCCCCAAGGCCCAGCCACTGAGATTGAGGAAAGGGTATAAGAAATGGTTTTTGCCTATGGCAAAGGGAAAAGAAAACCTGCTAATGTCTAGGATACTGCAGTGAGTTTAAGCAAATGTCTGCTATGGCTGAGACAGGACAGAAAATCCCCTCCTGCTCAAAACCTCCCAAAAGTACAAGGCAAAATTCAGACACTACATATGGTAAGCAGTAATGCTGACGAAGACCCACTCCCTAATCAGTTACACAATATATGCACATTAAAATAGATTAAAGAGGTAGAACTTAGAAACTCTTGATATAGGTTGAATTGTGTACCCTCAAAAGATATGTTGAGGCTTTACTTCTTTCTCTCCAATACCTGTGAATGTGAGATTTTTGGATAAAGGATCTTATCAAAAGCGTTCTTATAAAAGCAGGAGAAGAAATATAGACACAGAATATGGACAGAAGTTGGAATGATGAAACTACAAGCCAAGGAATGCTAAGGATTGCTAGCAACACGGGAAGCTCAGAGAAAAGCATGATTCTCTTGTACAGACTTTAGAGTGATTGGAGCCCTTCTTATGCTTTGATTTCAGATTTCTCATCTCCAGATTGTGAGACAATGCATGTCTTTATTTTAAGACATTCAGTTTGTGATATTTTGTTACAATACTTCTAGGAACCTAATGCACCCTGTCCTCATTACTAGGGTCTCTGGTAACAAAATCAGTCTGATGGGGTGTGGAGAAAAAATAGTGAGAAAAAAAATCTTCAGCTTGCTATGTTCCATACTTACTACTGGGTACCCGATGGATACAATTGGGCAAATATGAAGTGAATATGTACTGAAGGTAATTACAGCAATATTAGAACCTAAACTAGGGCAACTTCTTACCACACAGACTCAATCCTGTGCCCATTCCCCGATATAAAGCCTATTTAAATCAGTCTCAAAAATATACTATGTTTATTTTTAAACATAGTGTTCAAAACTTAATAAATTTCAAAAAGCAAATGTGAAAAACATTCATTAATAAGAGATAAAGCAGTTAATGGAACTGGGTACAGAGATTACCTAAACATTGAAAAAATTTGACAGGGACTATGAAATAACTAAACATGTGGAAAAGTATTAGTGGAAAAGATGAACATCATGTAAAAACAAGGATTTCATCAGAGAGAGAGAATACAATTAATACATATAAAATAAAATGTAAATAATAGGAGAAAATATCATAGATGAAGAATTTTTTAGATAGTGTGATTAGGAGATCTAAGAAGGCAGAGAAAATATAGTGGATAGGAAATAGAAGTTTTCCAACTGAAATGCAAAACAAAGAGAAAAACAAATAAATGCCAACAATAGAAATATCAAGTAATGCTATGGTGAGATCGCAATAAATTACCAAGTCGATCTTAAAGCAGGAGATGAAACCATTTTTATTCACCAGCCAGAGGTCCACCAGCTGGTGGGCCAAGGGGCAGACTGCAAGTCTACACTCTTCGACTCCTGGGGTTTGAGCCCACCTTTTATCGTCCCAAACCATATTAATCATAAGTGTCTGTTGTTATGATTTAAAACTATAAACAAAAGTCATGAGATCTAAAATAATAAGCAGAAGGGGAAGTGGGTCAAAATGACCCTAGTTGAGAACAAGTTAAAGAATGGTTACTAATATCTAGATAATCATTCTCTGACAGGGTACATTGTCCAAGAAAAAGAGGGACTAAAGAGAGAATAAATGTGTAAGAATTGTGTATACATTGCATAAGAATTGCCATTTGGTGTGGCAAACATGCCATGCTAAGCAATTATTGATGGGGACAGAGGCAGTGTTTCCATGGGGGAAGCATTTTTTACATGCCATGGAGTCTCAGGGCAAAATAGAGTCTGTTTGGTCATTGCCCATATAGCCTGGCCCATAATAGTAACAGAGCATTGATAGCTATTGAACAATATCAAATGGTCTGTTATATACGTAATTTAAATCTCAGAAGTAAAAAAGAGGGGAGAAAAAATATTTGAAGAAATAATTTTCCAATATTAATGCAAGATGACAAGCCACAAATTCAAGAAATTCAGAGTACACTAAAAAGGATGTACACAAATAACATCACAACGGTGCATGACATGCAGTGCTTTAAACCAAAAATTGAGACAAAAGGACAAGAAAAAGGTCAGAATAGCTGATTTCTTATCAAATACTGTGCAAGCCAGAAGATAGCAGAGTGATATCTTATAAATACAGGGGAAAAATAATGTTACCCTATGGTTCTATATCCAGTGGAAATATCTTACAAATAATGTTATATGCATGTGTGAATATGGAAAAATAAATCCCAATATTGTGTATAATTATAATGTACCAATTGAAAGTGAATTAAAAGAAAGATAAAAACAAGGAAAGCCTTTGAAACACAGAAGACAAGGCTAAAGACACACGATGACTACATATATTGTGGTATTCTGAATTGGTTTCTGGTACAGAACAAGGACTTTAGTTCAGAATAATGTAACAATGTTGGTTCCTAGTTTGGAAAATATACATGGTTGTGTAAGATGTTAACTGTATGGCAACTGAAAGGGATAAAGAAACCCTCTCTAGTCTTTGCAACTATTCTGTAAATATAAAACTACTCCAAAACAAAAGCGTTTATTAAGAATAAGAAAGCAGCTGAGATCCATGGTACACACCTGTAATCCCAGCAGCTTGAGGGGAGGGGGACTGAGGCAGAAGAAACTCAAGTTCAAAGCCAGCCTCAGCAAGAGTGAGGTGCTAAGCAACTTAGTGAGACCCTGTCTCTACAATACAAAAAAGAATGGGGATGTGGCTAAATGGTTGAGTGCCCCTGAGTTCAATTCCCAGTACTGACCCCTCTCCAAATAAAAGAAAAAAGAAAAAAAGAATAAGAAAGTAGATAGAAATATCAGACAAAATAGACCCAAAGGGAAAAAAATAATTAAAGATACATACCATATATTTGGGAAGTGAAAAGTTATGCTTATAATATTCTCATTTTTACTATTTCAGGAGAAGAAATTTTGTCTCTCAATAAATATTTGTACAAAAGGCTATGTCAACTATTATATAATATATTGTATTAATGATGTTTAAAATAGTTACACAATTTAAATGAGAATAGTATAAATTAATTACCATAGAAGTCCACTATACCTATTTTTATTCCAATAACCTTAAAAATAAAATGTTAAACTAATTGGAAAATTGCTTTGCATGCCAGTTGAACACAAATAGAAATGTTTCATTAGTCTACCAAAGAAACTTTAAAAAATTGTTTTTGTGTTTTTGAATATTAACATAAATAAGTTTGTATTTTTGTGTTATGCTCTACTGATAATATAGAATTTGAAGTAGTTGGCTTTGGTCCCAGGCAAAATATTTATTCTAACAGAGTTATGGTTGGCTTATAGCTTTAAAACACCTGGATCAAGAAATAAGTGGCAGAATATTAATGTAATGCTTAACATTTAGAATGCACCCTTCTCATTAAATATCACATTTTTGACAAAACTAAAAAGCAACAAGTTTGACTGAATGAGTCAGGGATGTTGATGATTAACTCAGAATACTTGGCCCATGATATATGAGTGTGTAGAATAAGTCTTTCTAAATTTTATTCCAGCCCTTACTTTTGCATATTAATACTTTAAGCTATTAGGAACAGGAGTAGAAAGGAGGAAGTTTTGATAAAAACCTCATAGTAGTACTCATATTAGAATAAGTAATGCATTATGATGCATACGAACTTAAATATCTCCTCTCTTTAAAAACCTACATTGAAATTCTGTTCAGACATTGCATTCTGTAAACTATTGAAAAGAAAAGATTGCTAGTGATACATTTTTAGAGGAAGCTGGAAGTTGCATGCAATATTACTATTCAAGTATGAAAATTATAATAAATAAAATGTCCATTCAAATAGAAAGCCATTTTTGAGTTACAAATGAGTCAAAACCTTCCAGTTCCAAGTTTATTTCCCAGTATATCTCTATAATGTCATGGATGTTCTTAGCCATAATTATTTAATTGACTCTTCATAATTATAGTTTATATTGCAGTTCAATTATTAAAAGACTTTTATATTTGAAATATTTTATTCAGAATGTTATAAAAATCTGTTTGGCTTCTGTTCTAATGGACATTATGTCTGCATCCAGATTTTTCATTTATTGAGTCCTGACACCTTCTCTCATTTGAATGATGTTATTAGCTGTTTTAAATGAAGTAAATGTTCTTCAAAGCATAATAAATTACTTTTTAAGTATCTGATAATGTGTTTAAATGGGCAACATACCAACAAAGTCTTGGGGAATCAATAATGAAGCTTAATTCAATCTACTACAGCTCTGCTAGCTAGTATAGCATTTAAAAATTTAAGAGTATTTAAACTGCTGAGAAATTTCCTGGCATTTTAATAGGCTCTTCTATAACAATCTTTTTTTCCCCTTATACAAGCAATCATGAACATTGTTAATGGAATCAATTCAAAACTCTTTGGGCAACTTGTTTTCTCTCTTTTTGTTTTGTTTTGTTTTTCTCCTCTTGAAAGGACATCCACATTAGCCCATCATTTATAACTGACAGTTCAGGCAGAATAGAATTAGGTTCACTCATCAGAGATAACTAACTGTAGGGTACATTTTAGGGAGAATAAGGTGGAACCTTTACAGTACTGAAGATCAATCTTATGGAAGAAGAGAAAACACTGTGTTCCAAAGGTGCAAATAGATAACTATAAGCAGCATCAAATAAAGTTGGGAGAATATCAAATAGTTACAACTATCAGCCAAAGCTGTATGTACAAATTGACAAATGGAAGAGATTGAATCTTAGGTTCAGTTAAATTTTTCCTCACTTCTGTCACTACATTAAATTAGGTTTTAAAACAACTAATTAGACTCATATTTCTATCAAGTTGCTTTCCTGCCAGAAAGTTAACCATCAATTAGATAAATGATGGCATATCAGTTTTTTACTATAAAAAATAATAAAATGCTGTGAATCCTGTGGAAGCCCGAATATTCCAAGCATTCAGGCTCTTTGAAGAATTAAAATTTATCAACGGTTTAGGGAAAAGAAACATGTTCTCATCGAAAAATATTTGCATATACATATGCATATATGTCTGTCAATCTATATATTTCTTTATCTAGCTACAAATTCACCTATTTATCTGTTATGGTTTAGATCTGGAAATTCCCCTCAAAAGAAACCTTTCCTCCTTGAAGTTGTTTATACCAGGTAATTTGGTCACAGCAAGTTGACTAAAATACCATCCATCTATCTGTCCATCTATCAAATCTGTCTTACCTTTATAACTATCATCTATCTATCTAGTGTTTAAGTAAACTTAAATACTTTTGATGATTAATTTCTTTAGGAGTTTCTATATGTCACTTTTGAGATCTCAGTTTATTTTTGGTAATTTCTTCTATGTGTAGAATTTATATCAATTGGCTTATCTAACAATTGCCATAAATAGAGGGAGTTCACAATTTTCCAAATAGAAGGATGTCAAAATATGAACTTTATTTTTCTTATACATGCAAAACAGAAAGTGGTTTCAAGTTGAATTAAGAGAAAAATATCCTTTCTCATTGTAAAGCCAAATGACCAGAAGGAAGTAAAACAGGCCTGGAAGAGGCTTTATTTTGGGAAGAATCCCCACCCCCATCACCAGGCTTGAGTGGGCAGAATGGCGCTGAGACCTCGTGGCATAGAGAATTTAAAGGGTCCCCTCGTCTGGAAAAGGAAGACTTAAGGCAGGAAAGGAAGGGCCTGGGGCAGGAAGAGGTGCTGTTCTAGAGTCCAGTGTCCTCTGAGATTGGTTAGGGGAGGCTGGTTAGGTTAGAGTCCTTCTGGGATGAGCCGGGGGTCATGGCGACTTTCATGCTGAATGTTCAGTGTCCCTCCCTATTATGGGTGGCTGGCGGCGGCCAAGTTGGCATGTTTGGCGCATGCGTGCTGCGTTTGGTGCATGCGACCAGTCGCTTCAGTTTGCGTTCTGCAGCAAGAGTGCTTTGCGGCGGGCATCATCAGAGCTCTAGGGCAGCAGCATCAGAGCTTTGCAGACAGCGTCTGTGCTTTGCGTTTGTCTCCCTTAACCTAACACTCATAATGTTTAATATAGTATATACTTTATAGGGCAAATTTTTAAAAACTCTTGTAATTCAGTGTGTTATTGTGATATATCTAGGATTCCTCTCTTAATTTTTTTAACATTCTTTCAATAACATTAGCCTGCATATACATATTTAGCATTGCTTATCCAAATAATGAAAATTACCAAGACAAAAATAGTTATCTTGGTCAAAGATAAAGGTAAATCTCTGTACTCTGTGAACAAGTACTTTGATGGTATTTTAGATAAGGTATACATTTTTCTTAAGTGGGAAAAAATGATTTTCTAAGAAATCTTATCATTTTATTCAGATAAAAAGGGACATCTAAGAAAAGATTGTCAGGTAGAAGTCCAGTTGACTTTTATTTATTTATTTTTTGTTTATTAGTAGATCCTGTATTATGGTTTAGATGTGAGGTATCATCCCCAAAACTCATTGTGAAAAACAATGCAAAGAAGTTTATTAGGAGAGTTTTCACCTAATTAGTGTGTTGATCCTCTGATAAGGATTGTTAACTCCTGGCAGGTAGGGTGTGGCTAGAGGTGGGTGGGGCCCTGGGGGAGTGCCTTTAGGGTATAAATTTTGTCCTTGTTGAGTGGAGATCTCCCTCTCCTTCTGATTGTCCCTGTCCTGAACCGCTTTCCTTCGCCATGTACTTCTGCCATGATGTTCTACCTCCCTTCCGTCCCAGAGGAATGGAGTTGGCCATCTATGGAGTGACATAGACCTTTGAAACCATGAGTTCCAGAATAAACTTTTCTTCCTCTATGTTGTTCTTTTCCAGTCTTTTTGGTCACACAGTGAAAAAGCTGATTAAAACATCCTGTTATTCTTTTTTTTTTTTTTTTTTGGTACTGGGGATTGAACTCAGGGATACTCGACCACTGAGCCACATCCCCAGCCCTATTTTGTGTTTTATGTAGAGACAGGGTCTCACTGAGTTGCTTAGCACCTTGCTGATGCTGAGGCTGGCTTTGAACTCACGATTCTCCTGTCTCAGCCTCCCTAAGCTCTAGGATTATAGGCTTGAGCTGCCGCGCCTGGCCTGTTATTCTTAAAATTTGAAAAATTTCTTTTTGTAAGCCATATCAGTGGATGATATTTATAACTTAATAGTAAACACAACATTCAAAAGGAAGATTATTTTAAGAAAGGCAACTCTAAAAATTTGTAGAAATTATAATCTTAAATCAACTAAGAACGATAAAATAGATTCGTTTATTGGCATAACTTGTTTTTTCGCAATAGTGCTGATCTATGCTTTCAAATTGATTTAAGGTTTAAATTCAGCAAATATATATTAAGTTCATACTTCATGGAAGAGTCTGTATTAACTACTTCAGGGGATAAAATAATGAGTGAATAAAGGTATCTTGTCTCAATATTTATTGTTTTATCAGTCAGATTTATATATAAAATAATTTTATACAATAAAATATGTTAAGAAATCTAAAAAACATTTAAAGAAATTGAGTATGACAACGAATTTCTGTTACTAATTGTCAAGGAGAATTGAATGTGAAAATTCACATTAATTTTCAGTAGTATGATTACTAATTGTAATCTTATATATCAAAACCAGCCTGGCCACTCTCCATATATAATTGTAGCTAATTTTCACAATATTTTTGTAAGGTAGAAACAGCCCTCCCCATACCCAGTTTCGGCCCTTCCTTCTCTAAGCCTATGGCAGTTTCCAGCCTGAGCTTCCCACCCAAGTTAAACCCTTCCTGCCCAAGTTAAACCCTAACTACCGAAGTTAACCTTCAACTCCTAGAAGTGACCTCAGGGACATTACAACCAGATCACCAATCTCTACCTGACACACCAGCCTGAAATAACCAATCCATAGTCCACGTCACGTTTACTGCAGGCCCTATAAAACCACATGCTCTGCACCTGCTCTCTCTTTTTTTCTCTCCTGGGATGTCCACCTGCACTGATCTCTGTGAATAAAGATCTCCTGGTCACATGAGGTGTACTGTGTCTGGTCCAGTTGTAACTCTTACAATTTTTATATAACTATTACTATCAGAAAACTAAAATGGGAAAAAATTAACAGTGTTTTACACTCTTAATTATTTAACAATACAATAAGCTACTGGAATGTAGAACTAATTACCCAAATGTAAAGAAATGATAAAGGAGATGGAAATTCTAATTACCCTTTTTTAACTGTACTCATTGTATGCATGCATTGAAATATCATAATGTATCTCATAAATTATTATGCAAAATTATTATGTGTTAATTAAAAAGAAAAACATAAGCTAATTATAGTTTAAATTTTTTTTTAGTTGTAGATGAACATAACACTTTTATTATTTATTTTTATGTGGAGCTGAGGATTGAACCCAGTGCCTCACACGTGCCAGGTGAGCATTCTACCACTGAGCCACAATCCCAGCCCTATTATTATTATTTTTTAAAGAAAAAAGTATGGAGGATACAGCTCTGTGGCAGAGAACTTGCCTAGTACATGTGGGACCTGGGTTTGATTCCCAGCACCCTCCAAAAAAAAAAAAATCACATTATTTTAAAATGAGCAAGTACAGTTGTGTTTAGCAACCATGTTTAAATAATATTTGTTCTTGCACTAAAAGAAACAAATTACTGAGAATAAATACTTTAAAAAAGAAATATCATTAGAAGTTAAGAGAAAAACTAGAAAAAATTTTAAGAAGTGACAAAAAATAATAGACTTGAAAAATGGTCAACATCCTTGATAATAAAAGAATTAAAAAAGAAAAAAAATATGACTTTTTTATTTTAATAAGAACTTTTCATAAATCCATGCCATTCCAAAAAAATAGTATGTGTATGAAGTAAAAAGCGAAAACTTCCTTCTTATCTACCCTATATGTTCCTTCCCTTGTAAACATAAGTAATCAATGTTTGTAATTCTCAAATGTCCCCTATGTATTATAATGTGTTTTATTATACAAATATAGAGGCACTTACATGTTTATATTCATAAATACATAGACAAATAAATAGGAACAATAGAGGAAATGATGTTGAATTATGCAAAATTTATCTATTAAAGGGCTTGGTTTTTACATGTGCAGGGTTAGGCTGTAGAGTGTTTTTTATGCTCTTGGTTTTTCACCTCAACAACAAATTTCAGTGATCTTTCCATGTCTTTATATTTACCATTTCATTTTTAACAGCCACACAGAATGTCATGACTCAGATGGACCATAATTTATAAAAATATTTCTCTATTATTGACCATGTTTTCATTTTGTCATTATTAAAAATAGACCTGTTTCTTTGCTTGCAAAAAGGAGAATATCATGGAATTGACTTCTCTGACTTTCTAGATGTGATGAACACAAAGCTTGAATGTGATTGACGCTGCCAATTGCCCTGTGGAATGCACTGCGAATTTATACCACCAAATCGATTTGAGGTTCATTAGTTCCACTTTTTTTAGAACAAGAGCTACAGTTATCTTTTTATAATTAGGATATTTTGTCATTATTTTGTTTGTATTTTCTTTATCATCCATATATGTATTAAACATTTTTCATTGAAAATCTACTTTATTTAAACTCACATCTTTCTAATACTAAGGAACATAGCAATAAATGATTTGAGCCAGATCTTTGCCCCAATTGGAAATTTCCATTTTAATGAAGGAAAATAGTCAAAACATACTAGAAAAATATGAACCAGACATATTTTTAATAATCATGTGATAATCATTTACAATGTATGAATCATCTGTTCACACATTGTTTTAGTCAGCTTTTTCACTGCTATGACTAAAAAGATCTGACCAGAGCAATTGTAGAGGAGGAAAAGTTTAGGGGCTCATAGTTTCAGAGGTCTTGGTCCATAGAAGGCAGGCTCCATTTCTTGGGGATCAAGGTAAGGCAGAACATCAGGGCAGAAAAGTGTGGCAGAGTGAAGCAGCTCACATGATGATTAGACAGCAGAGAGAGAAACTCCACTCGCCAGATACCAAATATATATTTGAAAGGCATGCCCCCGCCCCCAGGATCCACCACCTCCTTCACACCCTACCCTACCTACCTTGAGTCACCACTCAATTAATCCCATGAGGGGATTCATCTATAGATTGGGTTAAGGCTCCCATAACTTAATCATTTCACCTCTAAACATTGCATTGTCTCACACATGAGATTTGTGGGGACACCTCACATCCAAACCATAACATTCATAGTGCCAATAAATGGACAGTTCTTTTCTTTAATGACTTTTATTTTTAATACATGTAATTCCCCCTCAATTTAAATTAACATTTGATTTTGTTTAACCACAGCCTTAAAGCACATGCTTTTTTTTCTTTATTGTTGGATCTCTTTTCTTCTATAGACTTCCTCAAAACAGTATTTTAAAAACTAGACTCTGTGTTATCCTTTAGTATTTTATTGTTTTGGTTTTTAGGAACTATATTCTTTTTACCAAATGGATGATGACTCACTATAACCAAATGTTATGTCAACTTATCAGTAGTGTTTATTAAATATTTTACACTTTCTCCTTACAAGATGGTTGACAATTTTAAATCATGGAATGCTATTTCTTTCCACTGTTTTATTTTTCCTATGTCTATACAATTATCACATGATTTTTAATTCTTTTGTCATAATATTTTGACACTTACAAGAACACATTTCATCTCTGTTAACTTTTAAGACGCTCATATCATGATCATTCTTTTTTCCTTATTGCCGTCCCATATAAGAACGTTTGTTTGGGGTGGATAGATTTTCTAAGGAGTTACTTTGATTTGATAGTTTAAATTGTTGAATACTGACATTTTATAGCAATGTTTCTCACTGAGAAATAGTGATTTTATTATATTTATTAAAGCTTCCTCTTAATTGAATATACTTTTGATTTTTTTTTTTTTTTTGGTACCAGAGATTGAACTCAGGGGTACTCGACCACTGAGCCACACCTCCAGCCCTATTTTGTGTTTTATGTAGAGATAGGGTCTCACTGAGTTGATTAGTGGTTGCTGAGGCTAGCTTTGAACTCGCGATTCTCCTGTCTCAGCCTCCCTAAGTGCTGGGATTACAGGCTTGCGCCACCGCTCCCAGCTTGATGTTTTTTTTTTTTTGTTTCAGGTATTACTCCACTTTTCCTTTTATAGTCTAATTTTTATTGCTTTTATTTTGGGAATTTGGTTAATTTTGTATGTTGATCATTAATGAGGCGCCCTTCCTCTATTAGATCATTGATTCAAATAATGCTTTTAGAAAATGACTTGATTCTACTAACAGTTTTACAATGCAATATTAGCCATATAAACTTTCCACTTAAATTTTAAAATTTATGTTTTAATTTTCTTATCTCATTGTCTAGGACTTCCAGGTCAGTGTTGAAGAATAAATTTAGTCACATAAAATATCTTTCCTTTTTCCCAAATGAAATATTACTTTGAATTTTATTTCTTCAGAAAATAATTCCCCCAGGGTTGGGAATGTAGCTCAGTAGCAGAGTACTTGCTTAGCAAGTATAAGGCCCTAGGTTCAGTCTCGAGTAGTGCAAAACATTTCTTTTCTTTTCTTTTTTTCTTTCTTTCTCTTTCTTTTCTTTTCTTTTCTTTTTCTTTTTTGGTACTGGAGACTGAACTCAGGGGTACTTGACCAATAAGCCACATCCCGAGCCCTATTTTTTTTTTTTTTTTTTATTTAGAGACAAGGTCTCACTGAGTTGCTTAGTGCCTCACCATTGCTGAGGCTGACTTTGAACTCGAGATTCTCCTGTCTCAGCCTCCCTAAGTGCTGGGACTACAGGTGTGTGTCACCATGCTCAGTAAAACGTTTCTTAATAATAATTTTCTTATGTGCCTTTTTTCATTCTTATTCTTTCAAATTATTTATGTGAGTTGGTTTTTTGATATGATGTATTTCAGGGATATAGAGCTTCAAGTTTTATAGGTTTTTCCTCTTGTTTTAAATTCAAACTTAAAAGTTTCTGTTGTTGTCTCACCAATTTCATATTTATTATAAAAATGAAAAGTTTAACAAAGTTTTTTTTTATTTAAGTTAAATGAAGTCAAGATTGGAATGCTGAACATCTGATATACTTTTACTAGACCAATGTTCTTTATAAAAATTAGAAAAGGAGATAAATTTCAAAAACATACTTTCTGTAATACTAGAAAATTGCTGAAGTAAGCAAGACTGTAGGGGTTGTGATCCCCAAAAGAGAGAAAACTGCAACTGGCTCTCTCCAAAAGGCCTTTGCCATTTTTTGGCACAAATTCTATCCAAGGGCCAAGGCCTGTAGCCTCTGTTAGCAGGACAAAAGCCAGCCCTGGTTTTGGCAATATCACAAGGTTGATGAAACGAAACTGCAATTTATAGATGGCAAAGCAGCCAGGAATGAGAAGGAGCCAATATCCTGGTCAGAAAAGAATTGTAGAAAATTCATACAGAAACTTCCAATTTCCCCTTAAGATGAATGCTGAATATTTGAGTAGTAGGGAGGATAATAAGAAGGACTGATAAATTGAATTGCAAACGAATGAAGAATAGAAAGCCACTGAAGGACAGAGCAAAGTTTCCCAGTCTCATAATACAAGAAAGGAAAACTCAGAGTACAGGACTTGACAAGGAAGTGAACTTTTATAACACGTCTGGATTTCATGCTGGACTACAGCTAAGGGCAGAATGCACAAGAGGTAGTCAGAGCCTCAAAAAGGCAGCAGTCCTGCATCAGGTGAGGAGCCCAGACCCTGATAGGATTAAGGTGATCTTCCTCCAATCTATGGTCTTCCAGAGCAGAGGGTGGACTCTCTCCAGATGGTAATAATACCATCCATAGACTTTAAAGTAGATTCCATTAATATGATCTAGAATGTAGGATAGAAGATAAATTGCACCAGAGAATTGCAATCTGTTAAATAAAATCAAAAGAAAATTTAGAAATGAAACATGCAATAAATCTTCAGAAGTGTCATCATGAGAAAAATAACAAGGAAATCTCAAGTGAAAGATATAACACAAATACCTGGCCAGGACCACTCAAAAATGTCAAGGTCATCAAAACAATATCCTGAGCAACTGTCACAACCAGGAGGAGCCAAAGGAGACAGACACAGAGACCAAATACATTGTGGTATTATGGATGGGATCTTGGAACAGTAAAAAATACATTTGGTAAACATTAAGAAAATTATGGGAGTTAGTAAATAATAGTGTATCAATACTGGTTTGTTGTTTTTAACAAATGTGTCAGGGTAGGAGGTATAGTGTAGTTTGCATATATAAATATCACTCTAATTATTACTAAAAATTCCTTGGAGTAGAAAACTCTTGTTTTCCCCAACAGACTGTTGGACAATAAAATGTTTTAATTCATGAACAGTTTTATTTGTAGAGTGATCCTGAATCCATTACCAGAGTCCATGGATGAAGAAGTAGATGTTCTTTTTGAATCAGTCTGAAATGTTTTATAGATAAGAAATTATAGATTATATATTAAATAGTAGGAAAGCCAGCTTTGCTCCTGGAGTGTGAACCTTTGTTTTATGAACCTGTCGCCCCTGTGCAGAAGTTTCAGAGAAACTTCTCTGCTTCATATATGTGATCTTGCAGTGAATGAGGGGGACAAAAATGCAGTGGTAGGAAAAATGCAAGAGAAATAGATTTAAGGGTTTGAAGCAAAGGTTGGGGAGCCTCAGGGCAGTAGGAAGCAATCAGCAAAGTGTAAGCCATGATCAAAGGCAAAGAAAGAATCTGCTGCAGCATAGATAAAGTTATATCCCAAGAGTTCATGTATTGGAGACTTGGTCTTCAGTGTGGCTGTGTTGAGGTGATGGGGCCTGCTAAAAGTGGGGCCTAGTTGGAGGTCCTTAAGTCATTAGGGTTCTGTCCTCTGAAGGTATTAATATTTTTCTTATGGGAATCTGAGTTTAGTTCTCATAAGATGATTGTCATAAAAAGATCAAGGCTGTTCCTCTCACTGTGGCTTCCAGTCCTGTGCTATGATCTCTTCCTCTCATATATTTGTTTCTGCAGTGCAGTGTCATTTGTCATGAGGTCCTCTCCAGAGCCAGACACAATGCCCTTGAACCTCCAGAATTGCAAGTTAAATAAACCTCTTTTCTTTTAAAGGATTTAGCCTCAGGTATTTAATTATAGTAACAAAATAGACTAACACAGAGTGCAGTAACTACAGCATCAGAAGGCAGGGGCAGAAAGAGCTAGAAGCATCGAAATTGGTGATCAACAATTTGCAGCTATCTTGGGACATGACAGTGACAACAGAAATAGCACAATATAGACCTATACTGATATTACTGAAATATAATTCAATCATTCCCCTTAAAATTTAAAAGAATTCTGCTAAGTTCCTGGAATTAGAAGTACTCATAAAATGTACATGAACACACTACAACCACCATCATTATCAACTTACTTTTCAACTGACAACTAACTTTTCAATAGGAAACATGGAAAACAATGGTGGAATTGTCTTTATAGTGCTGCAGAATAATAGCTGCTGGCCTAGAATTATCTACCTAGTAAAAATATATTTGATAAGACCAGGACAGGAAAAATTAATACATTTCATAATAATAAATGCAAGAGAATTCATCTCTGGATGACAGTCACTCAAATAAATATAAATGAGTTCTTCAGGCAGAAGGAAAATGATATAACAGAAACATGGAAATGTAGAAGTAATGAAGAATTAATAACTTGTGGCTGGGGCCTGAGTATTCATAGAAAGAGGGAGGAAAGGAGATTTAGATTTGAGGAGACACAAGTACCAAGGTAGAATATGACTGGAGGGTAATTCTGGGTGAAAGGACATAATTTATAGAATTTAAGAACAATGATATTTATTTGTTCATTAGCTACATATACCTGCTATGTATGGATTAATAAATTCGGATCACAATGACTAATATATAGACTTTGGACTTGAGGATATTAAATTTGCTAAATAACTCTCATGTATTTCTTCTTTGTCAATTTCGCTGCCACTGCAGTGATATTTTATAGCCAATGTTATCATTTTCTTTTTTACATGTGATTATATCAGTTTGCAAGCTAGATAAATCATTCAGTGTGTTAGTCAGCTTTTCATCACTGTGAACAAAATACCTGGCAAGAACAACTAAAAGAAGGAGAAGTTTATTTTGGCTCATGGTTGTTTTCAGAGGTTCGGTCCACGTTCGGTCAGCTCCATTAAGTCTGGGCCCAGGTGAAGCAGAACATCAAAGTGTAAGAATATGACAGAAAAAAAACAAAAACAAAACAATAGTTCAGGGCATGGCGGCCATAAAGCAGAAAGAGAAAGAGTACAAAATATCCCCAAGGGACATACCTCTTACAGGCAGGCCTCATGTGCCTATACTTACCATCCAGTATTCCATTCAGTTATTAATCCATCAAATAGATTAATCCACTGACTAGATTACAGCTAAAATGATCTGATCATTTTACCTCCTGTACTAACACAGGAGTTTTTGAGGGATACCTCATCGAAACCATAGCAACCAGGTCTGCAATAAAGTTTGTCAAACCTTTAGAACTGCTTTCACCATTTCTTTGGGGAAGAAAGAAGTTTATTTTCATGTTTTTGGACAAACAGACCCCAGAAAGCAGTGACAAATTGAGAAACTCTTTTTAGTTGTTTCTGGGTTATTAAAGAAAAAAATACTTGGTGATACTTAAGAGCAAGAATTGATATGAAACAACTGGGAAAATAAAATAATTTAAAACATTTTCAGATGTCCTTGATAACCACTGGGTTTCCTGGAATCCCAACAGTAAGAATTTTAACTATTGTGGGAAGCCATCTGTGAATTGCATGAAGACCTTTTTCAGCATTGTATCCAGGGAGCGGGTAGACCTGGCATTGGGAACTTCCCAAGGCAGACCTACCGGATAGACTCCCCATCTGCTTAAACTTCCCTTGGGCTCCCCTAGAAAAGTCCCTCGCAGCACTGGAGATGCACGTTCTGGTTAGGAACTGAGCAGCCTACTTGCCCCCACCTCTACCTGTTTTGGTGAAAACCTTTACATAGAATTTCTTTGATGTCTTTCAATATAAATAAAATAAACACAGGCTCCTTTCTCTGTTAGAAGTTTGACCCACCTGTCTGGTCAGCTTCGTCTGTCTCTGCCCCTGCTTTGAAACTGCTTTCTGTGTTCTGTGGTTATTTCGCTGTTTTACTTTTCTTAGCTTTTATTTCTCAGCTATCCCATCCCACTGAAGGGAAACCCATTCCACCACCTGCACAGGACATGGGCAATAAACTGTGTTTTATTATCATAGTCATTATCATCCTAGTCATCATCCCCATTACTATCATTCTCATTGGCAGGAATAGTGAGTTCAGAGAGGTGGAAAACTTGGAATACTTAAGGAAATAGAATAGGTAGAGCACCACCTCTTGACTCTCTTGATACCTACATCCTATTGGATCTTCCTCTCTTCAGATTCCCCATAGACTGAAGACAACCCTTGATTGTCCCCAACAGTACTGTGTTGTGCAACTCAGGTCTAACTTTTTTCCATGTAAAAGTTAATTTTCTCTTTTTGGTTCTGTAAACTATAGCCAAGGTCCTTTGCTATCATCTGTCAGGTAAGAAAATAATACTGTAAAAGAATTTCCAAAACTAAGTGATTGAACATGGCTTATTCTCGGGATTCTGAAGACAAAAAACTTTAAAGCCAAATAAATTGGTCTTTAATGTTGAAATTTGAGGAACCACAGTCAGCATGAGAAAAATCATTGAAGACAGGGAAGAGAGAGGCATCCAGCCATTACCCCACTTTTGTAGTCAAATATGTACCTACTGGAGTTCAGTACTGCTTCTTGCTTCTGTTTTCCCATGCCATTCCTAGATAAAGGATGCATAGGGGATCTTTCTTCTTTTTCTTTTTCTTTCTTTCTTTCTTTTTTGGCTACCAGGAATTGAACTCAGGGGCACTCGACCACTGAGCTGCATCCCCAGCCCTATTTTACATTTTATTTAGAGATAGGGGTTTCACTGAGTTGCTTAGTGCCTTGCTTTTGCTGATGCTGGCTTTAAACACGCAATCCTCCTGCCTCAGCCTCCCATGCCTCTGGGATTACAGGCGTGTACCACCGCCTGGTCATAGGGGATCTTAAAAGCTGTAACAATACAGTTATAGAAATTGGCAGTCTGACATTAAACTTTCAAAAATGCTCCTGGTCCAGGAACCAACATAAAGTAATGAGTAGTTTTATAAATTTCTACAAAGAGAGTTCTATATTTTAGTGACATGTTAATATGGACGAGTGAGATATTTAAAATTTTCTTTCTGTTCTACTTTTGGCCCATTCTGAATTTCTTTCATTATTGTTGTTATTCTCATTGTTTCTTATTAAAACTCAGTGTTGTTATTTTTTAGCAATAACCTTCATTTACATATTCTATGAGAAGTTAAATGCTTTTTATGAGTGATCATTCAAAATGTGCTCTACCTATCCTAAAAATGAAATAGATACTAGAAACACTTATACCAAAATATACATTCTGATTACCATCAAAAGTGGAAATTTGGATGTTTACTGGGCAGGCGAAAACTATGTCTAGGAAGACTTTTACATTTTCTCCTCATGTATATTCATAAACATTGAAAAATTTCCAGAGTGATTGTGCATATAGTTTTTAATGAGAAGAAACAAACACTGAACTTGAGCAGATATTATAAAAATTAATATAGTAAGTATTTTCAGGTTGAAATTTTAGTGTATTTTAATAGATAAACCTAACTAGCTATGTGATTTTAATTCTCTACATTCTGTGTATAATTATTTTTGTTTAAATAATTAACCTATGTTTTATTTAATTAACTTCAAAATTCATTTTTTTAAAGACTTTACAATGTATCAGGTACCATGCATGATTTTAGTACTTGACCTATGAAAGATTCCAAGACATGGGATAATGTTTCCTGCTACTTTTTATTTTTTTAAGTGCTCCTTGTTTTTCAAATTTAATGCTTTGTATATTGGGATAATATCTTATTAGGCCCTTATTACAAAGGTTGTCTAGAATGTCTAGAATATATTTTTGAATATGTGTATTATATATAATATCACTGTATTTTAATTTTTGTGGCATTTTTAAGGACATCACTTATAAACAACAAAAGATTGTTTTTCACTTTCTTTTTAAGCACCAGCAAATGTAATTCTTTTACTTTTGAAGATTACCTTACCTATTTATTAGCTTATATGTTTGGTCTTATTTTTTTCATATATATTTAAAATTTTTCATATTTTTATTTGAATGACATGTGTATATATATCTCCAGGTATGTATATATGTGTCCATATATTTATTTTATTATCTTTTAAAAGTATTCTTTTCTTATATTTTAATTCTTACTACGTATTATATTGTCTTTTGACAGTTGATAAGAATAACTTCAGGTAATTAACCTGTATTATTCTCTTTCATCTTCATTAATACATCCTAGTTCTGTTGACATAAACTCAGATTATTATGCTAGATTATCATATATAATTTTAAAGATTATTTTATTCTACACTTTTAACTGATAATTTTTTAATATTTATTTTATATGAAATAATAATTTTTATCACATTTGTTTAAAGCACAGTACATTTGATGGGATTTGATATTGAAAATACTCAACAATCATTTTGTTTGCTCATTTTGTTATTTGGCTAGGTTTTATCGTTTTTGCTCAAAGTTTACCTGAGTGATATATTTCATGAACTATTGCTTGATATATAGAAGAATTTGATTATTTTTTCAAAGTATAGAAATACTTGCATTGTTTTGTCATATGATATTGTGAAAGAGATGGTTTGGTCCATTCAGCAAATTTACCCTTGATCAGCAATGTAATTTCAAATAACATTTCAGAAAATTATTATAAAATTTATGAAGTTGGAAAATTATTGTTTCAAGCCATTTTCTACAGAGTAGTATATGCCATGTTTCTTCTGATTTAGAAGAAAAAAAGAAAGAATCTAATATAAAATTAATATTTTGAGTTTCCTCTCTCTTTTCAGGCTTAATTGTGCTTACTGTATCAAGAGCTGGTCCATTCCCAACACCTCAATCCTGTTCACCTCCTCTATATTTCAAACACAAACAGAAGCAGAAATAAAGACTCTAATAGATCACTAATTTGTATGCAAAAGAGGCAGATTTAAATAATATCTACTATTCCTTGAGCGTCTACCATATGCTGTGTATTTCAAACACCAAATAAAAAACTATACTTATCTGTTGTACACATGAGAAAACAACTTTTCAATAAATTTGTATTCATTATTTCATATAATTACATGCATTATTTCATATAATTCCCAGGAAACCTTTATGATGTGATATTATCATTCTCATAAAAGAAACCTACTGTATAGTATTTCAGTAAAGATGAAAACATAGCAGAAAAGTACAGGAGTTGCTCTAGTTTCAGCCCTGCATGGACATAGGGATTCTGATAATGAGATTAGAACTGTTTTCTCCAGGTCTGGCTCAGCTCTGTCCTCTCTGTGCTGTGATTTGGCTCTGTTTTCAGAATACTTCCGACTTATGGTGGCAGCATGGCTGGGAGCCAATCAGGCTTGAGTTCCCTGAGGTGAAATAGGAAAGACAGAGGAAGCTCTTCCTAGTCACTGAAGCAATATTCAGATTGGTTATTTTTGGCTTGAATCAGATGTCCATCTGCACACTTCCACTGAGAAAGGAAGGGAGAGCTCTCGTAAGCCTGAAGTAGACTGTAGCCATTGGCTTCACCACTGGAGTGGGACAGATAATTCTACCTGAATTACCTCAATTGAATGGTCAGGATATTTCTCTTCAAATTGAAATTTAGACACTGAAACCAGAGAAAAATTGCTAATTAAAAATCCTTTGGTAGGCAATTACAGTGGGGTTTTTCATTATATATAGGAAAACTAACATTTTCCATATGAAAATTTGCACAAATATCATATGATAATGAAATTTATTACAATCAAAAAGATCATTAGGACTATATATTAGAAGCTCCAAATTTTAGTAGGCAATTTATCCTCTCTGTTACTCTTCATAATTATTCACTTTAACTTGAGTGGGAACTCGGCCCCGAACAGAGTAATTCATCCATTTGAATTTTTAGAGTCCAGTACATGATAATAAAAATGTTTATTGAATTAACAAACGTCTCAAAAATGAATAAATGAACCCTTCATTGACTTATAAACTCTGCAAGAACTCTGTTTATATGAGTGCATTTCCCAAATTTACATTATGTCTTTATTCTCCCTATTCAGTCTTGTCACACTTAGAATTATGTAAATGCAGAGCAAGGCTGACTTTAAAAATCTTCTACTCAAAGTTTGTTTTACAAATTAACTTTAAATTATTGACCCCAGGTAGACAAAGTAAGAGAGAAATCGTAAAATTTCAGCACATTCTTCATTTACTATTCTTTAAAGAACGATGTTGAAATAACAGAAATCCTTTCAGAAATTATGTACTTCTAAATTCCTCTAAAATATATGTAAACTTAGAACTCTTATCATCTCACTCTTTTTATCTCATTTCATCCTACTTGTTATTGTAAAGACTAGACGACCAGAAGAAGATGAATTAAAGACGCTGGGCAAGGCTTTATTGAAAATATACGCTCTCCGGCCGAATCCTCCCGTCCATCAGAGTGTGTCCGGGAGGAATGGCACCGGGGTTCCGGTGCACAGAGAATTTCAAGAAAGCCCGGTCAGGAAGGGGAGGGCTTGGGGGCAGGAAGAGAAGGCCAGAGTCCTTCCTGGATATGTCAGGAAAACCCGCTGATTGAAAGGAGGCCTGTCTACTGGTGCCCTCAGTGTCTGGCGGGCAGACACTGCATCTGCTGACTGGTCCCCCTAATTGGACGTCCTGGACCCTGACTGAACCTAACAGTTATCAGACCCAATTCTGGCTTTCCACTTAGGGCTATTTCTTATTTCCCAGCAAACTCACTCTTTAATAAAGTCTGTATAAACTGCAAATAATACTACACTGGATTTCACAGATCATTAGGGTAATACATATTGCAGTAAAAGTAAGACTTAAAAATGATGTTTCTTAAGCCCTAAAATCAAAGAAGTATGTGTGTTTATTTCATCTAAATTTACATATGAGCAGTGCAACTTAACCTTTAGGATTTATAAAACGTTTTAGGAAAAAATATCTAAATTAATGTTCTAGAAACAAATGAATTAGGGATTTTACCTCTTTGAAAATATAAATTAAAATTAATATTTTCCTAAATATATTTAGATTATATGACTGAGGGAAATGAAAGACAAGATGCATCTTTTAAAATCAAATTAAATATGTCTCAAGTTTTACTAGACAATTTGTTTACAATCTTTGCTAATCACCTCTATAAATGTTGAATATGAAATAATAGTTTGCTTGAGAACCATCAAACAACTGAATAGAAACAAACAAACAGAAAAAAAAAAGAAAGAAAGAAACAGACTGAAATGCTCATCTAGAGAATCAAGATAGATTAAACAGAGGGCAGTGTTAGGGTTAGGATGTTGGGAAGCAGCAGCTTCAGATGTTGATGCAATAAGCTGGCCATTAATTTGGGAGTTTTCTTTCATCCCATTTCTGGAAATAAAAGCAAGATGGCTGGAAAAAGAGACAATGTGGGCCACTCTACTGTCATTAGAAAAAGAAAAAACAAGAAGTAGAAAAAAGAAAAAAAGAAATAGAACAACAGATCTTTGAGTATCATGCAGGGAACCCTGGAGTTAAGAAGGCCCCAGTTGGGCCTGAATTGGGAGAAATAACATGCATATTCAGCATTATGCATATGGATCAACCACAGGATATTTACTGCTTCAAGAAGGTGCTATGACTTTGGGTCATTTGACTTTCTACAGTTGAGGAAGAGTCTTCATGAAGGTTGTAAGATGTAGTGTTATCTGCTAATGTATCCAGCACCTGGGGAATGAGTGTTTCAATGTGACAGTGAGGTTGGTGGTAGAGGGTACAACCCTAGAGGTGCTCTCTGAAACCTCTAGCATTCTAGCATTAATGATATAGAAGTTGCACAGTTACTGCTATAAACTATAAATGGCTTGTATCACAGGGACTATGAAGAAGCTCAAGAGATTATATGTTTTTAATATGAATAATCATGTCACAAGCATAACATTTTTGATGCCATAAATCCGTTTTATGCTACATAGCATTCATTTGAAAATGAGGGAAAAATAAATGGAATTCATTCGTTCTGCAGAAAGAGAGGTGACTGAAGAAATTTAAAGCTCTTTCTGACCCCGTTTCTCTGATTCACATCCTTTAAACCATCCTGTATTTTTAATTTTCTGGCATGTACTTTTTAAGACTCACTCTTAATGTATCTTGTGTTATCCCATGAAAATATAAAAGCACACATTTTAGCTAAAAATATTCAAGACTTCCAATAATCCAAAACAAATAGTACAGCCCTGCATGAGGGATCATTTAAAGGTCAATTTTCAGTATCATGTGCTGTTAGACCCAGCAAAATAAATATAATGTTCTTGCACTTATTAAGCTAGAACAGTTTAAACATTAGGCATGAACCAATTAGATCGGCCTGTAGTACATTATCATTAAAAACAGTAATTATCTTTACTGCCGAGTGAATTAGTAAATTGCTCCTGACCTGCTTTTCCATATATTCATAAGACAGGCCAGATTGCTATTGTTTTCCTAAGGATTATATCCAGTATGTTGGCCTCACTGTAATAAACCTGAACTCTGAATGAAATTATCCCAATAATTTATGAGAATCTGCTTTTATGGAGTCATGATGTTGTGTAGAGAATTTCTAAGCCCAAAAAATATCTGTTATAGCTCCATTTATTTCACTGTAAATCAAAAAATTGTTTCTCAGCATTTTCCTCCAAATATTATCAAAACTCTGACCCCAGAAAAGATCTGAAACATATTCTATATTCTCAACTGAAAATGAGAAAAATGAGAATATTTTCATCAGAAAACTATAAATGTATTTATTTTTTTTTAAGGTGCAGTTGAGTAGACAATTAGTTGGATCTGTTGTTTGGTTTATAAATATATATTTCCTGCCACATTTGTTATTGAAAAATTGACCTGATAGCAATACTTTTTGATATAAAATGAATGATTTCCCTTAAAATCAAGCGATGGCACTCAATTATATACAATGTTATAAGGTTTGTGAACATAAGCCCATTTTTTCAAGGTTAGAGATGGGAACCATTATATCTGAGTAAATTTCCATGAAAATTTTATGTGAATAGTATTTTACCATTGGCTTAAGAGAAACTTCAATCCTGATCTCAAGAGACCAAATCTCTGGTTGGATCTCAGCAAGGCTTCCTCTTTCACCAAGAGGAAGAGGCTGACTGGGTCAGGAGCCAGAGCACAGACATCTAGAAGCCATGTCCTGCAGTGCGAGAACACTTCTAAAAAAAAAGAGCCTGTGCAGGCAGGAATCTAATATTGACTGTCTTCATGGAAATATCAGCAGATTTTTAAAAATGTAGTTATATAGTCAAAAATTTCTCTAAATTTTTTTGGAGAACTCTAAATACACAATAAAATAAGAAATAAAAGCAGTCAAGTTTCTTTTCTGCTAGGGAACCCTTTCTGGCCTTTCCCCAAATTCAAATCATGACCTCAAATTCTTTTAAATTCACTTTAAATTAACATAAATGTTACCTCTTCTATAAATGAAATTTCATTACAGTTTTCGTGGGTGAAGGAAAACAGGCAGATGTGCTATAGATTAGTTTAGTAATATTTCTTTTTAATGTCACAAAGAAATGTGAAGTTTGTTAGAATGCCTGAGAAGCAAAGAGCACTCTTGGTAAGAGAATGGGTGGGTAAAAGCTCTGAAAACAGAAGGTTAGCAGGAGGCTGAAAAATTGGTGGGCTGGAATGGGAGTATTTGAATAGATATAGTTGAAGGACCACCAGGCAGGTGTCTATCTGCTTTGATTAAGAGTTGATTCCTTTCCAGGTGTGGTGGCACATATCTTGCGGGGATAAGGCAGGAAGATTGTAAGTTCAAAGCCAGCCTCAGTAACTTAGTGAGGCCCTAAGCAACTTAGGGAGACCCTGTCTCTAAATTAAAAGAAAAAAAATTGATTCTTTATTTGAAGTATATATATAACGTGGTACAATAGGGAGACACCCTATGTAGCTGTGTGTGTTTTTGAAGTCTCTTATTGGCAAGACAATAACTTGGCAATCTATTTTAGTCTTATAGCTTTGAACTTTCATCAGTCCATAAGACTGAAAATCTGCAACTACTGTTTGAGACAATTACTGTTTCCTCCTCTTTCTCCTCTTCTTGCTCTTGCTCTCCTTCTTCTTATTCCCTTCCCATTTTTTTAGGTTACTAAATATAGTAAAATGCACTGGCCTCAAACGTGAAATCCAGTGAATGTTATGCATGTGTAACTTCATGCCACCCACACCTCGGCTGTCTTCTTGAACATGTGAGTAACACCAGCAATTTTGCTTAGACTTACCCTTGACATTGCTGCCAACACAGCATTGGGAAACAATAGTCTGATTATTTTTCATGATGAATTAATTTGACTGTTATTTAACTTCATAAAAATGTAATTTTATCTTATGGACATTTGTTATTTGTTATTTGGCTATCTGTCTCAATCTCATTTGTCTTTTTAATTTCCATCCATTTTATTGAATTATCAGTTTATTTTCCTTTGTTTCTGAGAATTAGTATGTAGAAGAAATACCCCATTATTTGTTTATTCATTTTCCTATGAAGTAGCATTATTTTCATTTTCTTTTGTTTAACTATTATGAATAAATTCATCTTTCTCTTACAAGTTTTTAGTTTTTTTAGATTAAATATCTAAAAGTGAAATTACTGTGCAACAAGACAGATGCCTATTTAACTTTTTTGAAATGGCAAAATATTTCTAAAGTTGTTGAACAATTTTACATTCTCCCAGGACGTTATGAGGGTTCAAGATGTTCCACATGGTTACTTCAACTCATTTTTAATGTCTTTCTCTCTCTCTCTCTCTCTCTCTCTCTCTCTCTCTCTAATTTAGTCATCTCAGTATGTTTGTAGTCAATTTAATTGCAATATTCATTTGTATTCATCAATAATAATAAGCACATTTTATGTATTTAGTCATTTTTCATTTATAAAATGTACAAAATTTGTCACTTTTTATTAGTTTGCTTGCTTTTTAATCATTGGTTTCAAGTTATTTACATACTAATTATACAAGCCCCTTATCATGTATATGTGTTGTATGTAGTTACTTTCTCTCTTGGGCTTGTATTTTCTCAATGGTGTTTTAAATGAGAAAATGTTAATTCCAACAGTGTAAAATACCATATTTTCCTCTTAATATGTGTGCTTTGATCTATACCAGATTGGAAAGTTGAAACATATTTTATGTTTCCTTATGAAATATTTAGTATTTTAATTTCTTTCATAGATTTCCAATCTAATTTGAATTAATTTTGTCTATGGTATGAGTTAGGAATTGAGGCTTATGTTTTTCTGTTAATTCAGTTCCTTAAAAATCATTAAAAAATTTTCCTTTTCTTATCAAATTCCCTTGGCACTTTAATGAATGTTGACAGACCATATATGTTTGGATCTTTTTCTGGGAGTTTTATTCTTTCCAATTGATTAATTTATCTCTCTCTACATCCATAGCACATCGTCTTCATTGCTGTTGCTTCAGGGTAAAGATCATATGGTCTGAGTTCCCAAAATGTTCTTACTTCTAAGACTGAACTACTCGATGTCACTGAATTTTCATATAAAGTTTAGAATCATCTTTAATTTCTATAAAATTTCAGTAAGTATTTTAATTACTATGCTTTTGAAATCATAAGTATATGGATAATTGAATCATCCAGTCTGTGCCAATGATATATCATTCCACATGTTTAGGTCTTTTTCTCAGCCAAGTTTTAGTTTATAGTGCAGGAAATTTGCACAGGTTTTCTTAAATTCCTTCAAAAATATTTAACATTTATTATTCTGTTATAATTATTTTCTTCATGTCATTTTTTTTGCTAGAATGTAGAAAGTTAATTGAATGTTTAAACTTGACTTTGTATCCTTTGAACTCATTACCTTCACTTGTTAGTTCTAGTAAGTTCATTTTAGTCTTTCTTCAAAAACAGATCAACAGGGAATGAAGTTTTACTTCTTACCTTCTCATTTCTGTGCTTTCATTTGATTTTCTTGTCTTATTGCATGCACAGTTAGCATTTTCAGTAGAATGTTGTATAGGTGGAGAGAGAAGACTATCTGAACCCTATTATACTATTCAGTGTATAATAAACTGAGGCAATTAGTAAATTTTGGCCTAAATTTAAGGACATTGTTTAATCTTTGTAGATGTTGTTTTGAGTTGGTATGTTCATTCTTAATTCTTCATTAAGAATGTAATTTCATATATAAAGAGCTATACAGACTTTCTACCTTCTTTGCTTCAGTCAGTTTGAGTTGTATTTTCTAAAGAATCTGTCAAAGTTATTACATTTATTGTGGTACAGATTTTATAACATTCCTTTTTTTTCTTTGCCTTTTAAGGTCTGTAGTGTTTGCCTTAATATTTTCTCATATGTTTCTAATTTTGTATTATAAGCTTTCTCTTCTGTCTCTTATTCTTTACAACAACCTCCTAGAATTTCTCACATCAGTAATCTTTAAAAAAAAGTAAATGTATAACTGACAAGTTTATCTAATGCTTATTATTTCTCATTCAATTGATTTTTTATTCTTTGTTTCTTTTATTTACACTGGGTCCAATTTTCTCAACTTTTTCTAGTCTCCAGTGGAAACATTAATTATTAGTTATTAAGTCTTTATTCTTTTCTAGCATGAACATTTAAGCTATATATTTCTATGCATGTACCATTTTAGCCATCAATAAATAGTAGTATGTTTTGTGTTTCTTATCATTCCCTTCAAATAATTTTTAAATTTCCTGGTGCTGTCTCTTTGGCCCAAATATTATTTAATAACCTACTTTTGATTTTCCAAATATCTAGATGTTCTAATTTCCACTTTATTAGATGATATTATGTGTAACATTAAAATCTTTCAAAATACATTTGGACATATTTTATGGTCTAGTATATGGTACATCTGAATCACTTTTCATACAAACTTGAAATGAAGTTGTATTCTGTTGTTCAAATTTTCTATAATCTTAATAAATTTTGCCTACTTGCTCTATCATTTACAAAATAAGAGTTGTTAAAATAGCCAGCTATGGTAGGGAGATTTGTTTATAGCTCCTTTTATTTCTGTCAGTTTTTGTTTCATGTATTTTGACATTCTGTCATCAAGTACAAAAATATTGTTATATCTTACTGATGAATTGACCCTTTCATCATTATAAAATGCTCTCATTTATCCTTGGTAACAGTCACAGTCTCAAAACCTATTTGTCAGAAAAGTATATAGTTATACTGGCTTCTTGGTGCTTAAGGTTTCCATATTGTATCTTCTTTCTCTCTTATTACTTTCAGTATCTTTGTGCTTAACATTAAACTCCATTCATGCTAGGCATCATACCTACAATGTTTGTATTACTGTATTGCTATGATTATCCTGTTTTAGAATTTTTGCCTTTTTAGTTGAAGTGTTTCTCCAATTAAAACTTTTATCACTTATTGCAATTTGTACAGTTATAGTTACATATGATATCATCAATAATTACATATTTAGAATCAGTAATATTTAAAAATATTTGAGTAAGTTGACAACTAACGTACTAATTATTTTTTATTGTAGCACTATAATTTCAGAAAAATTTCTTGTTACATCATTTAATAAATAATTATAAATTATTTGAATCAGACTTTATTATATTTTTCTAATTAATCTGTGAACAATGAAAGTAAATAGAAATATAATTATAAACTAAAATATTAGACTTAAGAACCTAGTCATAAAACAAATTAAGTTCCTGTAAATAATTTTAATGTATCCTAAATTAGAAAGCTATATCTTAAAAGTTTATAGCTAAGGATTAATATATAATCTCTGCATTATGTAACTTTGCCAAGTCAAAATTTTTACTGGAGTCATAATTTGTGAATTTCCCATTAGAAGCATACTTAATTTCTTCAATGATATTTATTATTGCTACTAATGTTGAATGTCTGAGATTATGGAAACAAAAAATAAAATAAAGTGGTTCTCTTTTTTTGGTAAAATAGCAATAATAAAAATAATATTAATAATACAAATGCTAGTTGTCTGAAGTGTCTTACCCACATATAGCTCTAACACATTCAATGCTTGGCTGCTTCTAAAATTTCATTCCTAGAGCTTGATCATGCTGCCAAAAAATACTTTCTCCTCTTTGAAAAACAGACATATATTAAGGAATATGATTTTCAAATAGTCAATAAAAATCACCTTAGAGGTTCATGGCATGATTCTGATTAGTATTCTACAAAAGTCAACTCACTTAGAAAACAATATTGGAATCTTGGCAAAGGTGGAAGAAATTCTGAATCTTGGGAAAGTTTCTGTGTGAGTGAAAGTCCTCCTTTTCTTCTAAAGCCAATTTTTTAAAATAATCTACTTTAGTTTTGAAACTTCTGGATAACAAAAATAAGCCCCAATACTTTTATTTATCTATTATGTAACAAAATAATGATAACCCAAATAGCAATTTTAAGTGTATTAATTAAACAATGAAATATGAAAACAAGTGGTTGTTGCTTTGCTTTTTTTTTTTTAAATCACAGCAATCTGTCAATATCTGTGTAAAGAAAAACAACAAACCAGCTTGTGAAAAACACGTAAATAACATTTTATATTTCCTTATTTTGAAACTATTCTTTTGTAGATTGTTTTAGTTTGAAAATCAAAATAAACATATTCATGTGTTTAATATATTTGGAGTTATCTGGAAGTCTCCAACTTTTTCTCTGATTATTTGCAAAATCATATTTAAATATTTAAAAATGTTCTGCATATACTTTAATGACTTAAACAAGTCATTTTTTTAGTTGGAAAGTTTTACTAAGTGATTTCCAATATGTTAGATCCTACAGACCTTTTCTCCAAATAAATACATCTATAAGCCGGGCGCGGTGGCTCAAGCCTGTAATCCCAGCACTTAGGGAGGCTGAGACAGGAGAATTGCGAGTTCAAAGCCAGCCTCAGCAATGGCGAGGCGCTAAGCAACTCAGTGAGACCCTGTCTCTACATAAAACACAAAATAGGGCTGGGGATGTGGCTCAGTGTTCGAGCACCCCTGAGTTCAATCCCCAGTACCAAAATAAATAAATAAATAAATAAATAAATAAATACATCTATAAATAAACAAACAAAATAAATCTTTATTGATAAAATAAGTAATTCCATAAATAGGTTAATTTTGGCTTACGTTTTGTGCTTGTTCATAAAATAAGCCATGCCATTATGAGTTTGTGTCACACTAGAGAATATATAGAGAGTGCATGACAAATGTTTTAGTTAACTTTTTCACAATTGTGACCCTAAGACTTGACAAGAACAATTAGAGATAGGAAAGCTTATTTGGGGGCTCACAGTTTCAGATGTCTTAGTCCACAGATGACTGATTCCATTCCTTGGGGCCTGAGATAAGGCAGAACACCCAGGAAGAAAAGTGTGGCAGGGGAAAGCAGCTAGGGACATTGCACCAGGAAGGGAGGGGAGAGAGAGAGAAAGAGAGAGAGAGAGAGAGAGAGAGAGAGAGAGAGAGAACATGCATGTACTCCTCACCAGGACAAAATATAAACTCCAATGACACATAGAGACGGTAGAGACCCACCTCTTCCAGCCACACCCTACCTGCCTACAGTTACCACCAAGTTAATCCCCTTCAGGGGATTAATTCACTGATTAGGTTAAACCTTTTATAATCCAATCATTTAAATTTTCTTGCATTGTTTCACACATGAGCTTTTGGGGAATACCTAATATCTAAATTATAACAACAAATAAATTATTTCTTTTTACAAATATCTCTTTGTAGTCCAGCTATCAAAAAAAAAAAAAAAAACAAAAAACTTGTCATCTTTCAAGATATTACCACAACATTAAGAAGGTACATTTTCTTTTACAGATGATGTGACAAAACCATGGCATTTGAACAACTAGTATTTTTCAGATTATTAACAGAGCAAATGCAAATTAATGAGAGATAAATATTTAAAAAAAAACAAAAAGAGATTAAAACTAAACTATATACACCAAGAAGAAACTTATAATCAAAACTCATCCCTCAAAAAATAAAAGCAAAGCAGAAGTTTACTATATATATACCACTTTATCGAGGAAAAAGAGTGAAAGTATAATATCATCCTACAAAATTATTATTTTAAGTGAAAAATAACATAAGTATTTGTATCAAAATGGCTTTGGAGAACATCTGTTCAATTTATGAAAATGACTTCTAAAATGTAAATTTCCCAGAAAAATATTAATTACCAAAAACATCTTCTAATGACAAGAGATTTTCTGAACAGAGAAATTACCATAGAAGAATTTTTAAAAATGTTCCAGAATTAATTCAGAAAGTATTTGCCTAAATACTAAGAAAAGTCTATCAAAAATTGAAATAAGAGTAACTTCAATGTTTTTTAACTGGTCATAGCCAATGGAGAGTTTAAAATGGAAGAAAGATTGATTATGCCAGCTTCATAAATTCTTCTGAAATATTTAATCTTTCACTAAAATTTTGTATAATGTAACAATAATTATCAAACAAAAGCAAATTATAGTTATATTCCATTTTTAATTTCCAAAGTAATAAATATTAATACACTTGGTGAATCCTGGCAATAAGATAGTATTATGAACTTTAAGATACTTTCTCTAGAATTCAAGTAATTTGACAAAAATAAATCTCAAAATCCATAAATTACTTTAGCTCAATATTTTCACTCAAAATTGGCAGATACTATAACAAAATATTAACTTCAGATATTTTTACATCATTTAAAATAATATTTAAGGCTAGGAAAATCTTAAGTGCCTAACAATAGTAAAATATTTAATCTAATAACAAATCAACAGTAGTAGATTATAATCTTTATGTAAATACTACCACATAGTATGTATTCTTTCCTACCATGTGTCACTCAGGATTATGACTCATTTGTTATTATAACTAGCTCATTTATTATTTCAGTTTTTAGAGTATTCTATGTTGTGAATACATTGAGATCTGTTTATAATTTAATTTCTAGTTTTTCTGTTGCTGCTGGTTATTTAGCTTGTTTCATATATGTTGCTATGTATACTTTCACAGAACTGCTATTATGCATAATTTTTTCATGCATATATGTGTGCATTTCACTGTGCATATACCTCTATGATGAAATTGCTTGGTCATAAGGTATATATTTAACACCAGGCAGTTTTTCAAAGTGTCAGTGCCAATTTATAATCTAATAGTGTACAGAAGAACCTGATGCTCCACAACTTCCCTTATTCTTGGTATTATGAGACTTCGAATATAAGCCATTTTTGTTGACTATAGTGGTATATATGATGTTATTTCATATTGATTTGAAACTAAGGCAGTTGAGTAGCTTTTTCATTTTTTAAGTGTCTATTCAACTGTTATCCATTTATTAATTTGATAGTCTTCATTTAATTGATTTGTAGGAATACACACATGCACAACACATCTATATTCTGAATATAAGGTTATCTTTTGAATGTCTTCTCCAAGACTTTCAGATATCTTCCAATATCTTTATGATATCTTTTGACAGACAAGAAATCCTCAATTAATGACAATTTAACTGTTTGGTATTCCTGATGCCTTTATGCAAATTTTATTTCTGATATTTTGTCTAACTTTTTGCTTCTCACTGAGTGAGTTGGTCTCAGTTACCCTTTTAATTACTACCCCTCCAAGCATTTTAAAATCTAATTATCTTGGTCCACATGAGTATTATATTATCTTAATATTTCTTTCAGTATTTAGATTTCATGACATATTCTGGTCATTACCACTTATCTGATAATGGAGGTGTCCTATATGGGGAAAGACAAGGCAAAATGTAGAATTTTCTCAAAGATGAATATAAAATAATTAAGTGCACATCAAAACATATAATACTATTTAACTTAATATGTTGTAGCACTAGTATAAATATAGGAATATTCTTAATAGAGAATTCTAAGCATAATAAGATGACTCTAATGTCTCACCAGTCCTGTATCCTTCAGATTGCCTGCTTTGCTTGAACTTTCCCACAAATAACCTTTTGATGATGAAACCTATATAATAAATGTGCTGTACTCCCTCTTAGTCATTATTCCTCTGTCAGAGGATAATGTCCCACCTAGCCCCGGCTTTCTCTCTGTGTGTGTCTGTTTGTCTTTTCTCAATGCCTTATCACTCCTCCTCCATGTTTTTTGAATTCACAGCTGTGGCTAAGAGATGGGGCCGCAGCAGTGGATTAGAGGAAAGGTGCACTCCTTAGCAATTCCTCAGTTCAAAATTTAAACAGTGAGAAAGTCACATCTCAATGAGGTGGGTGACCACGAGGACTCACTGAAATTCAACATTGGAGAGTAAGATGATCATAGTGACACAGAAAGTCAGAAACTTTGAGCATAATGTAAGAAATAATATGTTAGAGATGTTCCAACTTGGCTGGAGGCAGTGTCAGTACTGACAACCCATTGCAGAGGGGAAGCGGAACATAGGTAGACAGAAAGAGAAAAGCCCAGAAAATAAAATTGACAAAGGGAAACCTCTGGAATAGAGTGAGGCTGATCTTAACCAACCCAGAGAAGGCAGGAGAAAGCATTTTAGCATTCTCCCAGGAATGCATGCCTGGGAGTTAAGTTACATTTAGTGAAAAGCAACCCAAATCACTCAGCCAAAGTGCAGAGTACATGGGAACCAGAGTCAGGTTGGCAAGAATAATTTTTAAGTTATTGTGTGATAGTGAGCAGAGGCAGGAGATAAGGAACTCAAAGGGGAGGGAGTGAGGTGGCAGTAAGAACTGAAATGGAGCAAATTAATTTCCCTGTATGTATAATTATGTCAAAATGAACCCAATCATTATGTATAACTATAATGCACTAATAAAATCATTTTAAAAACTTCTCTGTTTCTTGGAAAAGAAATAATGCCATTGTGGGTTTCTGAGAAATAAATCTTACCAGGAATATGATAGACATTTTGAAGGGTTGAGGACAAAGATTCAGAGGTCATTCTGAAATATCTCAAAAGAGCATACACACACACACACACACGTGTGCTCGCGTGCACCCCTCCCCTACCACCATAATCATATCATCATTAACATCAAATAAATTTTCTTTTTTAAATTGTGATGAATAGTATACATTAAAAGAAACCTGACTGCTTATAGGAGCTGAAATCTAATCAAATAATAATAAGCAATGACAGCAATTATTTAACATTGCATTTACAAACTGTGTGATAACATTCAGTATTTTTTCATATAATTTAACCTCACTGAAAACTGTTAAGTTAAAAAAAAAATTGGTTATTTGTTTTTTGTTTTTTCAAAATCTCAGACCAGGACATATATCCTGCCCCAATGTGGCCTCAAAACACACATTATCTTCAGTAACTCAATCTTTCTAACCAATGTTTTGACAGCATGCCACACTGGATAACCAAAACATAAATAAGTAGTCATTTCAGGCTGTTAAAGAGGGAAGTCTAGCAAATGTATAACAATATTCTTCAATGAATTATGTGCTTTTAGTTGGAAAATATGAAAAATGAAAGAGAGTGATATGAAATCTACCTTCTTTATTTCATAAGTGAAACTCTGTCTATGGAATAGTATATCATTTTAATTCCTTTCTCTAATCCAATACTTCTTTTTCTGGACATTTTTGTGTGTGTGTGTTTGTGATGCTGGGGATTGAATCCAGGGCCTTATGCATGCAAGGCAAGCACTCTACCAGCTGAGCTATACCCCCAGCTCTGGACATTTTCTTAACAAAACAAAATGAAACAAAAGTTGATTTTCTAAAGCAGAAAACACACCAACAAGTTTTATGATTTAAAATCTATTAAAAATTTAAAGTATCTAATTATTTAGGAACTCAATTAGTTCATTTTGTGTTGCTATAACAAAATACCTAAGGGTCAGTATTTCAAAAACAAAGAGGTTTATTTAGCTCACAGTTCTGTATGTCCAAGAGCATGAACCTGACTTGGCTTCTGTTGAGAGCCCCGTGGTGGGTTAAGTAGCACATGGTGGAATGCATGCCTGGGAGTTAAGTTACATGGTGAGAAAGGTAGCAAGACTCCATGGAGGGACCAGGGATGTTTTTTATAACAATCCTCTCCTCCTGGAACTAATTCAGTATCATGAAACCTGAAACACTTCCAAAGGACACCCTTTATCTATTTAGGAAGGTGGAGTGTACATTTAATGACTTAATTATTTTTTCCTAGATCCTACCTCTTTGAATTTCCACCATGTCAAAACATTTTAGTGGAACAAAGCCTTTTGCACAAAAGCTTTTTGGGAAGGGGTGGCAAAGCACACCCCAAACAAATCATCGGCAATTACTGATTTCAATTAAGCAAATTTTGATTCCATTGCTTTCTACTAATGAGCATTAATAAAATGTTTGAAAGCCAATTTACAGAATTTACTCCTCCAAAATCTAATGAATGAATAAAAACAACTTATTAAAATCAGAAAAAATAAAGTCAGAGAAGAAATAGGAAAAAGAAAAAAGTAAAAGAAAAAGGAAGAGGAAGAGGAGAAGGAGGAGGACATAAAGGAAGAAGAAAGAGAAGGCAAATAACAACTTTATGGTATTTTAATTTTAATTCCATTAGTGTTTGAAGCCATGTTATACTTTATAAGCATCAGGACACTGGGAAGTTTCTATGTAATAAGCTATTTAACTATTTCAGTATATTTTATATCTTTAAAAACCTTAGATGAGGTCTGGGGATATAGCTCAGTTGGTAGAGTGCTTGCCTCACATGCACCAAGGCCCTGGGTTCAAGCCCCAGCACCACAAAAACAAAACAAAAACCTTAGATGAAACTCTTCTGTTGGCACCCTTTCATCATGTGGTTTCTGGATGAGATTTTTAATCTTCTGAATACTTCATTTTGTTATTTTTTAATGATGATTTAGAGTGGTAAACTTTTGATTCTGGAATAGAATGCAAAAAATAGAAGGTCAATAATGAAACTCCTGAGAAAAAGGATTCATAAGTACACATTTTGAGCAAAAGGAGAGAGAGCCAATGGATAGCATCATGGGCTGAATTGGGTCCTTCTTTCACAGGAGCAGTGAATGTTCACCGTGGGTTGTGACATGAGGGATTAAAGAAAATAAAGTGGAAATTATGATTGAACCTATAAATAATCAATCTGTAAAGAGAGAGATGCAGAATTACAGAAAGCTTTTGCTTTTGTTTGGTTTGCATTTTTTTAAGAAGAAAGAAGTCAAAGTTATTTATATAATAATTAGAGAAGTCACAAATTACTAGAGAGGAGGAATTTAAATAGATTAAGAGAAGAAGCAAGGGAAGATAGTGATAGTAAATTTTATAGCAAACATCAGATTTCAGATGAATACATTAAATAAAACACTCAATGGAACCAGCTGCATTCAAAGGATGATCTAAGTCTACAAGTATAGCAGCAAAGTATAACCAAGTATTTGATATGCTTTAAAAAGTATTAATCTAGAATTATTTTACATGAGATCTAAGATGCTTTTCAAATGGTTGTTTCTTAACCCCATTATTTGCACGAGGGAGGTTAATTAAACCTTATATTTGGCATTATAAAAATCTGGAGACACAGCAGGAAATACATGGAAGAAATTGACAATGATGTTTGTAGTATTTGGATTCATTTTGTTAAATTCCAACAAGACAAGAAAAATAAAAGGAAGGAACAAGAGGAATGATATTTTTTATGAGATTGTTTTGCTTTTGTTGGCTTTAGAGTCTAACTTATAAAATTCACAATAAAAGAGTGGTAAAAATAAGTCATTTAAAATGACCCTACCACTTAGATGTAGCAAGAAAAGCAATATATTTGACAAAGCTGATGTTTCTCACAAAATTGCATCCATGGTTATGATTTTGTTCAATTTTGCTTGAAGTTATTCATTTTTGTCAGTAGGTACTGCAGTAATTTGATTTGTGTGAGTATTCAAAAAACTATTTCAGCAATGACTGGAATTTCTTAGATTGATTTTATCTGAATTTCTTGTTTTTTCATACTTGTATTCTGTATGGGTTGTTGTCTATTTTTATTGGCAATAAACTCCCTGCTTTCAGAGTTAAGTACTGCTTTGGATATATAATTTAATTTAAGGAAAAATGATTTTTCTATAGCCTTGAAATTTAAAGATCCACTACTAATAAAAATAAAAAAGGAAATAACTAAGAAAGTAAAATTATGAAAATATTCATTTTCTTATATAAATAAAATTGCTAAATTAGTGTAATGCAACATTAGCTGTAAAAAATGTTTTCTCTATAAGATACAATCATGTACTTCTGTCAATAGCTTATTGTTCATTTTTCTTGGATGGTTTTATTATAATTATTATTTTGATTGTAAATGTGTCTTTATTTCTTAGTTTGCTATTTCCATTGCCTTTTCATCTACTCTCGCTAATTTTCTATTGGTGGCATCATTCTTGCTTGCTGTACAACTGATTCCATTCTCAAAATATAGACCTGCTGAGCACGGGTGGATGGACACTGTAATTTCTCATTTCATAAAGAAATATCTGTTAAATTTCTGTTGACATATGTGCATTCAACTTATATAATCAAATGGGTTTATTTAGTCAAATGGATTTATGAGTGAAACTGCATCATAGAAAAATAATACTCATATTTCTGAGGATTTTCAAAAGCAGAAAGACTGTGTTAATTTTAGCGCTGTTCTGTAAGAAACTCAAGGGTTTGAGTCAGGGGCTGAGTCACTGGATGAATGAGAACACACGAGGCTGCCTTTTCCATTGTCTACAAGGTCAGCAGTGGAGCGCACATAGAGATTTAGAATTGAGACCCTCTTGTATTTTCTCAAATAATTTTCCACGTAGCTCCTGGGGTATGCCAAAGGCCTTGGAACTGTGAGAAGTGTTGAAGAGCTGGAGGATGTTCTCATAATGAATTATTCAAACACCCCCAGCTGGCTTCATCCTGCCTTTTTCACATGTGCATGGTGGCAATGTTTAGACATGAATAGAGGGAGTTTGTATTCCTCTGCTAGAAAATTTGCTTAGGGAGATCCAGCCACATGGTATTTAATACACACTTATTTCTTGGCATATAAGAACGATTGTGCTTTAACTCTAGGGAAGTAAATTTTTCTTTTAAATGAAGATGAAGTAAAGGTTTGAAATTAGCCATTTTAATAAAGCATGCCTTAAAACATAATTTTATTAAGAATTACTAGGTTAGCAATTTATGAATCCCATGTAAACCATTCAGATAGAAAGATACAAAGGCAAATATCTCTTATCAGATCTAGAAAAACTATCAAAATAAATAGAAAAGGCATGGTAGTTTTGCTATTTTTCTCTTCTAGAAATAATTCTCACAGTACCGTTTTCAATGCATGGTAAAAAATTAAAATTTTAATATTGTTGCATTTGAAGGAAAATAGGAAAAATTGTGTTTTAGTTCTGTCATCTATTAATGGGCAAACGCAGATTAGACTTAATAACTTCGTTAAAGTTATTAAGTATGACTGGGATTATAGCTCAGGGGTAGAGTGCCTGCCTACTACACGCAATTAAGTGTTAAGAAAATGAGAAAGATTAAGGAAATTATGAAGGGAATTTATCTCTTCATCATCTTCCACAGCCAAAGTTCTGGATTTCTAATTACAAACCTTGGTTTATGTTACTTTAAGTGTCTTCTATGATTGCATGTTTTCCCAAGCAATATATAAGTTCCTGGGTTTATTTTGCCAATGACCCCCATCACACTATTTCTTTGAGGCTTATTCCTCTGCATGAGAAGCATCTGCTTGTTGAGGGTCTCATTTCTGGATCCTTGATTCTCTCCCAGGACTACTGTGATCTGATTTCTTTCCCTTGCATTGTCTTCAGGATTGAAGGAAAATTTCCATTCTGTAACTGTGTTGATTTTCCTATGAAATTTGCCACTTTCAACACTCCAAATTGAATGTTGGCATGCAAAAATACTTGAATGGGTTTTTCCCAAACAATCATACAACTAGGATTACATTTTGATTGAGGAGCTACAATTTTCAGAATATTATACTTAGTTTATAAGGCAGGGCATTTGGGAAAATAGGGGCTTATTTATTTATTTATTTTTTATTTATTGGTTCTTTTTAGTCGTATGTGACAGTAGAGTCGTTTTTTGTTTATTTGTGGTGTTTTTTGTTGTTTGTTTTTGTTTGCTTATTTGTTACCAGGAATTGAAACCAAGAGTGCTTAACCACAGAGCCCACGTCCCCAGCCCTTTTTTATATTTTATTTAAAGACATGGTCTTGATGATTTTCTTAGCACCTTGCTGCTGAGCTGATTTTGAACTCGTGATCCTCCTGCCTCAACCTCATGAGCTGCTAGGATTATAGGCATGGGATGCCCCGTTTACATTTTGATATAATTATATAGGAATGGAATATACCTTATTCTAATTAGGACCCTATTCTTGTGGATGTATATGATGGTGGGATTCAATGTGATGTTTTCATATGTGTACATAGGAAAATTATGTCAGATTCATTTCATTGTCTTTCCTGTTCCTATGCTCTCTTCTTTTTTTCAATTTTCCATTGCCTAATCTACTGAACTTCTCTTATTCCCCTCCCCCTACCTTATCATATGTTAGCTTCTGCTTATCAGAGAGAACATTCAATCTTTCTTTTTTTTGGGACTGGCTTATTTCACTTAAAATGATTATCTCCAGATCCATCCATTTACTGGCAAACTTCATAAACTCATTCTTCCTCATGCCTAAGCAATAAACCATTGTGTATATATGCAACATTCTCTTTATTAATTCCTCTGTTGAAGGGCACCTAGGTTACTTTCATAGTTTAGCTCTTATAAATTGTGCTACTATAAACATTGATGTGGCTGGGTTAGTATGGTAACTTGGTTTCTTTTTTTGGTACCAGGGATTAAACTCAGGGTTACTTGACCACTGAGATACATCCCTACCCCTATTTTGTGTTTTATGTAGAGACAGGGTTTCACTGAGTTGCTTAGCACCTTGCCATTGCTGAGACTGGCTTTGAAATCGCAATTCTCCTGTCTCAGCCTCCCAAAGTGCTAGGATTACAGGCGTGCACCACCACGCCCAGCTCAGTGGTGAGTTTAACTACTTTTTAGATATACTGAGTTTATGCTGACTTTAACTACTTTTTATATATACTAAGGACAGAATAACTGGGTCAAATGGTGGTTCCATTCTTAGTTTTTTGAGAAATCTCCAGACTGCTTTGGAAAAATATTTTTGAATATATTATTTTATAATTGTATTATTAACAATGTCTACATTTTGTTTAGAAATTACACATTGCCAGCTGGTCTCATACTTAATGTTGGAGAGGTGACAACTTTCACTTTGGTGAATATAATTCTATATTAAATACAGAGTTACTACAGTATAAAAAAACAAGATTATGTAAAGCAAAAAAAGGTACTTAGCCAATTATTTAAGAAGGTTTTTTTATTCATCTTAAAGACTTAACTTTGTTTTACAAAGTGTGAATATATAAAAGAAAAAAGTCTGTATTCAAAAAATGTTGAAATATGGTCAACTACTCAAAATATCCATTTTTATACTGTTACATGTTATTAACAAATACATAATTTTTGTGTATATTTATGACATATTGAAAGTGATACATTCAAAATTCCCTCTTTGGAAAGTAGAAAAATAGCCTCACAGAAGCATGTTGTTTTCATCTCAAAGATTTGTCCATTGAAAACTATTTAAAATAAATGGTGTTTTAGTCATCTTTAATTACTGTGACAAAATACTTGAGATAATAAAGTTATAAGTAGAAAACATTGATGACAGTAGTTTCAGTTCATGATCCATTGACTGCATTGTTTTGGAATGAGCAATGAATCAGAACATCATGGCAGGGATCTCAGGGGTGGAGGAAAGCTGCTTGCCTCATAGGACTGAGAAAGAGAGAGAGAGAGAGAGAATGAAAACTGAGGGTCTCAACTTTTCCTTCAAGGGAAAACACTCTATGATCTAACTTCTTACACTGGGAACTACTTCCTCAAGGTTTCACCACCTGTCAATACCATCAGACACTGGCCGCTAAGGCTTTATTTTGTATGTGGGTTTGGGGTGGACATTTAAGATCTAAACCAAGGTGCATGGCTTAGAAGCATGTTTTTAATTCTCTTGAAATGTATAAATTTGACCTTTGAAAAAGAGAAAATTTTAAAGACATTTTTAAAAACCTCTATTTTATAAAATGCTGGAAGAAAAATAGCCACAATGCTTTATATTGAAGATAAAATTGAGTATCTAGCCCTGATATAGTTTCACAGCAAATTTTCTATGCAGTTAGTCTCTTTGATCTAGAAACAGAAGTGTGCTCCAATGTATCTTTTTACCTAGCTAAAAAGATGTCAAAATTTCACTTCTAGATACTATACTATTATCTAGATATTATACTATTTATATATAGTGTAGTGTTGATACTGTTGATCATATACTATTGATTTTATAGTTCTTATTATCTGGAGGTTTGTTCTAAAACATTAAATATTCTAAGTAAAGCTAAATTAATAAAGAAACTGCTTTGAAATTTTTTTGCGATAAGCTTCTTAATTGGATTTTTTAAAAGTTCTTAAAACAAAAAATGCACACATAATCATGTGCATGAACATAAATAGATACAAATGACCTACACAGCACCAAACTATCTTACAGGATACAAAGAAAGCTAAAAAAAGTCCTAATTTAAGATAAATGACATAGTAAAGTACATATGAAAAGTATTATGGCTTACCATCCACATATCAGGACACCCAAGCTGGAAAGCTTGGCCTTTGATTTTCTTAGATTGGCTTATTTCACTTAGCATGATCGTCTCCAGTTCTATCACAATAAGAGAGGGCCGGTAGAAAAAATAGAAGTACTTTGGATTAGACAAAAGGGAATGAAGGGAAAGAAGGGGGATTGGAAGTAAGAAAGTTAGTAGAGTCAATAGGACATTACTTTCCTATGTTCACATATGAATACACGACCAATGTAATTCCACATCATGTACCAAAAAAGATTCTCTTTATATATCAGTAATGTTTGCTAGCTAGCTGTCTTAGGAAAGAACACAAGAAAAGAATTATAAACTTTATCTGATTACTTTAAAAAATACTTACATAATTTGTCATTTCCTTCAAAATGTGGAGCCTCATTCTTCCTCCCATGAGAATAGGCTGAGCTTAGTGATTCACTTCTCAAATGGACTCAGGCAGACTGACAGTTGTGACGGTGCCCTAGGTCATGAAAGATTTGTGGATAACTCTCTCCCTTCTATCATCAGGACACTCAAGCTGGCAAGAAAGCGCTCTGGCAATAGCCATGCAAATGAACCCTCTTGGAAGAGGGTCATCCAGTCCCAGTCAAGCCTCAGACATGACAGCCACAAATGACGCTTGATGGCAAGCTCATGAGAAATCCCAAGCCAGAACAAATCAGCTAAGCAGCTCCTGAATTCCTTCCTCACAGAAACTGATTGTAATTTTATAATTGATGTTTTTAGCCATTGGCTTTGGGAAAATTTGTCAGACAGTAACTGACATTAATAAAAACAATAAAGCGCTGGGTGCGGTGGCACATGCCTGTAATCCCAGAAGCTGGGGAGGCTGAGGCAGGAGGATCTCAAGTTCAAAACCAATCTCAGAACTTATTGAGGCTCTAAACAACTCAGCGAGACCTTGTCTCTAAAATACAAAAACAGGCTAATGATATTGCTCAGTGGTTAAGTGCTCCAGGGTTCAATCCTCACCAACAAAACAAAACAAAACAAAAACCCAGAAAATAAGGCTAAACATGCTCAGTATCAGAAGAAAGTATAAATGAAAGTGTTTTGAGGGAGCAAGATCTAATATGCACTGGATCTCATGAGTTTAAAGATAGGTAGCATTTGGATATTTCTAGACCTACAAAAAATACATTTCCAACATTGAGACTAGCATAAGAAAAGACTTGTGAAGAAAATAATGCGTATTTGAAAGAAAGAAAGTGCATGCCAGCTGGATACACAGAATGTATGTGAAAGGGACAATGAAGACAAGATCAGAATTAGCAAACATATTTTGAACAGATGTTGATTTGGAGCACCTCAAAGGAAAATAGAGACCACCACACACACACACACACACACACACACACACAGAGGCAAATTTGAAAGAGGATGGTCAAATTAAAAACTGGGAAATGTTCATTTTGTGGAACATGAAGAAGAAACTCTAGTGAAGGTTATTTAAAATCAATAATTCTATGTAGGACTGGAACCTAATAAAGAAAAGGAAAAAATATAAAAAAGAAACAAATTTTAATTATATCCATAAGGAAAAATCTTGAAGTTTTGTTTATGATCACTTCCTTCTCTGCTCCCTGTGTCTCTCTCTCTTTCTCTCTCATATCTAGTTTAATAAGAAAAATGGAAAAATGTTGGTTTTAGCAGAAAAACTATGTCATGTCATTTTGATGAAATGAACTTCTAAGCAGAAAAAAATCAATGACATTATTTATGGTATAGACAAAACGTTCTAAGTCATTCCATGTTTTGAGCCTAGTAACAACTTTGTCTCAGGATCATTTATTAAGATTATGCTGAAATTTAAATAAAAGGTATTTAATTTAAAACAAAATAAAGACACAATATGGGTAGAGTCTTTTTTATTCATCTCAGCACAAAAATTAAACATTCTATTTTGCAGTCATTAAAATTGGATTATTACAATACTGAGTTATTTTAAATGTAACATTTATAGAGAGGGTTTGATGTATGAGGAAAATAGGTGACATAACACAGTGTTACAAATTAATAATAAAGTGTTACTTAATCTGGATTAAATTTTAGCTTTGTCCTCCCAAATTCTGCAGACTTGGAAAATGTTTCAATTTTCCTTTATTTCAATATTCTCATTTGTTATAATGTAATAAATAATGGTCCTACTTTATTAGCCTGCCAAGATAAATTGAACATAATATGCCAATTGTAATGTCTGGAACTTAGTAAGCATTCAATAAATTTTAGCAACTCTTATTGTCTTAAAATCAGAATTTCTGTCTGGAAGCTTTTAATGAAAACATGTCCAAAACAAATCTTGGATGAACGTCACTGTTTTATACTCAAATGTGAAAGTCTACTTTCTACTGATTATAGTTAAGTTTTTTGCATTCTTTTTCCGATTTTTCTAACAATAAAAAACAACAATATTCTCTAGACCCTTTCTGTAAAACTAACCTCATCCAAATTCTTTTCTCATAATTTCTAATAACCTTATCACAATATCTATATTGCAAACTATAAAGTTAGTATTAGCTCTTTCATTTATCCAGTTCATCATTTCATTAGACCTATATCATTTTATAATAGAATCATTTAAGTAGAAGCAATCACCATATTGGGTATTGTGTTTGCTGGAATCCAGGGGAATCCAATACTCTTTGCCATAGTCCTTGAATTCTACTCACTCAAATCAGACCTTTGTCAAAAATCTCATATATGTCTCTGTTTTATATTGCAATGGTCCTGATTTGAAGTTCTTTCATAATATGGCCTTCTCTTACCCTATAAACATATATTTTTAATATAGATTTTCCTTGTATTTAACATAGTTTCTATCACATTAGTTACACATTATTTTAAAATGATTGTGTATATATATGTCAACAAAAAGAGCAAAACTATATAAATATAAAAGTATTTATATATATACAACTATATGGCCTATATGGTTTTAATAATCTGACTTTGCTTGTTTCTCATGACTCAGAAAGTTCAGACTGTATGCTAAGGTTTATTCCAATTCTTCCAACAGACAGGATCATAACTATACACTGTTCTGATACAGTCTTCTGTTGTTCACTTATTTTCATTTTCTCTCTCCAAATATGTCACAAATTTTTAAAAAATGTGTTTTCTCCAACTCAGCAAGTATCATAGATTTCTCTTCAGATCAGCATAATACAGGAAGAAAAATAAAACCTAATATTTATGACACTGGAATTGTATATGAAATTAAATTTATTTTATGGATAGTCTTGCATGTTTTGAAGTGCTGTGTACATGGGAATTAATCATACAGTAGAAGCTAGTTTTTTATTTATTATTTGCTGCTTGAAGTAGTGAAGAGGGATTCAAAGATCAGAGTCATTTTACAAACAAAGTGTTGGATGTGGCTAAGAGAAGTCAGGAGTTATGGAGAATAACTCGTAAATTTTCTGCCTTTGATGACAAATGAATTACAGAGAACCACAGGAGGAAATACAAACAGATCTCTAGCCAGTATAAAGCATTTTAATAAACGGAATCCTGGGGTTTGTAGGTTTGGGTGTAGCTGTGACCAGCAGAGACTTCCAAAGACCACCATTGACTGGTGAAGAAACATATACAAGGACCATGGAGAGCCTGTCTCAGGGGAAGGCCCAGTTTCTCCAAAATGCAGTGACCCCTGAGCAGCTGATGTCAGATTTATTCCTCTGATACTTCAGGCCTGCTGCCAGCGTGGCTTTCTTGTGCAGGTTGAGTTCTGAAATTGTGCAGAGAAACTGAAAGTAGTATAAGAAAAGTGAGTGGACCTTCTTTCAGAGCAAGCAGTTCCAATTCTGGCGCTGGAAGAAATTGACACTGTTTTTTTGTTGTTTTATTTTTGGTACTGGAGATTGAACTCAAGGCCACTTGACCACTGGGCCACATCCCCAGCCCTATTTTGTGTTTTATGTAGAGACAAGGTCTCACTGAGTTGCTTAGCACCTCTCAGTTTCTGAGGCTGGCTTTGAACTCAAGATTCTCCTGTCTCAGCCTCCCAAAGTGCTGGGATTACAGGCATGCACCACCACACCCGGCTTGATTGTGTCTTTCTTGGTGAGAAAATACTGATGAGGGGCTGGGGTTGTGGCTCAGTAGTAGAGCTCTCACCTAGCACGTGTGAGGCACTGTGTTCAATCCTCAGTACCACGTAAAAATAAATAAGTAAAGCTATTGTGTCCATCTACAACTAAAAAATATATTTAAAAAAGAGAAAAAAAATACTGATGAGCAAAACTATATGCTTAGATGTAAGTCCACACAAACAATAACAACAACAATGGACTGTTCTCATTTATGCCAATATCAAATTATCTTTTGGATTATTTGTATTTTTAAAACAAAAACATTTGATAAACAATTTGAGTAAAATATTGTAAAATTTCCTTTTGTATCTGAGGCTCAATTTTTAGCCATGTATTATACTACAATATAAAAAGGACTCTTGTTACCTCTGAAATTATAAGGTTTCAAGGTGAATTTGCTCTTAGAAAAATTGCATCATAGAAAGACTACTGCAGTTGGTTTTATTTATGATTTAAAATATATTTAAGAAACATGGTCATGATTTTAAAATGAGTATGTGTGTAAATGTCAACAAAACAAAGCAAAAATTTATAAAGATTAGGGAATTCCAAATATTTCAAAAATTTCTCTCCAGACTTCTTGTTATTACAAATTATTTTTATGAAACTGGATTACCTTTTATAGGTTATATTTTGTAGAAGGGCATGATGGAAGAAGGAAAAGAAGATAACTTCACATGTACATTCATCAAAAAATGTGGAAGATTGGTTTACTCTCTACAAACTCAATGCTATCGGTTCATGGATACACATTTGAAATCATTTTTTATATTTTTATATATTTGAAGTCTTCAGCTGTGCAAGATACAATTTAGTTGTTTGCTTTGCCAACTTTTTCTGTTACGATTTTTCAAGTTTGCTTTCTTATGAGAAGTAATAGACCACGATTCACCTGGATGGTTTTTGATAGTGTATACTAAAGTCAATATTAAATCTTATTTGAGCCCCATGGATGGATGGCTCTATTTATCCACAAGTACCACTTGAAGTGGTTTGGATGCTAACATGAGGGGTTCATTTCCATTTGCTAAACTTCCATGAGTCAGTGAATGCTCCATTAACTTCTGGGAAAATTATTACTCATTCTTCCTAGAATCAAAACTGAAATAGACCATAGTTGCTTTTCACTTGCTGTGTGATGTTTATTCAATTATGACTCTTATGTTGTCTACTGTAATGGCTGCAAAAATCTATTCACTTTCTTTTGTCAATATTGTCATCATGTATCCATTTGAGCCATTGTATTTGCCCCAATTTTCTTTGCTTTTATCATTGTTGGTGTCTCAATAAATTATAGTATTGATTAATATGAAGCTGAGCTACATAAGCCACATGAAATGAGCCAGAGTTTTCAAAATTATGGTCTTTATGTACTTGTATAATTGGTGCATTTGACACATAAAATGCTACACATATAAAGATTTTAAGAGTAATTTTGTTTGGATATAGTTCTTGGAAAATATTTTTTATGGATAAATAGTACTCTCTTTAAGTTAAAGTATATGATTATAAATTGTAACCTTTCCATATCAGCTGCATATAAGTGAAGTAAGAATTTAAAATTTCTATTATGTCAATTCTTACAAAATTTTGGTATATACATCAAACTTTGAGATACTAATGACATGTTCTATAATTTTTTTTTCTGAAAATTGTTACTTCATGAAATTTAAGTGATTTATATTTAATTATGAAACAGTGATGTAAGTTTTATGAAAAACATTATTAATAGAGTGTTCATAATTTAAAAATTTAAAGCTCTTAAGGAAAAAAGATGCTGAGAAAGATTTAATTCATCAATACAATAAATGCTTCTTATAATAATTTTTTGTTTGTTACAGTATAAATGTGAAGTTAGAATACTAAGTATGATGTAAAAACGTTTAAATTAATTATTGTACTTATATAAGTACAATATGTACTTATAACATAAGTACAATATATAAGTACTTATAAGTACTAATTTCTGTTTTTATCCCATAGGAACTTTTCAATATGTTTCAATTACAATAATTTTGTTTACAAATTTTATAAAACCACTCCAGTGGCTTAATCAATAAGAATTTATGATGTTTAATGTGATGTCTGGTGGTAGACTGACGGGCTTTGTAGGTGTTAATTCTGAAGCTCAATGATAACATGAAAGACTCAGGTGTTTTTCATTTTTCCCTCTGAAATCTTCACTTTGACTTTCAGCTCACTCTTCAAGAAAGGTTTTTGCAGTTCTGAGAATTCATGCAGAGGTGACCACATTCAGTAGATGAAGTGAATTCACGTCTCTCTCTGTTTCTATCAGGAAAAGGAATACTTTCCATAATAGTTCTCACAGACTGCCTTATGTCTCACTTACCAGATGATAGGTTGATTTAGCCACTCTTAAATCACACATTGCAAGGAAAGTAAGCTTATAAATATTCAGGATTTACACCTAACCTGAAGAAAAGAATAGTTAACTTGAATAAAATTAGAGTTATTTTCCTAAAAAAAAAAAAAAATTACGTCAGTGAACACTAAGTAGACAATGTCTTTTGCACTCTCATAATTTCAGTGAAATTCTTGTAAATTATTTTTTTCTAGTGATGTGCATGTTAAGCTGTTTTTCCATCCTATATTTGATTCACTTTCTCCTGGATGTTATTATTTGTTAAGTCTATTTATATACTATACATGTCCTTAGGCATTCCTACCTGTCTTTTAGCCTTGCCTTGAGCACACCTCTCTGACTTCCTATGTTAATGAACTGTTTAGGAACTTGGTCTCTCAGTCAGATTGCCTGGGCTCACCAATCATAGGCTGACAGACTTTTGCCAAGTGTTTTTTGGCTCATTTTATTGTCATTATCTATGAAATTGAAGAAAGTTATGAAATAACTCATGAAATGCTATCTTAGTCCACGTAGGCGGTTATAACAAAATACCAAAAACTGGGTTCATCAATGATAAAATTTTTTTTTTTTTCTCACACCTCTCGAAGCCAGAATCAAGGCTCTGGGAAGATAGCACACTCTTTAGTCTTTAGAAAGCCATCTTTTATCTGTCTCTTTACATGGCAGAAGAGGCAACAGGACTCCATGGGATCTGTTTTGTAAGATAGTTGGCCCATTCATCAGTACTTTGCCTGGATTATCTAATTAGCAACCAAAGGTCCTCCATCCTAATACCATCAACCTAGGGGTTAAGATTTCAGTCTATATGTAGTGGGAGACATAAGATCTGTAGTATTCTACTGCTCTCTGTTCCAAATTCATATCCTTGCATGTAAAATGTATTTATTTCATGTCAGTAGCTCCCCAAAGTCTCAACTTGTTCCAGCACCACCTCAAAAGACTAAAGCCCTACATGTTATCTGAACATCATTTAAACCAAATATGAGTAAGACTCAAAGTCTGATTCACTCTCAGGAAAATTTTCTTCCAACTTCTGAGCCTAAACACTCAAGCAAATTATGTGTTTGAACAACACAATGGTGGAACAGGCATATGATAGACTCATTTTAAAAGGGAGAACTAGGAAAAAAGAAAGGAGTGAGAAGTCCCAGGTAAATACAAAACCTAGTGAGACTTTAAATGATCTTAGATCTTAATGCAGGAGAATAATCTCCCTTGACTTGCCACTCTGTTTTCCAGGCCCATCAAGGTGGCAATATCACTGCTACTATTGAGGGATGGCTCCTCTGTGGCTCTCTGCCTGGTCCTGTGGCTCGTCTGGGATAGGGTAGTAATACCCTACAAACTAAATAAGATAGTCTACGTAAATAAACCACAAATCATAGTGTCTGACATTTATGTGTGCAAATAGTTCTTCCTGTTCATATAATTAATACCTTATTAAAATTTATATAGAAACCCTCCAAGATGGTAAATATAAGTTCCAACTTCTTCTCTGCCATCTGTTTACTTTCTTTTTTTAGACATAATGCATCATTTGCTTTTTTCCTAATTAATCTCAAGAGAGGTTACTCACAACTTGTGCTATTCATGTACTTTATTACAGAATTCTTTTTTTCATTTAGAAATTGATAATAATACAATGACATATTCCAATTTCACAGGAAGGGATCATGGGATTGCTTATAGAAAGATCATTGTGTGTGTGTAAAACACATATGTACGTTATTTTAATTATTTTAGTTTATCACATTCTTCCTTCAAATTCTTATTAAATACTATTAGAGACAAAGACAAGTTTTAGAAGTAATAATTAATCAATTACTCCTAACCCTAGACTTAAGTAAACCACTTAAGTAGTTTACTAAACTACCCTAAGGAAATGGCTTCTCAAGTTTGCCCGATTGAATCTGTTCTCGCTGGCCTATTTAAGAAGAGACTCCTTTTCTCCCAACCACTGATTTTCAATGAGAAGAAATTTTTTATTCTGTAGTGTGGTTCTCTTTTTATAAAAAATATGTTTTTAGGGGTTGACAGAGATAATGAGAGAACATTCTCCAGAAGGGTTTTCAAGGTACTGCCCTTAATAAAGGGAGTCATTCTTGTCATCTGAGCCAACTCAAGAACTATGAGCAAAGAGTTGCAGGAAAAGTTGCAAATGATAGATCTCCTCTAAAACTCACTTCTTCATGAGTCATCAGAGTGCTTTTAGTTTAAATTCCAGTCCATGGTTCATAAAATAGCCCACCAACCATCATCCCACTCTCAAGGACTCATGCTAGCAAACTTACTCCTGCATCCATAGGAGTACAACCTCATGGATGACTTTTGGATTGTTGATCTTATTTTCTGTTCTCCCTGGACTAACACTTCGAGAATCTCTTCCCACACTCCTTGCTAAGATCTTGCAATTCTTTGATGTACACATTCCTCCTGCCAGAGTTTGTGCTCCTCTAACTTTGTTCATTATCTCAGTCCTGGGGAGGCAATAGGCAATGCAGTGTTATGCATATCTGAATTCTATTTCAATCAGGTGTCCATCTTTTCAGACATAATATGGCCTGTTGATTGATACAGGACAGTAATTATTACAAACATTTTGAAAAAGAGTTTTCAATTATTATCATTGAAAATGCATATATTCTAATATGTATCCATATACTTTCTTGGTATGAAATGTATTCACATTTTCTAAAGACAAGACATATGTAAAATAATCATAGCAGAGGCTAAGGCACACATGAGCTTCAGTTAATCTTGAGTTGAAAATGTCCGCTCATATTGAGTATTGGTGAGGTAGTGAGGGAATAAGAATAGGAGCCCAGGAGTTTGAGGCCAGTCTGGGCAACATTAAGACCTTGTTACAAAATGAAACATAACAAAACAAAGGTAGGAGATGTAACTCAGTGACAGGTAGATGTAACCCTACCATGTTCAAGGCCTGGGATTTGATTGCTAGCCCACAAAGGGGGGGGGGCACCAGAAATATTCATAGCAGAATTATTTTGAATAAACCAGGATTTAAACAGTTCAAATGTACATCAAGAGTATGATGGATAATAAACTGTTTTGTTTAGTTAATAAAACACCAGAAATCAAGGAAAGTTGACAAAATGCACCTATACACAACAATATGGAGAACTCTAACAAATGTAATGACAAGTGAATAAAGGTAACATGAAAGAGCAAATAATGCATGATTTTGCTGAATTAAAATGTGAAGAGAGATCCAAGATGGGGGGCTACAGGGAGGCTACATTCCTTGTCACTACATGACCTGGGATTCAATAGTGGGAATAGTGTTTCTCTGCAAGTTATTAGAGAACCCCTGACAGCTGCTTCCATGCAAGAGTCCCGGCCACTGTGTCTGCACAGGTACCCCCCACCCCAGTGACTGCCCAAGACCACTGGATGCTTGCCCACACAGGACCCCGGCCGCTGCTCCTGTGTAGACATCCATTTACCAGCACAGGGCTCCCCCAGTTGCCTCCATCTTGGGACACTGCAAATGCTGCCATAGTCCCCTTCACATGGTAGCCTAAACCTGGGGACACCAAACAGGGTCTGGGGAAAGCTGCCTGCCACAATACTGCACACCATATAGCTGCATCTCTAAACAGGCCACCCAAGGCCACCATCTGGCCTGCCCCACACCACATCTCTGAAAGCAGTTGCCTCCATTTTGGGACACCTTTGTCACTATCTTGGATTATCCTCACTACTGCTATCACCATCTTTAGTTGGAGTAACTACCAGCTTGGGACACCAGCTGGGGCATTGAAACAATATCAAGGTACCTACAGTCCCCTAACCCCCTCTTGCCTGCAGCCACTAACTCAACACAGTGCTTGTAGCTACGTGGCCGGTCTGTAGCTTGCAAAGCCTGGTCCTGATCTGCCCAACACAAAACAGCTCTCCACGACAGATGTGCAAGCCCCAGAGTGCAGCCCGCAAGACATCTGGAGAGAGAGGTTCCTGACTGTGAAGTAGAAAGGGAAGGAGTGAGTGAGATAAAGTTTAGAGACTAAATTAGACACCTGGAATTGTGAAGTCTACAGGCGATATGAGGAGGAAAGAGCAGGCACCCACATCACACCAGTGGGCCCCAAAGAAGAGCCTTGGGATGCAGTCTTCCAATGGGGACCAGCAAGTTCTATACCCCACCTCCAGGAGTTCTGCCTCTAAGACCAACCCTCCCATCATAAGAATCTTCACAATCCTGAGGGTGGAGATAGCAGCAAACAACAGACAACACCACCTACTGGATGAGAAGGGAAGCAGAAACTTCTCAGAAGGTGATATATAATTAATCAACAATCATATGAAAATCATATATTGGAGAAAGATAGTGTATTCAATAAAGGTTGCTGGAAAAACTAGAAATCCATGTTCAGCAAAAGGAAACTAAGCCCCTGTCTTTCACCATGCACAAAACTAAACTCAAATTGGATCAAGGACCTAGGAATTAGACCAGAGACACTATGCTTAATAGAATTAAAAGTAGGCCCAAATCTTCATCATGTTGAATTAGGCCCTGACTTCCTTAACAAGGCCCCTATAGTGCAGGAATTAAAATCAAGAATCAATGAATGGAATACATTCAAACTAAGAAGATTCTTCTCAGAAAAACAAAACAAAATAAAACAGTGAGATGAAGAGAGAGCCTACATTTTGGGAACAAATTTCTACCACATGCACATCAGATAGAGCACTAATCTCCAGGATATGTAAAGAACTCAAAAATCTTAACACCCCAAAAACCAAATAATCTGATAAATAAATGGGCTAAGGAAATGAACAGAAACTTCTCAGAAGATGATATATAATTAATCAACAATCATATGAAAAAATTTCAACATCCTAGCAATTAGAGAAATGCAAATTAAAACTACACTAAGATTTCATCTCATGACAGTCAGAATGGCAGTTATCAAGAATACAAGCGACAATAAGTGTTGGCAAAGATGTGGGGGAAAAAGGCACACTCTTACATTGCTGGTGGGACTGCATTGGTGCAACCAATTTGGAAAGCATTATGGAGATTTCTTAAAAAACTTGGAATGAAACTACCATTTGCCCCAGCTACCCCACACCTTGGTTTATACCCAAAGGACTTAAAAATAGCATACTACTATATAGCCAGATCAATGTTTATAGCAGCACATTTCACAATTGCTAAACTGTGGATGCAACTTAGATGAATAATAGATGAATGGATAAAGAAACTGTGATATATATACATAATGGAATATTACACACCAATAAAAGAGGATAAAATTATGACATTTGCAATTAAATGGATGGAGTTGGAGAATGTCATGCTAACTGAAGTAAGCCAATCCCCCAAATCCTAAGGCTGAATGTTCTCTCTGAAACGTGGATGCTGATCCATATGGGGGGGCATGTAGGAGGAATGGAGGAACTTTGGATAGGGTAAAGGGGAGGAAGGGGAAGGAATGGGGCATGGGGGTAGGGAAGATGGTGGAATGATATGAACATAATTACCCTAGGTACATGTATGAAGACATGAATGGTGTGACTCTACTTTGTGTACAACTAGAGAAATGAAAAATTGTGGTCCATATGTGTACTATGAATTGAAATGCATTCTGCTGTCATGTATAACAAATCAGAACAAATTAATTAATTTATAAAGTGTAAGGAAACAGGTAATTAATTTGTAGTGTTTAGAGATCTGTGCTTATATGGTAAATCTGATAATGGAAAGTAAGATAGTAATTAATAGTCAAGGTAACACTGTATGCTTGGGAGGTGTAAGCATACAGTAATCAGGATGCTACAGGAAGGGTCTTTTGAGTATCTGGCAATGACTCATTTTTTTAAGATACTTGGTGCTGTACTGGTATTCAACTGATAAAAATATCAGTCTGGCATTGGGTCCTTCCATGCACACTTTTTATACTTTACACTTCAAAAATTTTAAAAAATATAATCCTTCTTAATATGTAAAATAGAAAGGAATAAAGAAAAGGAAGGATTAAAGTAGAAAGCTTTAAAAATATCAGAGAAAACTACAAACTTTGAATAAATGAAACAAGAAATAAAAATTTTTTGTGTGTGACTATGTGTCCCAAAGTAGGTGGCCTTGGGCACAGAGACTACTTAGAATATATCCACATATATTTTCCCATTTTTGTAGATAATACATTCTCAAGAGTGTAGATAAAGTTGAATTCTTACAATCAAGCAATGGATCTCAATTTTATAAGAGATCCTTCTATAGAGACTTGATATATTACAAAATATACAATAAATATCAACTTTGTGATACTTGTTTTGAAATAAATTAATATGAAATAAATACACCATCCATTTTGTGACAATTATTATTCAAATATTACAAATCAAAAAGTCTGATCAACATTAAAAATAAAAAACTATTACCTTCTGAGTATTCAAGTAATTTTCCCACACAAAATGGAACCAGGAACCAACTGATAAAGGCCGAGAACGTAGATCTACCCTAGGACTATCACATGCAAAACCTGAGATTTGATTCCCAGCATCAGAAGGAAAACAAAAATAAAACACAGACTTTCAGACATAATATGCCCTGTTGATGCAAGAGAGTAAATTGTTATAAATTATGAATTATAAATTGTTATAAATAACCGTAATTGTTATAAACAATTTACTAATGTCTTTGATTTTAGTCTTCAGAAAACAAATGAACTTTATGTTGATGAAGTCTCACAAATAAATGAGATAAATTACTCTGTGAAAATAATAGCTTCAAGGAAGAACTTCCACAAATCAAACTGCTTTCACCAATGAAGGAAATGAAGTGTCTTAAATTAATGTTTTAGTAACCTTTTTTTCTGCTGTGACTAAAAGGCCCAATCAGAACAATGTTAGAGGAGCAAAAGTTTATGTGGGGACTCATGGTTTCAGAGGTCTCAACCAATGGACAGCAAGCTCCATTCCTTTGAGCTCAAGGCAAGGCAGAACATCAAGGGAAGAGTGTGGCAATGGGAAGCAGCTTACGGGAAGATCAGAAAGCAGAGAGACCCACTTGCCAGATACAAAATTTATATCCTAAGGCCATGCCCCTAGAGACCCACTTCTCCAGTCACACCCCACCTGCCTTCAGTTACCATTCAGTTAATCCCCATCAGGGGATTATTCTAGTGATTGTACTAACCCTCTTAAGATCCAATCATTTCTCCTCTGAACCTTCTTGCATTGTCTCACACATGAGTTTCTAGGGGATACCTCACATCCAAACCATAACAACTAATATAACATTAAGCTGTATATTTTCTAGCTTCCAGGTTTTCTATACATATGCATGATCATTAAATGCATCAACTACTTTTTCTACTTGAATAGTCTTTGAAAAATATAAATAAGAAAGTTAAGTTATATTAACCAGTGTAGTGAAAGCACATACATGTTATGACATAAATAAAATTTATACATTTTAAAAAATGGAAATGTGACAATAGTAAATTTGATTTTATCTGATGATGCAAAGAAAACTAGTATATTAGTTTCATAAAAGGCATAATTGCTACTTACACTGAATTATGTGCAATACAATGTGGGTCAGCAATTTTCATAGAATTATTGTCCTAAATAATTCTTATTGGCTTATAGAAAAAATCAATTTAGAAGAGTAACGTAGGAAAGAATGGCCAAGGCATCCTTTTTTTTAAAATCAAAACTAATGGAATAGGTTTGAAAGTTTTTCTCAAGCAAGCTTTCAAAGTTCAAATTAATTTCTATTATTCAGAAAGACAGAAGGAAAGAAATGAGCTAAATATTCATATCAAGAAACCAAAAGTACTATAATTAAATTATTCCAAAGGAAGCAAGTGGAAGGAATTAATAAGATAAAATTACTTTGAAATAGCTAATACCCTGATAAACCTTGCATTATTAATCAAGAACAAAAAAGGAGAGATAAAAGATAATGTATTAAAGATGTGTAGGAAGATTAACCAAGATCAAACACAGATAAATATTACATTAGAAATATATATATTGGTTAAAATGTTTTTGATTGGCAATGCCAAGAAATCTGAACTGGAAACAAATTTTTAAAAAGCATCTATTGGCACACATAACTGATACATAATTGGTATTGAGTTGATCTCAGGCCTTTTAGGATCATAGGACCAATGTCTTTAGTGCCTGTGGTTTCTCTTTCTCTTAGCCATGCACCTCTCCTTCTCAATATTTCATTCTCAGATTCTTTCTTTATAGGGCCAAAATAACTGGAAATACTCAGCCTTACATTTTCCCATGCTTAAATCAATTAAAATGTATTTGTCAATCTTTCTGCAGTCCAAGCCTCATGATTTTCCACTGTATTTAACAAGTCAAATACATATTGTTGAATTAACTATGGGCCCTGTGTAAAGATAACTTTCAATGGTTTTCTTTTAGGTGTATGTGTTATTCCTGGAACTGGGTTTGTTGCAGTCTTAGGGCCATCAACTGAGATTAAAGAATGAATGATCGCTTCAGTGCAAAATTAGGATGGTATTGGTAGTCAATGGTAGAGAGTAAAATGAATACAAAGTTGTAAAACCAACAAATATACATTGTACCATCTATTTATTCCTTCAACCATACTGATTGAAGAGTCACTATAAGCCAGATACTTAACACTTTTCAGTGATAGAGACAACAAATATCACAAGTCCTTGCCTTTGGAAAATTTGCTTCACATGAGATTTAATGTTATTTTAATAATTAATGAAAAATATCAATTCTGTGACTTAATTAAGAAAATATAAATTACTTAAATTTTCTTAGCAAGAGTTTCCAACACGTTATGTGACTAAAAATTAATTTACCCTTTGACAGTATTACTCTCAAAAGGTATTACTGATTAACTCATCAATCTTAATGATATATGTTCAAACTTATTGATTACAGCTTTGTATTCAATAAAAAGACTGAAAATATACCTCATGGCCATCTAGAAAAGAATGAGTAAATTGATTATTTACATTATGGAATAATATATCACTATAAAAATTTAGGATTAAGAATATCTTCAATGTAAGGACTGGAACTTTCCAAAATATATTAAATATAAAATATGCTTTACTAAGACCAAGTTTATAGTATGCTACTATGAGGTTAACAAAAAAATTGTGTGTGCATTTGTGTGAGTGTGTTTGTGTATGTTTGTGTGAGTGCATTAAGTAACAGTGAGGAGTGTGAAATGAACAGGCAACACTGTTTGCCTCTGGGTCAAGGACTATGAGGGACTGAGATCAGATCTGGGAGAATCTTCACTTTTTATTCTTTCGTTAAGATATAAATGTTCATGTGAATGTAAAACTCCTCACGCAATAAAACATTTTTTCTTCTCAAAATTGCCTGAGTCAGTTCTGGATCACTATAACAAAACACCTGGCACAGGCTACATATGAAGAAAAGGTTTATTTAGCTCACAGTTTTGGAGATTCAAGGTTTCAATGGCAGTGCACAGGCTGTATGGTGAGTGCATAACCTGAACTTCTCACCCCAGGGCATAGATGGGAATGTTGGGAGTACTTGTAGGAGCAAGTCAGTGATTATATCTCAAGCCAGGAGCAGAGAGGACAGGAGCAACCAGCTTTGCTAATTTTATAAAAGAAACTCTCTGGCAAGAATTCAAGGGATCCCAGAAGAACTACCTAAGGACCATCCACTGGGCCACTGCCCTTCGTAGATTCCACCACTCGTACAGCACCATTCAGGGTACTAAGTTACAATCACTAAGGCCCCTTGGGACAACTACATCATATTCAAACCATAGCAACAAAACAATGAAAAGAAAGATTAAGCAAAAACAGCCACCACCACTAAAACAATCATTTCCTTATCTAAAATTAAATAACTTTCGAGTGATTCAGTTTTAAAATAAAATTAAAACTATAATTACTAACTCATTAAAAATGATCTGTTTCTATCATATGTGGGATATATGTAACAGGCATTAAAGCATATGTTAAAAGCACTATGTAGGAGGTATACATTCAAAGAAGAAAGAACAATATTAACAGGACAATCCTACAGATATGATATATGACTAAATCATATTAATAAAATATTATTTAGAAATTTATGCCAAAATTAGAAAATAGATGTGGTTATGAGACTTAATAGATAAATATTTATTTACTTTAATGTCTTTATAAATGGACGAATAACAAGAAAAATAAATATTGACTTACAATAATAAATTAACTAACAAAACAATGATGACAGAGAAAAATATAAAATTTATTCAAGGATTTACGTTTATTAAGGACAACAAGCCCAGACCATTTAATAGCATGTTCTTAAAGACCTATGATATCTAACTAGTTCCAAAACATTGAAAGATGAGGCCAATGTCAACCTCATTTTGAGCTAAGCTTAACTATGAAGCAAAAATTCAGTATATATAGAGAAAGAAGGAAAGCATGAGAAGATGCAAAATTCAGAGTTAAAAAAAACAGTAAATAAAATACAATACTATGCTAAGATAACAAGTCATGATTACCATGTTCAATGCACTGCAGTTATTAAGGGCAAACCTTAGCAGATCTATTATTGTCATTTCTTATATTAAATTACATTGAGATGCTAAATAGTAAATCTAAGTACAGTTATGAGGTCAAAGGTGGAGAGTTCTATAGCATGAGGAAGATGACCACAGTTTGCAAAATTTTACTATATATTTTACTAAGAACTTGAAGAAAAGAACTCAAAGTTTCCAAACACAAACAAATGCAAAATAGTACAACTACTTTGAAAAGGTTTCTTACTAAACTAAATATATTCTTGACACATGATCCAGCAACTGTAGCCCTTGGTATTTACCCAAAGAAGTTAAAAACAAATGTCTATGCAAAAACCTGCACACAGATGTTTATGGAAGCATTATTACTATTTGCCAAAAACTTGGAAGCAACTAAACATACTTTTGTGAGTAGATAAATTATGGTACCTCCAGACAATGAACTGTTAAAGAAAAAGTTATTCAGTGACACTTGTTAAAGTGTAGAAAGGCAGAATTTATTAAGAATCTTCATCATAAGTATAGGAAACTCTTCAGTAGAATCTTGCATTGATGGAGAAACATTGGACTCAGTTCCAAATACAGCACGAGCAGGTGGGAATTTACTTCTGAGCAACGCGTAGGGGTGAGTGGATGGGAAATTACTCAGAGGAAATATGAGGCATAAGGAGGATGCTGACAGAACTTACCAAACAGGATCTCTCTGAAGACAGGTCAGCAGCACAGGTTATAGATATTGAGAGTGAGGGATTCCACTAAACTGACTTTGCAAGATTCTTGAGAAAACTGGATTTTACAAAGAAATGTAAATACATACTTAGGAGAGAGATCAGAGTCCAACTATCGCTAAAGCAAAGATTTTTTTTTTGTCAGAACTGAAAAGAATTGAGCTATCAAGCTATGAAAAACAAGGGAAATCTTAAATGTGTATTATTAAGTGAAAGAAGCTAATCTGAATATGCTACATATTGCAGGATTCCAACTATATGCAACCAGGAAAAGAAAAATCTATAGAAAAGTGAAAAAGATCAGTGGTTGCCAGCAGTTGCATATTGGAGAAATGAATAGGCAGAACAGAGGATTTTTTTAAATTTTATTTTAAAAATTTTTTTTTTAGTTGTAGATGGACACAATGTCTTTATTTCATTGCTTTGTATGTGGTGCTGAGGACCCAATCTGGGGCCTCACGCATGTGAGGCAAGCGCTCTACTCCTGAGCTACAATCCCAGCCCCAAAACAGAGGATTTTTAAGGCAGGGAAAATACTCCAAGCAATACTGTAGTGACAGCTACATGTCATTACACATGTGTCCAAATGCATAAAACAAAGAGTGAATCCTAAGGTAAGCTATGGACTAGGCATGACTGTGATAAGTCAACACAGGTTCATCAGTTATAACAAATGCACCACTCTGTAGGAGGATGTTGGTAATGGGGGAGGCTACATATGTGTGGGGAAGGGGCACATGGGAAATCCAGTACCATCTCCTCCATTTTTCTGTCAACTTGAAATTGTTCTAAACAGGTTTAAATTGCTTTTAAAAGGTTTAAAATATCTAAACATGCATTTATCTAATAAAATAGATTTGAAATATGTAAAAAGTTTCACATGACTATAAGAAAAACTAAGCATCTTTGTTAGGACATAGAACATTGACAAAAAATATAAACAATGTTTATGAGCTTTACTTGACAGCCATATGTAGATGTCTACATCTAACATTTTTCCCACACACATAGGAAACATTCACAAAAATCAGTAGCACACCAAATGTAATAAAGTGTTGCACAAATATCACATAAATGATATTACATAGGACACATGAACTTAAAACTCACAAATAAAACACAACTTAAAATATTCATGTTTATAGAAGTTAAATTACAAAATGCTACATTTTTGGAAATTAAAGCTACTGTAAATACTCATTAACAAATAAAGTAATCATGATAGAAATGCAAAATTCTTAGAATCTAATAGTAACATATATAGAAATACTAAAAATCTGAAATACAGTAAAAACAAATGTTTCAAGTTAAATCTAATCTATAAATTATTATATTGACAAAAAGCTAAAAATTAATAAACTTGATGATATATATTTTAAGAAGTGAGAAGAAACACTACTATCAACACAATGAAGATATTTAAAAGAAAATGGTAAAAACATTTGGTAGGGATGAATAATAGAGAAATCAAATGTAGGATAGAGATAAGCCAATGTATTTGGCTTATTTGTCCAAACTCAACAGATGGAGAAAACTATTAGTGACCCTTCATGTAAGTTAAAGAATAAGAGTGATTTTGATGTGACAGTAGAGGTTCACCAGTGATAACTAAGATCATGCTTTTTGAAAAGTCATAAAACAGATCTTATAAGATTAACCAAAAAACATAAAAAAGGGAAAAATATCTATATTATTTCTTTTATTTCATTTAACAAAATATAACTAAAGAAGCATGAAAATAATATTCCTTGAAGAGAAACCTAATATTATAAAATAACTATTACCAAGTTAATTTATGCATTCATTGCAATCCTAATCAAAAGGACAGAAGGATTTTTTTATAACAAAATGACACATTGATTCTAAAGTTCCATGGAAGATAGGAAGATTATTTAGCAGCCAAGAAGTCTTAAACAGCTGAAGTAAATCTTAAACAACTAAAAAGGAAATGGGAGAAATACCTAACAGGGATTGTAGGGCTGAGGTTAGAACCAGATAATGAAGTTCTCCTTGATGAATTCTATAGACACACGGAATATCACTGAATTTGTCAAGAGCAGAAAGGTAAAATAATTAGATTTATGCTTTGGAAAAATCATTCTGTGTTGGAAAATCAATGTGTTGGAAGAGTTCAGCATCCAGTTACATAAACAAATCTGTGAAGAAATTACAACACAAAACAGCAATATTAAAGTATTTAGAAGCAAAGGATAGACTGGTAACTTACTATCGTGAGGCAGCCAGTACCTCGTCAGGGCAATTTTTCCTGCTCAGAAGGGGATAAGCCACCTGAGAAAATAGTCTGAAATAATTATTGAAGAAATGAGTCAAAGAATAAGTTTTAAAAGCAGAATGCCTGATATGATCTTCTAGTCCTGATAGAAGCTGGAGCAGAACAATTAAAAAATGGCTCCAGTGGTTTATTTAAGGGGGTACATCAAAGGCAGGAATAAGGTTTCAGGGGTGGAGTCTTGCTTCATGATGTCTTGCAGTCAATAGGTTGATTGACATCTTGGCAGGCTACACCCATCTCAGAAGGGCTGTGTGGCTACAGTAGGTCACCCTATCTCTAGTGCTGTGTAGGACCTGACAGAGCTGAATAGGACTGACATGTACCTGGGCGATCCAGCAGGATTACCTCTGGAAGTTCCCAAATACCAGATTTTCCATTCCATGGGCTTCCATGCCAATTTGGTCCACACATAGTCCACAGATGGCTCTCAACAACTCACCTTGGGGAAAGCATCTCAATCAGGAATATTTAATGTAGAACATGCATGTAGATGTGGTCAACTACTCTTTCATGTGCAAAAAAACAAATAGAAATTTTGTACTAAAGGACGATGTATCAGAAAAATGGAAATATGCCTATTCCACATATGACATGATTTGTTACTCTGATGCTTTGTTGTGTCAATTAATTTTTTTATCATTTAGTTAGTATGATATTTTAGTCCCTAAATTGTTTAAAGCATGCTTGAAATAGTTGAGAGATAAAAATATCACTACCAGACTCAAGGGTTGTGTATTTGATAGAATAAAACAAAATTGACATCATTTCAAAATAACAAAGATGAGCAAATAAAGAAAATGTGCCATTTTCCTTACTATGTGTTTCATTTAAAATTGCCATAAACATTTCAAATTAAGTACAATTTAAAAATCGGTATATGAGATGGTAATGTCTATTGTTGGGTCTTAGAAACATACGCAAATTTGGTTTTATCAACTCTCTGCTTAACTGATTTCATCTTAACATTAATATTTAATACTAATTTCAATATGTGACGGTAGGAACGCTGTATCTTGAAGCAAAATTTTACAATTTTGACATGTTTTTAAGGCAGTATTCTGGCTTTTTATAAATATATATGTATTCCAATATATATACCCCAAATATAAATGTGTGCCCCAAGAAAACTCAATATAGGAAACTAATACTAAATCAATTGAAAATGAATATTGCAATTGCACTGTTATAAGTTAGTGTATACATGTATATACTAACTTGTGACATGTATACATCATGCAATCAAAAATTCATGTAATCTTGAATCAGCGTTGTATATGAGTTAAAGATATCAGTTTAAAAGACATTTGAAATGCATTATCACTGCTTTCTTCTCATAGACTAAGAGCGAAAGATGGTATAAAATACATAATGAAGGGAATAGATGTTTCACATTTAGTTAAGAAACTAAATTTGTAGTGATTAATAGGATCCTAAAGAATATTTCTTTTTGGAAGGGGATATGCTTGCTGCTAAGAGGAATAAATAGTAAGATGATAATAAAATTCTACTTTTTTTCTGTAGGTTTAAAATGCTGTGTGGTACTGTTAGTCTGAAATTTTTCTTTTATGGTCATATATTGCTCTTTATTTTGTGTATTCAAACTTCTCTATTTTGTGTTTTTATTCTGTTTCTAGTTGTATATATTATATATCATAGTTGTATCTCCTATGGTTATGCAGCACAACATAAAAATCCTATTTTCTGTTGAAGATTGCACGATTTAAAAAAATAAGTGTATGCGCACATTTTTAATGTGCAGAGAATTTGCATTCATTTACACTTTGAAATAGTCTTATTCACTCACATTTACTCTACTTTTGTTACTTTGAGATAATTTGCATAAAGTATGAAAGTTGCCCAGCTGTTCAGTGGAATATATTATTTTTTGCTTTCAAAGAAAGCGCAAGTGACATTTCCTGTCCTGAATTTAGTGCTCATTTTATTAAATTTCAAGTAAGAGAAACATAAATACCATATAAATCAATATATGCTGCTAATGAGGAAAGACAGAAAATCATGCTCACCATTACCTTGGAAGGCTAGGAGTTTCCAACATGTAATTGTGTGGCAAATGCATATTTCTAAACAGTAATATAATGTCCAAATATGTCACAAAAGGTCATTAACATAGGAAAAAATGTTTGCAAACAAATAAAATTATCATAGTAGAAAGGATATACATTTTAAAGGTTTCTGTGGACTATTTTTCACAATTAGACCTAGTACTCATTCAAAAGAGATAACATAAAGTAGCAGGCATATAAACTAAATGTAATTGAGCAAATGAGACCAAATTATAAGCCAGTTTGTTTTCAGCAAATAACTGTTTTAGACATCTGTCATGTAACTCATTACTAGTAAAAAGCCTTTGAAGTTTTTTTACCATCATCATATTTGTTTGAATTTCAGCATTTTGAAGAAGAAAAGGGTTGACAGTTAAATATATCCTTTTTCAACTCCACCTTACAAACTCAAAATACTTCTAAAGATAAAAAGTGCTTTCAGGTCTCTTCCTGTTCAATTCATTTTATAAACCAGCTTTTGTTTTATAATATTTTATTGGAAAATCATGACTGTACTGAATTTACAGTTTCTGTGAACCAAATAGTGCCCATTTTGCTTTAAACAGTTTGTGTATGGTTATTTCCTACAGTCATGAGAGAATACAAAAGATAAAGCAGCTCTGAAGGCTGAGGCAGGAGGATCACAAGTTCAGTCAGCTTCAGCAATTTAGCAAGGCCCTAAGCAATTTGGTGAAACCCTGTCTCAAAATAAAAAATAAAAAGAAAGGTCTGAGAATATGGCTAAGTGTTTAAGCAGCACTGCGTCAATCCCTGGTGCCAAATAATAATAATAATATTAATACCAATAACAACAAATAATAATAATGTTTTTTCTACATGAAACAGGAAAAAGGACAGGTTTTTGGTTTTGATTTTGTTTGGCCCAGTAATCTATAATGACCTATAGATTTTTCTGAAATCATTTGAAATATTGATATGCTTAGCTCATCAAGCTTATTGAAAGATAAAATCTGTGTTCAGTACCATATTGTGATAGAAATCTCAAAATGAAAATTCAACTATTTATATTATTTTGCAATCTATTCTCCACTGGCATAATTATTATGTTAGAAACAGTTTAAAACAATTAGGTGTTATCAGGATTTACTGTCATCAAAAAGCAGATTTTATACACACACATCACATATATATGAGTATAATATGAACTCTCAAATGTGTAAATATTATATGTAGTAAATATATATGTATATATATGGAGAAAGAGAGAGGTGCAGAGAGAGTTAAAGAGGAGTTAGTGATGAATTCACCCCCTGAAAAACTATACAAGAATAGACAAATCTTCAAGCTTGATTCTATAAAAAGATGGCAATAACATCTCCTTTTTCTTGTGTTTCAAATAAAATTTCTCCCCTAACTAATGAAAATGTATTTATTCAACTTTTGTTTTAAATTCTATTTTCATATATTTTTTAAATTATAAAGAAGAAGTTCAAAAAGAAACTACCACATATCTTGCTTTCAAATTTTAACATTTTTTCTTTGTATTTTTTGACTTTGATGTTGTGTGTTCAAATTATTCTGAAAGAAATTTTTGAAATTATTTTGCCTGTTGTTTCCTCATGATTACACTCAGATTTTTAGGTTTTTCATGAACATGACAGGAATGATACTGTCTCCCACTTGGTATAACAACTTGTTAGGAGGCACATAGAACCAATGTGCAACCCTATCAGTTATTTTAAATTCAATTATTTGGTTCAATTTTGACCACTGAAAAACAAATCCCATAAATTCATAGTAATATGAATTTCTTATTTTCAAGAGAATGACCATTCATAACTATGGAAAAAATAACAGAATTAGAAAATCATCAATGAGGACTAAAAAAATAATTGAAAGTTTTTTGAGGACTGTAATCTCAACTATATTCTCACAAGATCAGAGTGAGAATCTTGATAGATCAAAGTGTCAAATTATTCTCTTTAAAATTATTCAGTAGTTTGTAGCCATTGCAATAAAGCAATAAAAATATAAAAGTTTGAAAAGAAATAAAACTACATTTCTTCCAACCTAGGACATTATTTAAATCTGTAAAACAACTACTGCTTTTGATAACTTTGGTCAAGTGTCTGTTAAAGTTCTTTGTTCATATTTTATTTGAATTGATTTTTTTTGGTATTTATTTTCATGTTTGGAGCATTCTTTGTATATGTTGGAAAAAAGTGCTCAATGAGAGCTGAGATGATGGCTCAGTGGTAGAGCTCTTTCTTAGCATATGTGAGGCATGGGGTTCGATTCTCAGCACCGCATATAAATAAGTAAAATAAAGATCTATTGCCAACCAAAAATAAATAAATAGGTAGATAGATAGATAGATAGATAGATAGATAGATAGATAGATAGATAGATAGAGTGCTCAATGAGATATATTGTTGGCAAATATTTTTATCCAGTATGCAGTTTGTTTGTTTTTTTCTGTTCTTTCAGAGCTAATTTAGATGAACAAAAGTGTTTAATTTTGTGAATTACTATATCAGTTTATTATTATTGTACCATATTTTGGTGTCCTATCTAAAGGATATTTGCTTAACAGAACTCATTAATGAAAAAAATAGGATAGTTGAATTGTTTTTACTGATGAATTCTACCTGAGTGGCAGAGTCCATAATACTGACTAACAGGAGGGGACATGGTTTAGTGGGAATGTTAGTAATTTAGTTTTTGACATGTAATGTTTGAAATTGCTTTTGTTACTCCTAGCCTAACACAAACACAAAACAGTTGCATACTAAAATTTTGAATTTCAACTCGTAAGGTAATGACATATATGTTGGAAACCAAAGGGGTGTAAAAGAGGACTCATGGAGATATTTTTGAGAGAGTATAGAATGAACCTAGAAACTACCATGATTTTAAGGTCCTAGTGCAGGAAAGAAACTAAGACATAGTGAAAAAAAAGTTAGGAAAAGGCCAAGATAAAGTCATGGCACAGCTTACAGTGGAGGAAAGAGCTGGAAATGTTAGGGGCAAAAGTCGCTACATGAGATGATGTACAGAATTCAATAAAACAAAAGGAAGAACCACTGACAAGAACAATGAAAAAGCTTCTAATGTCTTCGCTAGATCACCTTAGTTGAGAGGAGGCAGAAGGAGCGAGAAAACAAAGGATTAGGTGAAACATGGAAAGAGAATAAGGAGGCAGTGTGCATAAATTCACTCTCAATTGCCATGGATTTAAAGAGGTAAACTGTATTTAAAGAGGCAAACTTGATCTAGAATATCAAGGAATTTTTTGTTTGTGAAAAGAGAATTCATTATATTTAAAGGCCAATGAGAAGGAAAAAAAAAAATGGAGCATTTGGGAGGAGACCAGAGAACATAACAATCCAGAACATTGATGATAAGTATTGTCCTGAGGAGTGTAAACCTGTAAAAAAGAGAGAAAAAAAAAGAAGGGTTCAGATATAGGCATGGGCCCAGGAAATGCAGTGGTTAAGCCTTGAAGGAAAGGAGATTGAGGAATGGACAGGAGCACTGGGGCATAGGTTTTGGGTTACTGTTAAACCTGGCACTGTAGACCCAGGTAGGGAGCCCCTGAACAATACTTCAGACTTAGCTGACACTGAAGAACATTAACGTGTTGTGTCCCCAGGTCACATATCTTCTTTGGTTTACTTCAGCAGCACCTAAAAACTTACAAAAATTCTAAAAGACAAAGAGGGATGGGACGTTGACTAATTTTGGAACTTTAAGTGGATTGAACTGAATGGTAAGGTGTCCTTAAGCTCTTTTATTGTTCTTATTGTTCATTCAATTATCCCACTTTTGGGTACAGTCAGTTTAGTATCATGGTGGTATTGTAAGACATATATCATTCCAGTGATCTCGAAATAATAATGAAAATAAAGGAAATTAGAAAGAAAAGGTAAGAAAAGTTAATAAAAATTACTATTCCTGGGGCTGGGGCTGTGGCTCAGTGGTGGAGCGCTTGCCTAGCATGCGTGAGGCACTGGGTTCAATCCTCAGCACCACATATAAATAATAAATGAATAAAATAAAGATCCATCAACAACTAAAATATTTTTAAAAATTACTATTCCTTTTATCTTTCAGGAGGACTATTAAAAAGGTACTGTGGTGGTGTTTGGAATTTATAACAATAGAAACTATTTAATAAGAACTTATTGTGCTCATGTATTATGTTATGTTGATGGAGATCTTAGAGTGGATAAATCACTTGCCTAGTTTATACAATAGGCTTTTGCCTTGAGCCCCTTGTTTTACAGCCCCCTTATATCCTCTGGCACACCGTGGACCAAGGAATATTGTTTGCAAACCGATGTGTCAACTTGAAAACCTCATCCTTTATAGAACATACTCTTGGTGCTACTAACACCAGAGGTCCCATTCCTCATACATGATTATGACAAGGCTTCCTAAGCCTCAGTGAATCCTTTGATTTTTGCCATCTTCTGCAAGGCAGATGAGGCTTCCAGTGTGTGTATCCAAAGTCCTGAGCCATGGCTGAAGCTGTCTGAAGAGTGGCTGATTTAGGCAATTGAGTATGAAATTGAGAACTTGAATGGGTGGGCTAGCATACCCACATCAATGCACATGCTCTTATTAAATCTTATCTATTCTTATGACAAGTTCTCAACACCACACATCACCCTTTTTAATACTCCTTCTGAAAGACAAAAATAACAGCAATATTTATCAACTTTGTTCACCTTTTCTTCTTAATTTCCATTATTTTCCCATTATTTCAGGATTACTGGAATGATGTATCTCCTACAATACCACCATGATACTAAACTGACCTTACACAAAAATGGGGCAGTGCATAAATGATGAGAAAAAGAAGGGTTTAAGGACAAGATGAGGCACTTCCTCAAACCTTACCCTTCAGTTAATTCCACTTATAATTCCAAAATGAGTTAGGCCTTTCATGGTGATAATTGAACAGGATTTGGGAAGAGCTGTCATTAGAAATGAGCCTCAGCTTACATGCTTGTGCCAAATCCCAATAAATGAGGATTATTATGATTTGTTGCATTTGAATTACTCTCACAGAGCTGGACATCTCGGCCCACCTTTTTACCTAGTATGCAGCACTATAGAACCTAATGTATGTTTATTTTTGAAAATATCAATCACATTCTAATAGCAGTATCAAACAAATAAAATACTAAAACAATAAAGGTTAATTTGGATTGTAAGGGATACTTCAATACCAAGAAGAGAGAATAAGTAGACATCCAAAGAGAAAGCATTCTGTAGTCTATGAAGACGTGGTTGCACATGATGGAAGTTCAGCTTTGTCTACTGAGCCTGCCCCATCAGTATGATCAGTTGATGTCAGCAATTTGCAGAACTTGCTGTGTATATGTTCAGGATGATTAGGAAAAAAATATTGCTCTGATTGCCAGAAGATAAAGATGGAAATAATATGTATTTGAACCAGATCTGATGGCATGGTGGATCCTGGGATAACTAAGGGAACTTGGACAGTTATTTGAGGGCCCTTGAGAGAGTTTTAATAGTTACAACTTTTAGCAACAACATCCACAAGGGACTGTTGACATCTTGTCAAAATAAACCCAAAGGGCTTATGCATATTGATAAAGAACATTATGTCTAATGGGCAGATAAGATTTTAAAAAATGAAGATGTATTATCTTCCTCCTTTTCCTCTTACTCCTCCTTATCATCATCATTACCATCATCATCATCATCATCATAGTATAATTTCACTGGTTAGGATGTATTTGAAGAAAGACATTCTCATTATTTTATTATTATTATTATTATTTGTTTCATTACTACTCAAAAAATAAGATACATTGGTTTTATTAATCAGGAGAAGGATCTGCTCTGTATGACTCTAGAAGACTGAGCTAACAATAAATAAAGAATATTACTAAAAGGTGGACTTCGTTAAAAGTAATACTTTGGCTTTGAATTATCATAATTGTTGAAAGTTTAATAAGAAATGCATCGGTAGAAATCAGAAAAATCACTTGGCAGAGATAGCATTGAGAGGATCCAAATGAAGACAGAATAAACACTAAAGGGGCTGGGATTGTGGCTCAGTGGTAGAGCGCTTGCTTCATGTGTGTGCGGCACTGGGTTCGATTCTCAGCACCACATAAAAATAAATAAAATAAAGATATTGTGTTCATCTACAACTGAAAAACATTTAAAAAAAGAATAAATACTAATACCTTTTATTATAGTTATTGATTTAAATAGGAAGTTTTAGTTTCTATGTCCTTCACACATTTGAAGAGAGAAAATGAAAATGAGTCAAAAGAATATGGACATACAAAAGATTTTAGGGGTTTAAACAAATTTGAGTGAAAATATTGCTATAATACATTTGGAAAGGAATTTTCAGGATATTTATTTGTAAATATTATTTTCTAAAATCTTCATTCCCTCAGGAACATAGAGAAAATATATACTGCAGTATTTATAGTATGCTTTGTTTCTTATTTGGAAGAACTCCAAAGTCTTTCTTCATATTGCATCTTTCTGCATAAATCCCAATAACACTTATTCAGCCAAGTAGAAAGACATTGTATTAACTTCTCATCAAGCACACAAACCCTGGACACACAATGCCTACATAAATCAAATGTAAAACTGTTGAAATCTTATTAGTAAAGCATGTTTTCTAAACATATTACTGATTAAATGGTTTTAAACAAATCTGTATGCATTATACATACTTAAATACAAATATTTTAGGAGAAAAAATGTTTCTTTACCAGGAGTGTAAGTAGTTAAAATATACCCATCTAATGGCAACATCAGGTTTTGTGCACACAAAAGTTCAGATAGTGAGGAGTGTTACTATTCTAGTTCCTTTTTATGATCTTCCCTTATGAGTCAGAGCATGTATGTTAATCTATGTAAGCACATGTCCCCATAGGTGTATATTTATATATGTAGAGAGTTTGGGAAAAGTAAAAAGAAGGAAATAAAGGGAAAAGAATAATGTCTCCATTTTCTGGGGCAAGGGATTCTTTTGGTAGCTGGGGAATCTTTTAAAGTTGATTCATCTGTTCTTTTCTGGAATAATGAATAAACTACTTGGAATAAAACATTTTATTTGATGAAAGCTTGCTTCTCAAGATATATTTCAGATATTATAAATCCAGTTCCTTTTTCTTCTGATTTTCTTCTTAACCCATCACCTTTACCTTAAATGTAAAAGAGAAAATTAAAATGTGCGATTTATTTCTAAAACTAAAGTTTTGTTTCAAAATCAAAGTCTTACAATTCAAAGAAGTATATAGAAATCACTCTGTTCTTTTCATAATTATCCAAATGGCATTAGAAAGAAAAATAAGACTTTCTTCTTTTCATCATAAGTAAAATTACAGTCTGTTTTATTCCAGGCTTTCATAGAAAGCTTTGGAAGTGTGAGTCAGCACCTCAAAGGAAATCTCATTTAAAATTCATGACAGTTTCATCCCAATTATTTAGTTTCATTTCCTTTGCATTTTATTTTTTAGCTTTTAGCCCAAATTGCTATAATCCTGTTCTCCTTTTGCCAAAAATCCACTATGAATCTGAGATTATTTTTTTTTCCTCTTGTGGGCTTGTTAAACTCCAATACAGATCTGAGATAATAGTCTACTAAGGAAGGAATACTGCAAAAATTTCATAAAGTTAATCTATTGTGCATTATGTCATTAGTATTTAGATTAGTTCACAGATGGTTTCTTCAAATTATCTTCGTGATTTTAATGTTTATATTATTATTTTATTTCATATAAATATGCTTGTGACTTTAATATTTTCTGTTCTTTTGATGCCAGTCACTACTTATCTTTCTTAATTATAATTTATGTCATTTATTTTGAATTACCACATTCATTTCTCATTCTCACTTGTTAGTAACAAGGTAAATTTTATTAACTAGAATTTTAACATTGTATTTTTACAAGTATGTATTTCAAAATGCGTTTAGACACCTACACACATACACTTAAGAAACTATTTGAGGCTGATACTGGCCTCTAGAATCACAAATAGTCTTCTGATTCTACCTATTCACATTACCTCCTGACCTACTAACAGGTCCACCACCTTTTTAAGGAGAACAATACTAGATTTCTGTGCAGATTTAGTAGGTCAGTCTTTCCCTGGAGACTCACTTATTTCCTCCTTGTTCATTTCTAAAATTACTAACTCAAGCACCCCAAACTTCTACCACAATCTCCATGTTTCTAGTTCACTCATTCAACAACTATACCACAAGCATTCTTAGATTCAAAAAATGATCCTCTGCAATGATCCTCCTGTTTTATCTCCTGAAAACATTCCTTTTGTGTATTCACCCCACTCTTGATCCAGTTGAGATTTTTCTAGCCATGATATTAATAATACTCGTTTTAATCTTTAACTTCCTTTCTCTGTGCACACCAATTGGAAAAATCACTGCTGTTTCCTGTGCTCTTGCCTTCAAACCCCCAAGCATGGCTTGAGAAAGTCTTGCAAGTAAGCTAGATCTTTGCAGATTGATCAAATCAGTACTCTACCCTGCCAGTCATTTGGCTTCTTGGGAAACTTTCTTCCTCACTCTCTTGATAAATGTAGGCTTGAACCTGCATTAACTCTCCCCTAACCCTCTAGTTCCCCTTTTGTGCTGCCTTATGTTTTATGGATGATTCTTCATTTGATTCCCCATAAATGAATACAGTACCATTCCTAGAGCTTTCTGATCTTGTGTTCAGATCTCTGGATCTGCTCTCATTACTAATGTAAATGAAGAATTTTCTTGAAACCTTCGTGTGGATGTATCACAGACATTACACACAGTCAGTTCAAGATCATTCTCAAAATTACACACTCCTCTCTTCCTCTATCAGTATCCTCGTTCTCAGATGACATCACCAGCATCCTTCCAGCTGTGAGAGTCTTCCTTGAATTCTTCTTCTACAAATTTTCAATTAATTATCAAGTCTTATTGATTCAATCATATAATCTCTTTGAGTCACAAATTTCACAAGTGCAGAAAATATTGAATTTTTTTTTGATTTTACAATCTTTTTACCTATATTTATTCAGTAACAGTACTTAATTTTCGTTTAAATGGCTTATCTTTTTAAATTTTTTGTACATTTCTTTTGCATTATCTAAAATCTATATATGCATAGTCAGTATTAAACAAATTCTTTGGAGTTTGATCTAAAAACATAGTTAATAAGATGTTTTTGTACCTTCCAATCAAATTCTTTTGATTTTCTATCAAATAGTGTTTCTTCATAGTTTTTTGTGATACCATATAAAATTTGTAAATGTAATCTTTAAAATAAGTCATATAAAATTCACCTTGAATTTCATTTTTATCACTAAAACATGAAAGTGATAATATTTAAGACTCTGAAAAAAGTTACACAATTGAAACTGCATGTGAAGTTTACCACAACAGTCATTCTTCAAACATTTTTTTATCTCCTTGATATTTACTGTACAAATGTACTATCAGATATTGGCAGTGCAAAAACAATGTAAATTTAGTGAGCTTTTCTTCAAAAGTATAATTTTCTCAAAATTAAATTGATTTTAAATAAATATATGGGTTTACTTCAAAGCAGAAGGATTTTAGAAATTTCCTCCTATCCTATTTCTATGAGCAATATTAATAAAGCCATGCAATACCACATTTATATTTTTATTATGGGAATAAATATATAAGGAGTTGTCTACTTTAAATATCAAAAAGAATGTTTTGCAGAAATGTGTTTGAATCCTACCTAAATACTTATAACTAAAAAATATATATATTTTTCAAAATCAATATGAAAACAGTTGAGCCATCAGGAAATTTATCACGAATGTGTGAAAGAAAGCATGTTTCCGATACTCTAGCTTAATCACCTGTACTTTTATTGGACATGTGTCTGGTCTTTTTTCCAGGAAGATATTATACATGGTTTTCATCAATGTGTTTTTAAAATTGTGTACTCTAATAATTTTATATATAGCAATATTAAATTGTTTGTGTTTTACTTTCCATGAATTTAAAATTAATTATTCAATAATCTTTATGTCTTATTACAATTATATATAATCTAGGGATGATGTTCTGAATGCACTAAATGCTCCATATCTAGCCTAACTGAAAAAGAATTTGAAGTACCTATTAAAAAAGAAAATTCTCTCAAATATTTATATTTCTTTTTGTGCAGGAAAATAGTAAGTGGTCATTTACAAGCAGAAATTTAAAATTACTTATTACAAAATGGATTATATTCCTAGGGAATCTTTACAATAATAAAAGCTGGTAGAAATCTTAAACCAGAAAATATGTATTTGAAATAAGATTTGAAATAATCACTTGACAGAATGTGGGCTCTATAATGAATGATAACTATGCAGGTCTATTTTTATATTTCAATATCTCTTTAACAAACTTATTATTGATTTTAAAAAATACTCTTTGAAACATCACCTTCTCCTTTTCATGGACATGATGGACAGAGAAGTAAAAGTTCTTTCAAATGTACAAAATGTAGTTGAATTTTTTCCTTAGCTTTCTGCCATTCTAAATTCACTATGCATTCTGATTTCAGCTACCAAATTCAATTGCCAAAAGAGTCATTAAAATCTCTAACTTATTATTTAAAGTTTTATATGTAAAATTTTTATATGTGTTTCTGAAAGTAAACATTGAGTGAGGTAAAACCAAGTGATGACATAGACCTCAATTTTTTAAAAAAATAGATTATTTGTGTATATGCTTTTTCTTCTATTTTGTTCCATATATTTAGTTTTCAATATGTAAACAGTGACACTAAATATTAAAAAATTAATATTCACTATTTTTAAATATGATCCAATTTCATATAGAATCGTTCTTTCAGCAATGTATCAAAGGGGAATTGAAATACACAGCACCCTATGAAATACTTGAGGTCTACTATTTCCCACAACTTAAGAATAGCCTGTTGCTGTTAATTTTTTTATTCTCTTTAGAAGGAATAAATTTCTAGTCATTATTAATCCAAACCTAATATAAAGAAGTTCTATTTCTTGTTTTTCTTTCAGGAAAGGCATCTACTTAACAGAGGTTCAAATTGAAAATTAATTCCAGATTCTTAAATATATAAGAGAGCATCACAATGAAATGAAAGCAATAATATTACTACAGTTGATATGTTGAAAGTTTTTCTCTTTTTATTCAGGATGAAATATACATACATACATATATATGTATATATATACACACACATACATATGCACACACTCATACCTTCATTCATGTGTATGTAATCTATATAGTCATTCATGTATTGTATAATATATGCATGTATGTGTTTTATTTATACTTTTCATCCTGAAAACAGAAAAACTTTGAATTTTTAATAATATATGTATATATACCACACATACATATAAATGAAGATATGTATATGATCATTTTCCCACTCTGATAACCCTAACCAATGTTTTTGTATATATACATTTGTATGAATGGTAAATACATAATGTATGATTTATGTAGTAAAAGAATATATAGGTAATGTAAAGATCACACGACCAGGAGAAGATGAATTAAGCCACTCGGCAAGGCTTTATTGGAATCCGTGCCCTCGGACCAAATCCCCCGTCCATCAGAGCGTGTGGGGAGAAATGGCGTGGGAGATTCCCTGCATAGAGAATTTTAAGAAAACCCGGTCAGGAAGGGGAGGGCTTGGGAACAGGAAGAGAAGGCCAGAGTCCTTCCTGAATGGGTCAGGAAAACTTGCTGATTGACAGGAGGCGTGTCCACTAGTGACGTCACATCTGGCTTGCAGCAGCTCCGCTGACCAGTTTCCTTAATTGGGCATCTTAGACCCTGACCAGACCTAACAGGTAATAAATCTCCAATTTTACATTCACTATTACATTATTTTCAATTAAACATGTTTATTCAATAGAAGTCATTTATAAGATACTATTTATTATAAGTTCCCCACAGGGATTAAGGTTGCGATAACTTGGGAAGTCCTAACATTCACTTCACAGTGACATCTGAGATGAAAGAAAAGAATAAAATATTCAAGGTACAAAGAAATATACTGAAACTGAAAAATGAAAAACATAAAACATTAATATATATGAACAAAAATGCATGAACATGAGACTGAAATTTCAGACAAAGCAGAGTTATCTTCTCAATACTTAGAAAAAATTAAGCCATGGGGACTTATTGGATTCTAAAATATAGATTGGGGGAGTAGAATAGTACTGCTCAGGACTGAACACATCTCCAGGAGGATGAGGATGAAGGTAAATGAGCAATCATAAAGGAAGGTAGAAGGTAGTTTGATAAATTGGGATCAAGAGTCATCTTTCCTAATTTTAAGAAGTTGTGAAACTTATTTATGTCAAGGACATGTTACATTTAAAAGGTTTGATAAATCTTATTTCAGAAGTTCCAAACTGTCGATTTAAAAATCATACACATATTTCTATAATCAAGAATGAGACATTATGTTTTTATAAATAAGGATGAATCAATGTGTATGTTACTGAAAAACATTTTGTATCATTTTTTATTATAGAAAATATTTAGACTTTAATAGAAACTTAAAATCATAGTACAAAGTTTCAATATACTCTCCACACAAATGTCCTACTACCAAAATTTTACATGAGGGTGTTATATATACTAAGATTAGTAAATATCAATATATTATTATTAAAGCCCATATTTTATTTTAAATTTATTAGTTTTAAGATGTTGGCATAATAAAAAACCTTAGGCAAAACTCTGCTTTTATTAGTGTATTACAGGTATGCATAATAGTTTGGTTCATTTTGATTTAATCCTACATGCATTGAATTTAATTTGCTCCATTTCAGTCCCTGGTGTAACAGAAGAGAATCTACATAAATTATATGGAACTTTTCCTGTGTGGGAGATTTGTCCAACACCTTTTGCTCCATGCGTTTTGAGGATCCACTTCTTGGTGTAGATGTGCTTAAATTACTATGACTTCATAGGTAATTAGTCCCTTTATCACTTTGTAAAATTTCTTTCTAGAAGACAGGCCTCTCCTAGAAAGTGGCTTTCATGGCCTAAGGTAACTCTTAACAGAGACCTTAGGACAAAATTAGAAAGAAACCATAGTAATAAAAATGACAATATAGATGGGCATGAATATTGGAGACACTATTCAACCTATTACAAATATCCAATTAAAATAAATTTTCTGCAGAAAACATTCCCACATAAAATTGGTGCTCCAAGGCAAATTGGCATTTTTTTTTAACTTTGCAGTGGTTCGACATAACCCCAAGGGTTATAGATATAAATATTTCAGTAGGAAGAGCAATGCTGTAGATTATGTGTAGAATTGGTCCAGATTTCAAGCACTGAGCAATACATGGAATGAAATTTTGAAATAACAGAGATAAATCTAGAACTCCTTTTCATTCAATGATGTTGATAAGGGAATGATGGAGGCTAGATTAGATATCATGGGCTTTGTAGAGACATAAGAAAGGTAGTTTGTGGAGGTGAGTCTTAAACATTTTTCAAAAAGCATAGAGACCTCATTGTATACAGGAAAAAATTTAAAACAAAGGCAGAATTAGTAATATCTCAAAAAAAGCACAGGGAAGAATATCAAGAATGAGTTCTATTCTTAAAAGTTCCACAGGGACATTGAGTCTTGACAAAGGAATTCCACATTGGGAGACAGAGTTGTGGGACAAAGGATGTGAAGAAAATCCTACCAATATTAATTTTTGAGATCTTTGGTCCAACTTTTAAAAAATTATATACTTGTTTTTCAAATAAGATGACTCCGCTGCAATCATCTATGGCCTTCTTCGGGCCACTGTTACCAAAAAACAAATAGAAATAAAAAACCTAACACTTTTAAATTAAGTGTTTAGATTTCATTGACTTGTTTGTAGAAAAATTGTCAAAAATAGCTGTATCAGGGAAAATATTTTCCTCAGTGTTTGAGATTTCCAGATATTTGCTAATTTGGAGAGAAAAAAATCAATTCCTCTAAACCTTTATAGAAGTATATTCATTATAGGTTCTCAACCGCAAACTTCCTCTTAAACTAACATCAAATTGGGTTTCTTACTCAGGGCTGGTAAAGCAATTCTAATGATCTGAATAAGCCTGAAGGCTCTTCAAAGGCTTTATGTGTGAAAATTAATTGAAGATTCACTGTCCTTGGAGTTTACTGCTATTGGCACTTAAGAGCTCAGACAAAATTCTTTCTCATATGTTAATAAATTACTGTGGCATTTTAGCACTTCTCTTTTCCCTCCTTGCAAGTTATTGTTCTTGTATCATCATAATTATATCCATATTTATATAATTCTACACGCTACCCATGGCTACCTATTCACTGCTTCATCCATAGGAATTGTGAAGGATAATGAATTTAACTTAAGCATTTAGCTGTCTGTATTGTCACCTAATACTGAGTGTTAATTGGCAATTGTTCTTTTCTGATTCGATTGTATTGTTCCAAGTTGAAATTTGCTTAAGAAGAATAAGTCTGGTGTGGTACAAAGAGGAATAGTAGTACCTGAGCACAGGAGACATACACAACAGCATTCTGAACGACCTAGAATGTGCTTTTATCCTTCTGGCAATGAGGTTATGTTCCTTCAAGCTGCTGACTTCTTGTCCTAGGTTATTGATATTTAAAGACCAGAATATGATCAAGAGCCATCGCTTCTCACGAATCCATTTCTTATGAATATTTTGTAGATTTTCTTTCCTTAGCTAAAGCTATTACACACATTTTGCTGTTTACTGAATATTTTAGAGCAATGACAAGAAAAGTCCACTTCAATCAAACCACACTTTGCATCAGAATTTAAAGCAGCCATGCTAATCCAAAGAAGACAGAAACAGTCACTTATTAAAATAATCACTACTCCCCCACCCCCTGCTGAACAAACATGACCGACACTTTTATTTATGCATTAGTACACATCTGGACATTTTTCTTTGCTTGTGAGGGATATTGACTTGACAAGGACATTGATAATGGAGTAGACACAGGTGCAAACAAATCTTTACAATTCATTTTCATGAGGAGAGTGAATGCCACTGTTATAGGCAAAGGACTAAATACACACAAGGCAGTAAAAGTCATCTTTTAAAAGGGTGCTGAGCTCAAATGCTCTTAAACTCATTGGCTGGGAAGAGTCTGGAAAGTTGCTATGCTGTGTGTACTAATTCGAGGCTGGTGAGGAAAGTCTTTTGGAAACATAAACCGTCAGCCTTCAGGAACTCTGGAACAGGGCCATTCAGAAGAGGAACAGAATTTTTTAAATACCATTAAGTAGTTTGTCAGAATTAGATTCAATGCAATTTAAATTGACAGAGCTATTTGGAAACTACTTCACACATCCCTGAGACCATGGCCTACATTTCCACTTCCTGACTGGAGACTTTTAAAGGGAGTGTGATTTGCATGACCTTTCTCATTTTGATAAGAACAATTTAAGAATCAGGCTGATTTGTGCCTAATCAGCAGGGATGTTGAGAAATGACTCCTGCAGTTTCTGCTGACACTTATTTATAGGATTTGCTGATGGTAGATAAGGAGACATGAGGATGTGAAAACCCAAGGGTGGGAGTGAGAAGAGTGGATAACAAGGCAGATACACTATCTACTTAATTTCAGTAAAAACTCAAACTTTAAAGTTACATGGAAGATTGAACTGAGGAGTGTATGAGATAGAAGGCTTGAAGACTCATGTAATTTCAAAACTGATAAGTCTCTGAAATGCTCTTCCATTTACCGCATAGCAATGTTAATAAATTCTTCATTTATAGAAGACATGCTGTAAGAAAACACACTCACATTTTTAAGGCAAATATATTGTTGATTTTCTATATTGTTTTGTGCAATTTATGGCCATATAACTTTCTTATCGCTAACAAAAATTTCAATTTACTGTATGTATTAGAAAGCACATAACCTGTTTATACATTTAAGCATTTTTATTCACAAGTTAATCTTTGTCTTTAGGTGATGGTCTACCAAATTAGCAACACTTTTTTTCTGTCTCATTTTCTTTCTTTTTTTATTTGAGAAATTGTTAAATATTCACATGAGTAGCAAGAAAACTATTCTGAAGGTCATGTACCAGTCTCATAGCTTCAATTCTTCACCTTCTGCAAACCTTTTCTTTCTTATCTCTCAGCTGTACAGGTGTTGTTGGAAATTTGTAAAACATATCATGTCATATCATCAACAATTTTTAGTATTATTTCCATCTGACAGTGACCTTTTTTAAATAAAAATTTGCTATTATCCTAAAAGCTAAATATAGTATATCATTAATATAATCTAAAGCCTTATCCATGCTAACAATTCAACTTTCTCAAAGGTTTTACAGTTTGCTCAGATCATTCCAAATCTTATAAATTAAACATTTGTAACACCACATTTGAGGATGGAGATATATACGTGTATATATATGCATATTTATATAATATTGTAGGTGGAATACATGTATTACTGGAGATATAGCTCTCTATATGTGTCATGATATATGTGTATATATATAAAACGATGTATTTGGTCCAACATGACCCCTTCCCTGTGTCTTTTGACTTCCTCTCTGCCATAGCAGTTCCAACATTTCTGAATTCATTTAGAATGTGTTCTAGCTATATGCTTTTAAGAGCTATACTAGAAATGTGTTTGCTCTATCTTCAAATGTCCTTACCAGGTTGTATAGTTATATCCTGGTTGAGTGCTTTCACATGAATAAAAAGATATTTATACTGTGACTCCTTTGGACTTTCTCAGAATCTTGTCTGATTCTGTAATTTCACATCTCTTGCTAATAAATGTTGGGTAGTTATTGGGATTTCTTGCATATACAATGAATTTTCCTTTCTTTAAAATATAGTGTTTCCCTAAACAAGTTATGTTAGAATTAATCCTAATTATTGGCTTAGGGACCATGAGATAAGTTAAAGTAAAACATGGAAGAGTGGTTACTATCATTGGTACCTAGAATATCTTCTAGGCCTTTGTGTTGAAGGCTTGGTCCTTTACCTATGGTACTACTGTGAGGTAAAGGAACCTTTAAGAAGTGAGGCCTAGTGGGAAGTTTTAAGTCACAGTAGCATGCCCTTGAAGGCTTCTGTGGTTCCTATGACTCTTCTGCTGCATAAGTTTGTAGTCTACCATGAGTTGAATGCATTTCCTGCCATGATACATTTTTCCACTAAAGGCTCAAAAGTAATGGGCCTGCATGATCATGGACAGAAACATTGAGAGCTATGAAACAAAAATAAACCTTTGTTCCATTTAAGTGTATTTAATTAAGGTATTTGTTATAGCAATGTAAAACTGATTAACACAGTGGGCATGTATTTGTTGTCTTGCAAATGAGAAGCAAGGAGCACTGTAACAGGGTGAGGTGTGCCACTTCAATAGGTCAGGTTGTTAAGCAGATTCAAGGATTCAGGACTTTTGAGTAAATCAAACCATAATATTTAGGCATTCATTGTATATTTTAGGGTCTCATTCTTTTTCATTTGACATCCTAACCTGGCAGGACTGATCTAAACTGAGAATTTAGCCTCTAAAGCACTTTTATCCTTATGAATAAGTGTTTGCTTTTGTTTTCAGCTGTTTACTATCTAAGTGTAATGAATTGTTTTATGTTAATGCAACATATGAAAAGTACCACCATAGTAGTTCAACACTGTTCTGCTGCAGGTGTGGACTATCCTCCTTTCCTTGAATCTGAGTGAGTTTGTGATTATTTTATCCAATAAAGTTAGCAGAAGTGGTGCTATGAGACTCTTCTTTTATATGTGGAAACATTGATTATGGAATACTAAGTCATCATTTAAGAAGTCTGACCATCCTGAGGCCACCATGCTATGAGAAAGCTAGACTACTTGGCATGATTATGTATAAGAATTCTGGTCATTAATCCCAGTTGGATGAATTTTTGAGCCATTCCTACACAAGTACTAGACATTTGGGTGATTATAGTCTCTATTCTTAGAGTCACTCCTGGCCAAGTCTTCAGACAATTGCAAGATCCACAAGATTTCCCACATGTGTTTGAGAACATTTTGGGTCACACTGAATCCATAAGTATAAAATAGTTTTTTTACAACTAAGTTTTCATGTGGTAAGTTATAAAGGGTTAGTTACTAGAATAGAATATATGGCATTATATTTAGAACTACCTATCAGTGATTTCTGGAAAGGCTAAGGGTTCACTGATAGTTAAGCCTAGGAAGAAACTGTTAATGAAGGCATAAAGTGAAATGAATGTAAAAACTGGAGGTACTCTTATTATGTCATGACAGAAGGTTTAGCAAAATCTTGTCTATATTAATGTAAAAGATAGAAAATGTAATAATAAACATAGATTTGGTGAAGAGATTTTTAGATAAAATGGTGAAAGTAACAACTGGTTCTTTTAGTATCATGTGATCAGGTATAGATAGATGTAATGATGTAAGCTAAAAAATAAAAGGTGACATTTTAAAATAAAATTTAAATAAAAATACATCCCTTGCTCCCTCTAGTCAGCAAAAGAATCTCAGTTCACTTAATGATTTGTGGGGTAAACAATACTGGATGGGACCATAAGTTCCTTGGAAAAATATGAAGTAATATATTTTAGAACATTTATATGAGACAAAAATTAAAAAATGATACTACAAACAATCTAAATGACATGCATATTGAACATGTATTAGAAATAGACCCACTGAGAATATTAGAACAGTATCACTCAGGAACATTATTATGAGTCAAAAATAAATATCATCTTGAGAAGATTGCTTCAGTGGCTTTTTCTTATGTAGTTTATTATAAATTGATTCTTAGAAACCCAAAAAGTCATGAAAAGATTGGAATCATACATCACTTAATGATGAAAATACATTCCGAAGAATATATTTATAGTTGATTTCTTCATTGTGTGGACATCATATAGTGTTTTTACACAAACTAAAAATGTACTGTTAGGGGACTACCACCATTTATATGATCTGTCATGGACCAAAGTGCCATTATACAGTGCATGATTGTATATTTGTTTGCACTAAAAGAGATAGAGACCACACACAATGAGAATAGACTTTTAGATCGCAAACTACAGGAATTTTGCTGCAAGTACAGGCAGCAAATATAAAAAATAAATGATGAATGTAGTGGAGTAACACAATCTCCAAGGGAAAAATCAAGAGCTCTGAAGATTTTGTTTCAGAGAACAAGAATGGTCTGTGACAAAGGAACTAGCAATAGGTGACTTATTTAATTTCAAAATTGCTATGGACTAGTGATAGCTATGTGCCACTCATATTTCCCACCATTTAAGTAGATGGCTTAATTGCAGTCATTCTTTGCCTGTCTTATCATAGTGTATATGAGTGAATGGAAGGCATATCTTATCTCATGTGTTCAGATTTTCAGATAAAGATGATCTGTGCTTTAGCATTGTGCTAAAGGAAACTCATCCTCATATGAACCTGATTAAATGACAATATTTTGAATCTTCAGATTAATTATAAAGCCAAATGAAATATGAATTTTGGGAGATTTTGAAAAGTAGTGTGTATTTTTTCATATGACAGAATAGAAATAATGTGTTACACAAGACTTGAATATAGTAATTTTAAAAAATTATTGCAATTTCTTTGCTATTCCTCCACTCAAAGATGGGATCTGTATCTGTTCTTCTAAAGCTGAGTTTGTATCTTCTTCACCTAATAAACTATAACATAAATGACTATTATTTTTGAGGATAGGTTGAATAATAGGTTTCAGCTTCTGCCTCATAATTTGGGAAACTCACTTTTGGTATCTTAAGCCAAAATTTTAGAAAACTGATTACCCTGAGACGATTATGCTGTAAGTAAATCCAGTCCACATGGATTGTCCATGGCCATATGGATGTTTAATATTTTGAGCTGAGCCTAACTTTAATGTCAACCTAGTTTAAGTGCCAGACATATTAGTTAAGACACCTGCAGATAATTTCAGAAATCTATCATTGTGTTGATTCCAACTGTTCAGATTTCCCAGATATTGTGGAGGAGATACAAGCTATCCTCGATGTGTCCTTTCTGAATTTCAGACTATAGAACTGTGAGCATAACAAAATGGTTGTTTTGTACCTCTAAGTTTGGGGGAAATATGTTATGCTGTAAAATAGTTACTGAAACATATGCCCTCTGGTTTTCACATTAAGACTCTAATTGATGATTGATGGCCTGAGGAAATTTTTCATTATTTATCTCTAGGGAAGAGATAAAAAACACAGGATGCAGAGCTAAATCTAGTCCAAGTTTGGTTTTAGAAGCCCTAAGACCAAAGACATGCTTTATATTTTAAAGAATTTTACAAAGAAGAAAAAACTAACAAGCAAACAAAAAAGTAAAAAGGATGAAAAGGAACATGAAATAAGTATAAGAAAAATATGCTCCAGAGACTTTTTGCAACTCTCAAATCCAAACTGCTGTCTGGCCATTTGCAGAGAATGTTTTTTAGCCATGCTACACAGAAAAGTCTACCCAAGCAACAACCATCCAATTTCATTGACAAGGTATTTTATATTTCCTGTGTATTGCTTAATTATCTTGCATCATGGTTTGAAAATTTCTTTCCTCAAATTTCACATTGTAGTTCACCATCAGTAACAAATTCAACTGCTATTCTTAGTAAAAACTCTCAGAAAACTAGGGATAGACAGTAATATTTTCAATCTTATATAGGGTATTTACCAAAACAAACAAAAGCAAAAATAAACAACATCATAAACCACTAATCACATCATGTTTTAATAGGAAAGATTGAGAACAAGGTGTAGTCATTCTGACTATCAGTTCAATTTTATCTATTACCAGTGCAATAAGACAAGAAAATGATTTAAAGGCATATAAGTAAAATTTTTAGTATTTGTAGATAGTGATTGAATAAATGAATTTCACATGTTCACAGAACACGAGATCACACTTTTATATACCAACAACAGGAAAAAAATCCTTTAAAAATTTGATTTATACTGGTCCACAACATGAAATAATTTGGTATAAATGTAATAAAACACAGGCAAGGCTTGTGCACTTAAACTATCAAACTGGGTTGAGATAAATTTTAAAAATAAAATTAAACAGATGCACAATATTTACAGTTTGGGAAAGTCCATATTTATGGATATATTTATACAGACATGGAGTATATCTTATTCTAATTAAGATATTTATTATATTTATTTATAAATATATTTATACAAACATGGAATATATTTTGTTCTCATTAAGATCCTAGTATTGTGGATGTACGCAATGTTGAGATTCATTATGGTGTATTCACATATGTACATAAAAAAAGTTATGTCAGATTCATTCCACTATCTTTCCTGTTCCAATCTCCTCTCCCTTACCTTCATATCCTTTGTTTAATACATTGAAATTTTATTATTCAATCCCCGCCTTGTTGTGTGTTAGCATCCATATATCAGAGAGAACACTCAACCTTTGCATTTTGGGCATTGGCTTATTTCACTCAGTATGATAGTCTCCAGAGGAAAATTTTTGAAATACTTCAGTCATTGAAAATACTTAATTTTCAAAATTATTTTAAAAATGCAATCTAAAAACTGCAATATTTCCACAGGGCAAATATATAGAACAAATACAAACAATGAACCACCTGGAAATAAGCTTACCTTGAACCTTACCTCATACCCTATAAATGAATTAAAAGTGCATTGTAGACATTAATGTTGCAGTGGGGAAAATGTGTAGAAGAAAAAAATAAGAAGAAATGTCCATGACTTTGACATGGGCAAAATCTTTTAATTTAAAACTATTAACCGAAGAAAGGAAAAAGAAATAAACAGAATTTTATTACTATGAACAAACAAAAAGCAGCAAATTACAAACAAAAATACTATTTGCTTTTCAAAATAAACCATAACAAAAATTAAAAGTAAAGTCATATAGTGGGAGAGAATATTTCCAATAAATACATTTCACAGATTTGTGTCCAGATTATATATAAGTATTACAACAACAAAAAGGGAAATTCATTAAAAATATGCAAAAGATCAGAACTATTATGTCAGAGTATATATGCAAATGACTGTACATGAATATTGATACTGTTTTTTATGGGAAAATGAAAATAATTTCCACAATTATGTACTACTACCTAAACCTGGAATCAACAAAATTAAAGAGAACAACATTACCAAATTATGAGAAATACCTGGCTCACTGAGCCTTTTATTTATTGCTGGGTATGATGTAACAGACAAATACTAGGATTGGTGTCATGGGCATGGCTTTGCTGTGGTTGTACAGGAAGCTACATTCAGAAGTGTCCTGTGTTTAGCTTAGAATTCTACTCTAATCATGTTGAAATTCTTAGTAATTTTTGGATAAGTGTGCCAAAATATTTATTCTGTATAATTCTCCCAGTTTATGTATTTGGTCATGGAAAACATTTTGGCAATTAACTTAATGATTTCACAGTTGAACACATACTTAACACAGAATGCAGTTTTTCTACTCCTAGGGAGATAACAAGCAGAAATGGAAATATATGTTCAGGAAGTAATTGTTTATAAATACTCATAGCAGTTTCATACATTAATAGCCTAAAACTTATGAAAGACAATTTTGGTATGCCCATATAAAGGAATACTATTTAATAATGAAAGAAATTATTCATCCATGCAAAAACAAGGACAAGCCTCAACAACAAGTATGAGGGGAAAAGCCAGTCACAGAGTGCATATATTGGGTTGAATCTATTTAAGCAAAATTCTAGAACATGTAAAATTATTTTGTGGGTATAGAAAGCTGATCAGGTACAGCCGAGTGCCAAGGACTGAATGGCAGACAGATTAACAAGGGAAGAGGAGGGAACTCCGGTGGATATAAATATCCTGTCACTCGGTTGTGTTGATTTTTGCCATGAGTATAACCATTTGTCAAAACTCATCCAACTGATCCAGCAATACTGGTAATGCACATATATCCAAAGAAAATGAAATTGATATTTGAAAAAGGTTTTTTTGTTGTTGTTGTTGTTGTTTTGGTAACGGGGATTGAAGTCAGGGGCACTCAACCACTGAGCCATATCCTCAGCCCTATTTTGTATTTGATTTAGAGACAGGGTCTCACTGAGTTGCTTAGTGCCTTACCCTTGCTAAGGCTGGCTTTGAACTTGCAATTCTTCTGTCTCAGTCTCCTGAGCCGCTGGGATTACAGATGTGTACCACTGCACCTGGCTGAAAAAGGTTTTGTACTCTCACAATTATTGCAGCATTATTTACAATAGTTAAGATATGGAATCAACCTAAATGTTCATTGATAAATGTTATGTATGTACACACTAGGATACTAATCTGCCCTAAAAATAAAAGGAAATTCCACCATTTGCAACATAGTTAAATCAAGAGGATATTACATTAACTGAAGTAAGCTGGACATGAAGAGCTATAAACGACACAATCTCATTTATATGTTAAATCTAAAAAAAGTTGAATTCATTGAAGTACAGACTGGTGATACCATGGGCTTGGAGTGAAGGTTGGATTTGAGAGATGTTGGTCAAAGATACAAAATGTAGCTAGACAAGAGGGATAGCTTCAAGCAGTCTATTGTACAACATGGTGACTAGTGAATAAAAAGTATTTTTTGAACTGGGAATGGTGGTGCACACCTGTAATCCTAGCAATTTGGGAGGCTGAGGCAGGAAGATTGCAAGTTCAAAGACAATCTCAGCAACTTAGCAAGACCCTGAGCCGTTTAGGGAGACCCTATCTCTAAATAAAAAAAATTAAAATGGCTGAGATGTGTCTCAATGGCTGAGTGCCCCTAGGTTCAATCCCCAGTACCAAAAAAAGTATTTTATGAAAATCACTAAGAGTTCTTAGTGATTTCAAACGTTCTCACCACATAAACAACATGATGCAAGGGAATACATTGGTAAATTGTTTACTTGGGCCATTGTACAATGTATAATTCAAAATACCATCATGAACACAGTACATAAATACGATTTTTATTTATTCCATTAAAAACATTAAGTACAACTACAGGACAGGAATTACTCCAAACAAAATCAAAAGTACCGCATCAAACTGTATTCTTAAAATAGTTCATCTTATTGGATGTAAAATGTTGCATTTTCCTGCAACACATTTGAATTTTATCCGGTTGTTAGTATTATCTCAGATAGGAAAAAAATCATAGTCAAATAAAATTTTATCCAGCTGACACAATGAGAAATACCAAGAAAGGAATGAAAAAAATGAAAATGTAAATACAAAAAAAGAATGTTTATATTTATTTATTTATTATATATTTTTATTCTAATTAGGTTTACATGACAGCTGAATGCATTTGATTTATTGTAAACAAATGGAGCACAAGTTTTCACTTCTCTGGTTGTACACACTATAGAGATGCACCATATGTGCAATCATACATGAACCTAGGGCATTGTTGTCCATCTCATTCCACCATCTTTCCTGCCCCCATGTCCCATACTCTCTCTTCCCTCCTCTTTGACCAAAGTTTCTCCATTCTTCCCATGCCCCCTCCCACATCATGGATCAGCCTCCACTTATCAGAGAGAACATTCAGCATTTGGTTTTTTGGGATTGGCTTACTTTGTTTAGTCTGATGTTCTCCAATTCCATCCATTTAACTGCAAATGCCATAATTTTATTCTCTTTTAATGCTGAGTAATATACCATTGTGTATATATACCACAGTTTATTTATCCATTCATTTATTGAAGGGCATCTAGGTTGGTTCCACAATTTTGCTAATGTGAATTTTGCTGCTATAAACACTGTAGTGTTTGCATTACTGTAGTATGCTGTTTGTAAGTCCTTTGGGTATTGACCAAGGAGTGGGATGGTTGGGTCAAATTGTGATTTTATTTCAAATTTTCTAAGAAATCTTCATACTGCTTTCCAGATTGGTTGTACAAATTTGCATTCCCACCAGCAATGTATGAGTGTACCTTTTCCTCCACATCCAAGCCAACACATGTTGTTGTCTGTAGTCTTGATAACTGCCATTCTGACTGACGTGAGGTGAAATCTTAGAGTAGATTTAATTAGCATTTTTCTAATGGCTTGAGCTGTTGAACATTTTTTCATATATATATTGATTATATATCTTCTTCTGAAAAGTTTCTGTTCAGCTCCTTTGCCCATTTATTGATTGGTTTGTTTGGTTTTTTTGGTGTTAAGTTTTTTGAATTCTTTATATATCCTGGAGATCAGTGCTCTGATTTGCATGTGGCAAAAATTTGTTCCCAGAATGTAGGCTCTCTGTTCACCTCATTGTTTCTTTTGCTGAGAAGAATCTTTTTAGTTTGAATCCGTTCCATTTATTGATGCTTGCTTTTATTTCTTGCACTTCAGGAGTCTTGTTAAGGAATTTGGGGCCTAATTCAATATGATGAAGATTTGGGCCTATTTTCTCCTCAATGAAGTGCAGGTTCTCTGGTCTAATTCGTAGGTCCATCATCTACTTTGAGTTGAGTTTTGTGCATGGTAAGAGACAGGAATTTAGTTTCAGTTTGCTGCATATGGATTTCCAGTTTTCCCAGCACCATTTGTTGAAGAGGTTATCTTTTCTCCAGTGTAGGTATTTGGCACCTTTGCCTAGTATGAGATAACTGTATTTATGTAGATTTGTCTCTATGTCTTCTATTCTATACCATTGATCTGCATGTCTATTTTGGTGTCAATACCATGCTGTTTTTATTATTATAGCTTTGTAATATAGTTTAAGGTCTAGTATTGTGATATCTCCTGCTTTGCTCTTCTCGCTAAGGATTGTTTTGGCTATTCTCGGTCTCTTATTTTTCCAAATGAATTTCATGATTGCTTTTTCTATTTCTATAAAAAATGGTGTTGGGATTTTAATTGGAATTGCATTGAATCTCTATAGTGCTTTGGGTAGTATGGCCATTTTGACAATATTGATTTTGCCTATCCAAAAGCATGGGAGATGTTTCCATCTTCTAAGGTCTTCTTCAAGTTCTTTCTTTAGTGTTCTGTAGTTTTCATTATAAAGGTATTTCCTCTCTTTTATTAAATTGATTCCCAAGTGTTTCATTTTTTTGAGACTACTGTGAATGGGATAGTTTTTCTAATTTCTCTCTTTTTTTATATATTTATTTTTTAGTTGTAGGTAGACAAAATATCTTTATTTTATTTTTATGTGGTGCTGAGGATTGAACCCAGTGCCTCACGCGTGCTAGGTGAGCACACTACCACTGCACCATAACCCCAGCCCCTCTAATTTCTCTTTATTGATTTATGGGTGTTGATTTTATATGCTGCTACTTTGCTGAATTCATTTATTAATTCTAGAAGTTTTCTGGTGGAATTTTTTGGATCCTCTAAGTAAAGAATCATGTTGTCAGCAAATAATGATAATTTAACTTCTTCTTTTAGCATTCATATCCTTTTAATGTCTTCTGTCTAACTGCTCTGGCTAGAGTTTCAAGGACTATGTTGAATAGAAGTGGTGAAAGAGGACTTCCCTGACTTGTTCCCATTTTTAGAGAAAATTCTTCCAATTTTTCCTCATTGAGGATGATGTTGGCTTTCTGTTTTGCATAGATAGCTTTTACAATGTTGAGGTATGCTCCTATTACCCCTAGTTTTTCTAGTGTTTTGAACATAAAGAGGTGTTGTATTTTGTCAAATGCTTTTCTCAGTATCTATAAAGATAATTATAATTTTTGACTTTAAGTCTATGATGTGATGCATTATTCTTATTGATTTCTCTATGTTGAACAAACCTTACATACCTGGGATGAAACCCACTTGATCATGGTGCACAAACCTCTTAATTTTTTTTTTTTTTTTTTTTGGTACTGGGGATTGAATGCTTGACCACTGAGCCATATCCTCAGTCCTATATTTATGTTTTATATAGAGACATAGTCTCACTGAGTTGCTTAGCACCTTGCCATTGCTGAGGCTAGCTTTGAACTCATAATTCTCCTGCCTCAGCCTCCCAAAGTGCTGGGATTACAGGCGTGCACCACCACACTCTGCTTAATATATTTTTGTATACAGTTTTCTAGAATTTTATTGAGAATTTTTGTGTCAATGTTCATCAGGGATATTGGTCTCAAGTTTTCTTTTTTTGATGTGTCTTTGTCTGGTTTTGGAATCAGGGTGACACTAGCCTCATAGAATGAGTTTGGAATGGTTCCCTCCCTTTCTATTTCATGAAATAATCAAGAAACTCATCTCATAGAAAAAGATGTCCACAGATTGAAGATGAAAAGATGGGAAAAAACATACCACTCAAATGGACCATGTAAACAAGCAGGGGTCTCCATCCTCATATCAGATAAAGTAGACTTCAAATGAAAGATAGTCAGAAGGGATAAGTTTTAAATATGCATATGCCATTTCATCAAGAATTTTTTCTTTCAAAACTTCAATTGAAAAAAATAAAACCATGTTCAAGGTTATTTAAGAAATATTTATTATAACAAAAATGTGATAAGATAAATATACCAAAAGAAGGAAAAGATTTAATGATTATGGAAATAGAACAAAGTTGTCATACAGTTTAAAAGTGGACTCTTATGAAGACAATCATAATGAGGTTTTCAAATAGTCTTAATACAACAAGGAGGTGTTTTTCAATTTTTTAATTAAAGAGGCTACAAAATGCTATATGCTGTATAATTTCAATTAGGTAAAGAAAACACCATACATTATACATGTGTAAACCATCTGAAAAACTCAATCACGTGGACATATTTATGTGACTGTATATCATGTAAAATTATTTGTTGCTTATAGAACTATTGATAAAATAGCAAAATTGCATTTGATATACAGTCCTTATCTTTGTCTCACAACATTATGTGTAATATTTATTGCTATCTTTTACCTTTCTTATTTTAAATATTTTCTACAATTGCCAAATATTACTTTTAAAATTAGAAAATAAGTAATAACTTCTAAATATAAGAGAAAATAACATAATCATGCAAGAGTGTACTAAGAAATTTAATAGTTTTATATATATATGCAATCAAATTTTCCAACAAAATTTTAAAAGAAGAGCATCAAAAGTAAAAGTTAATATTCTAGTAATAATTAATAAAATTAGGCTATAATCTAATGCCATATAGTCATAGATTCCAAAGTAAAATGCAATTTCAGAAAAATAAAAAAGAGAAACTCTATTTGTTGTTGAAATATTATATTGAGACTGTGGAGCATGTGTGCACCCAGTGGAATAAATGAACAGTGTTCTAGGGTATAAATACATCTGATCAAACAAATTCTTAGTCTGTTTCAAATACTTTATTTGGAAAGAACAGATTTATATGGAAGAGGAGGAAAGAGCACCCTGGCTAAACAGAGTTGCTGTACAGAAAATTTGTAGAATATTAGATTATTTTATAAACATATATTCCAGAGACAGCCATTTCCATTCTCTACATCCTTACCTTAAAACAAAGAATGGGAATACCATTTCTGTAATCCTAATTTCATGCCTGTTCTTGACACATCTAATAGGCAATGTTCCAGAGACAGGGTAGCTATTGCCTTTGCTCCCTCTAGATGAGAGACTGGTTTATTGGCCAAATTGGCCCATAGCCTGTTTTTGTGCACCGCACAAACTGAGAATGATTCTTACACTGTTAAATGTTATATTTAAAAATTAAAGAATAAGAATATATGACTGAGGCACAGGTAGCCCGCCAAATCTCAAATCCTTGCTATCCAGACCTTCATAGGAAATGAATAAATAAATCAATAAAAGAATTCTGATATCTGCTTCAGATGGTCACTATGTAGAAGAGAAATACTGCATCAGTGGACAGGCAGCATCCACAGTGACATGGTCCTGGCTCTCATGTCGGGCCAGTTTAACTTTACATCCTAATTCAAACACCTCATAACACTGTAGACACAGGAATGATCTTTGATGTCTGTGTGAAGTGGGACCTGCTATCTTCTCCCAAGGGCCCTGGCAACTACATTCAAAACTAGACATTAAATGCTCAGCCTATCACCATGTACTGTTGGTGCTCTTTCTGGTCCATAGAGCCTGAGCACTTCTGAGACTTGATGGCATAGCCAACTCTCAGCAGTGGCAGTCCAAGAAGAGAAATTACGTGAGCAGTGAGATGTGGCAGGGTATACATTCTCAGCTGTCCAAAACTTGGCTGAACACAATTCAACATACAGTCCTAAAGAAGCTTGAACGTTCAGGCTTACCCTGGCTGCTGCTGGTGTTCTAACTACTTCTAAAGTCAATACTTAAAGTTAATCACCTTTTTGAGAAGAGAGAGACAGTGAGAAGTTACCAAGGCAAAAAGAAAATAAAAGTCCGTTTCTTGACAATGGATCTTTGCCAAGCTCCATGGTGTGGGGTAGACATTTATCCTGTTTTAAAATTGCAGTATAATAACACAGGGAGCTGAGGACATAAGACTAGAAAACCTGAAAATAGAATCATACTGGATAAGTCATCTCTGTTTTAAGTACGAAATTTAACTGTGATTATTTTCTAGCAATTGTAGTCCCTTTTTTAAACTGAAATTCAATTTTTTTTTTTCCCCAAGAAAAGTCATTTTCACATGCTTATAGACAACTTGAATTTGTTTTTCCTTCAGGACAAGTGCTGACCTCCAAGAAGAAAGCAGGGATCCTCTAAATGCTATGAGGACTTTGTTTTACTTTTAATGTCTGGCATTACTGTTTTTATCTGTGAACTTATTTCTTTGGTTTATGTTTTGTTTGGTTTGTGGATTTTTTCTTTTTCCATTTTTTTCAACAGCAATTGTAGACATCATTGACTTAAATAGTCTCCTGAAATTTTTCAAATGATTTTATAATTTTATCTTTGATTTCTTTAGTATAGGAAAAATAATAATTACAGAGTTTTTTTCTCAAGGATGGAATAGTTCATGTTTGCTTCTATTCACACATTAAAGCATATATTTCTCTATGCCTCAGTGACTGAATATTATGTTCATTCAGTTCCTTTAATACACAGTGCTTTGCTTTGGGACCTTTTGCCCTTTCCTACATTTCCCCTTATATTGATGGCAATATACTAAAATTTAAAATTGGATAAGAAAGGTTCATATAATCATGGTAGAAATTAATGTTTCCAACATGAGAAAAATACAGAAATATACCCTGAAATAAAATGACACATATGTATGGGACATATACCTTTAAAAATATGTTTTTCAATTTATTAAGCCCTATTATAAGTAACATAATTAAATGCTGTTCAATTTTTTTTCTGACATTTTGACTTTTTTTAATATCATTTCATGTCTAGGACACATTTAAGGAGAAAATTGTAAGCTTAACTGAACATTCTTTAAATTATCAAATTAAGTAATCTGCCTGATCACATATAATTTATTAACATTTGAAATGACATGTTTAAATAAGCACATTGTTGTTATATATTTTAATATAGTAGCCATGTGGAAAACCTTTTCAAGACTTAAAATCATGATATCTGATCTGTATTTCCAAATTTCTCAAAAACACATAAAGAATAAATTATATTAGATGTTTTAATAAAATGGTTTATTTTATTCATATTAATATTTTAAAATGTAATACCACCATGATTAATTCAGGAGTCCCTCATGATTCTACTATAATATTTTACATCATAAATAAATGTACTCTAATTCATAGCCATAGGCTAGATTTTCCATTTACATTTTGAAGATAAATTTTCAAACCAGTAACAGCAAACATCATCCATCCTCTCTTTTATCTATTTTATCTATGGTTCAAATTTATTCATTAATTGCAATGATTCATGCTGTATCTTAATTGCATTTGTAAAACATAAATCTGTGTTAAGCAACATAATCCAGTAAAAATAAGAACTGTTAACTCAAAATTATATGATTGACTAATCATAGCTGTGGAGTAACCAATCTGTATATTGGTAATATTCAAGTAAGTACCAAAATAAATCTGTCTCTCTTTAGAACTTCAAGGTGCAGACAAAAAAAAAAAAAAAAAAAGAGTGGAAATAAATCACATAACTTCATACCAAAAGTCTGATAATGGTGAAAGTTTCTATTTGCACCTACCAGAATTTATTAGAATTATCACTAATAATCTTCAGAACAATATTGTTAGAATTGTATAAAAATAGCTAACAAAAATATTTTTTAACTTTAGCTGGAAAAGAAGACAAAAAGAACCATAAGTAAGTAGGTTCCTTGTCAAAAACTCATCTCTATGATTGTGTTAAAACATAAGTCTTTTCTTCCTATGATGACAGGAGGTGAACAGCAATCGTGGTTGCAAGGATTTCAAAGAATTGAATGACTTCATCAGCATTTAGATTTCTTTCAGTTCATAAAAAATTTTTCCTTCCTCTTCTCCCTACTTACTTTTCATTTGCTGATTTGCAGAGCTTCTTATGAGACTATTTTTTATACTCTAAAATTTCAGAACTGTATAATAACAACTTTTGAATTCCTCAAGTGCTACATGCAAAATCCACGAATGCTGTAATTTTAAGGATTTAAACAGAATTCCCAAGGAGGGGGTGGAATATTCTTATTGTATTCTTCAGGTAGGTCCTGGAAAGATTTATTTATTTATTTATTTATTTATTTATTTATTTGTTCTACTCAGGTATACATGATAGCAGAATGCATTTTGATTCATTGTACACAGATGGAGCACAACTTTTCATTTCTCTGGTTGTATGTGATGTATTCCAACATATATGCAGTCATACATAAAGCTAGGGCTATGATGTCCATCTTATTCCATCATCTTTACTGTCCCCATGCCCCTCCCCCTTCCCACTCCTGTGACCAAAGTTCCTTCATTCTTCCTGTGTCCTCCCCACCATTATGGATCAGCATCCTCTTATCAGAGAGAACATTCGACATTTGTTTTTTTGGGATTGGCTTACTTCACTTAGCATGATATTCTCCAACTCCATCCATTTACCTGCAAATGCCATAATTTTATTCTTTTATTGCTGAATAATATTTCATTGTGTATATATACCAGTCTCTCTATCCATTCATCTATCAAAGGGCATCTAGGTTGGTTCCACAATTCAGCTATTGTGAATTGAGCTGCTATAAACATTGAAGTAGCTGTGTCACTGTAGTATGCTGTTTGTAAGTCTTATCTCACCAAGGAGTGGAATAGCTGGGTCAATTGATGGTTTCATTCTAAGTTTTCTAAGGATTCTCCATACTGCTTTCCAGATTGGTTGTATCAATTTGCAGTCCCACCAGCAATGTATGAGCATGACTTTTCCCCTACAACCTCGCCAACACTTATTGCTGTTTGTATTCTTGATAACTGACATTCTAATTGGCATGAGATGAAATCTTAGAGTAGTTTTGATTTGCATTTCTCTAATTGCTAGAGATGTTGAACATTTTTTCATATGTCTGTTGATCAATTGATTGTATATCTTCTCTTGAGAAGTTTCTGTTCAGCTCCTTGGCCCATTTATTGATTGGGTTGTTTGTTTGTTTGTTTCGGTGTTAATTTTTTTGAGCTTTTTATATATCCTGGAGATTAGTGCTCTATCAGATGTGTGTGTGGCAAAGATTTGTTCCTAGAATGTAGGCTCTTTGTTCACTTCATTGATTGTTTCTTTTGCTTAGAAGAAGCTTTTCAGTTCGAATCCATCCCATTTATTGATTCTTGATTTTACTTCTTGCACTCTAGGAGTCTTGTTAAGGAAGTAAGGTCCTAATCCGACATGATGAAGATTTTGACCTATTTTTTCTTCTATTAGGCGTAGGGTCTCTGGTCTGATTCCTAGGTCCTTGATCCACTTTGAGTTGAGTTTTGTTCATGATGAGAGACAGGAGTTTAGTTTCATTTTTCTGCATATAGTTTTCCAGTTTTCCCAGCACCATTTGTTGAAGAGGCTATCTTTTCTCCAGTGTATGTGTTTGGCACCTTTGTCTAGTATGAGATAACTGTATTTAAGTGGGTTCGTCTCTGTATCTTCTATTCTGTACCATTGGTCTACATGTCTACTTTGGTGCCAGTGCCATGCCATTTTTGTTACTATAGCTTTGTAGTATAATTTAAGGTCTGGTATTGTGATGCCTCCTGCTTCACTCTTCTTGCTAAGGATTGCTTTGGCTATTCTGGATCTCTTATTCTTCCAAATGAATTTCATGATTGCCTTTTCTATTTCTATAAAGAATGGTGTTGGGATTTTAATTGGGATTGCATTGAATCTATATAGTGCTTTGGGTAGTATGGCCATTTTGACAATATTGATTTTGCCTATCTATGAGCATGGGAGATCTTCCCATCTAAGATCTTCTTCATTTTCATTCTTTAGTGTCTTGTAGCTTACATTGTAGGGGTCTTTCACCTCTTTTGTTAAATTGATTCCCAAGTTTGTTTGTTTTTTTTTGAGCTATTGTGAATGGGATAGTTTTCCTAATTTCTTTTTCAGAGAGTTTATCACTGATGTATAGAAATGCAATTGATTTATGGGTGTTCATTTTATATGCTGCTACTTGCTGAATTCATTTATTAATTCTAGAAGTTTTCTGGTAGAATTTTTTGGATCCTCTAAGTATAGAATCATATTGTCTGCAAATAATGATAGTTTCAGTTCTTCTTTTCCTATTCATATCCCTTTAATTTCTTTCGTCTGTCTAATTGTTCTGGGTAGTGTTTCAAGGACTATGTTGAATAGCAGTGGTGACAGACGGCATTCATGTTTTGTTCCCATTTTTAGAGGGAAAGCTTCCAATTTTTCTCCTTTTAGGATGATGTTGGCCTTGGGCTTAGCATAGATAGCTTTTACAAAGTTTAAGCATGTTCCTACTGTCCCTAGTTTTCTAGTATTTTGAAATAAAAGGGTGCTGTTTTTGTCAAATGCTTTCTCTGCATTGATTGATAAAATCATATGACTCTTATCTTTAAGTCTATTGATTTGATGGATTACATATGTTGAACCAATCTTGCATTCCTGGAATGAACCCCACTTGATCATGGTGCATTATTTTTTAAATATGTTTTTGTATGCAATTTGCCAAAATTTCAATGAGGAGTTTTGCATCTATGTTCATCAGGGATATATATATATATATTTTGGTACTGGAGATTGAACTCAGGGACACTCAACCACTGAGCCACATCCCCAGCCCTATTTTATGTTTTATGTAGAGACAGGGTCTCACTGAGTTCCTTAGTGCCTCGCCGTTGCTGAGGCTGGCTTTGAACTCACGATTCTCCTGTCTCAGCCTCCTTAAGTGCTGGGATTACAGGTTTGCGCCACCACGCCTGCCTATTCGTCAGGGATATTGGTCTGAATTTTCTTTCTGTGATGTGTCTCTGTCTGGTTTGGAATCAGGGTGATACTCATCTCATAGAATGAGTTTGAAAGGGTTCCATCCTTTTCTATTTTGTGGAATAGTTTGAGAAGTATTGCTATTAATTCTTCTTTGCAAATCTTGTAGAACTCGGCTGCGAGTCTGTCTGGTCCTGGGCTTTTCTTGGTTGGTAGGCTTTTGATGGCATCTTCAATTTCCTTGCTTGAAATTGATCTGTTTAAGTCATGTATGTCCTCCTGGTTCAATTTGAGTAGGTCATATGCTTCTAGAAATTTGTCCATGTCTTCAGGGTTTTCTATTTTATTGGAGTATAAATTTTCAAAATAGTTTTAATTATCCCTGTATTTCAGTAGTATCTGTCGTGATATTTCCTTTTTATTGTGAATTTTAGTAATTTGAGTTTTCTCTCTCCTTCTTTTCATTAGAGTGGCTAAAAGTTTGTCAATTTTGTTTATTTTTCAAAGAACAAGCTTTTTGTTTTGTCAATTTTTTGAATTGTTTCTTTTGTTTCAATTTCATTGATTTCAGCCCTGATTTTAATTATTTCCTGTCTTCTACTTTTCTTGGTGTTGGTTTGTTCTTCTTTTTCTAGGGCTTTGAGATGTAGAGTCAAGTCATTTATTTGTTGACTTTTTCTTTTTTTTAAATAAATTTGCTTAATGCAATGAACTTTCCTCTTAGCATTGCCTTCATGGTGTCTCAGAGATTTTGATATGTTGTATTGGAGTTTTCATTTACCTCTAAGAATTTTTTTTATCTCTTCTCTGATGTCTTCTGTTGTCCATGGGTCATTCAATAGCATACTATTTAGTTTCCAGGTGTTGGAGTAATTTCTATTTTTTAATCTGTCACTGATTTCTAATTTTATTCCATTGTGGTCAGAGCGGATGCAGGGTAGTATCTCTAATATTTTTTGTATTTGCTAAAACTTGCTTTGTGACATAACATATGATCTATTTGGGAAAAGGATCCATGTGCTGCTTAGGAAAAAGTGTATTCGCTAGTTGATGGATGGAATACTCTCTCTATATATCTGTTAAGTATAAATTTTTGATTGCTTTATTGAGTTATATGGTTTCTTTGTTTAGTTTTGGAAAGATTTTTTTAATTACATTTAAGTTTGTAGTAATTGTGATTTATTGTTGTCTTAACTTAAAATACCCCATCATGTCTTTAGTCTACTCATAGAGATATGTTTTCAAAAAGCTTCTTATTGATGGTAATAATTTGAGATTCATTAATCAATATTCACAAACTAGCTTCATAGACAGTGTTCTCTGCTCTCCTTAACCCTTAGCACAGTAAAAATCAACTGATACATGAGCTCTTTGTGGTTAGTTTTTTTCAGAAAGGAGAATGGGACCATTGAGTTCTGATAGAATGAGTTCTTGGCATGCTCTTAATCTGACAACTCCAGAAAAACATTATTGACCCAAAACCTAAAACCTACTTTTAGGTGTAATAAACATGAGTTCATTTAACAGGATTGATTTTTTACAATTCAAATATTTCCTGGGTCTACCTAGGATTAACATTTCTGTAACTCTTTATTCATTATAAAAATAGGTATAATAACAACACATCTTACAGAAAGAACTAAGAAGATTACACCCTGTAATAAGAGTAAATATTACCTGGTACTAAATAACTCCCAGAAAACATTAGCCATTATAAGAGATATAGAATGAAAACAAACTAAACAAAGTAATCTTAAATGTCTTTGAGTCTATGAACTCCTACATCTCTTTCTGTATCTTTCTATTTGTTTATTTTACTAGAATATTTTTCACTGTATAGGAAAAGAGAGGAATCAAAAAATTTTTTAATTTCAAAGCTCTATGCAATGCACAAAACCTCAAACCCAAAAATATATTCTGCATTTCAACAGACAATATCCAAGGAAAATCTGTTAGATATAAAAGTTAACAGAAAACTGGCAAAAAAGTTAACATACTCATTTTGTAAAAACGTTTTTCTTGCTGAATGTATTTAGCCAAACACTTGCATTATTAAAGCAAAATTTACATGCCAATCCTTCTGAATCAGAGCTCCATTTAACGATAGTCTTATTTTTTTTGTTTCTATTCTTCCTTCCCCATTTATTTATTTCTCCAATGATTTTTCAACTTTAAATCAAAGAGGGAATAGATTATTGAAACAAGTATACAGAAAAGATTGAGATAGCAATAAAGTAGTGCAAGATAATCTCTTGCTTTTATTTAGTTCGATATATAAGCTATGTTTATGTGCAAATGTAAAAAACAAATCATAATAAAACAAATTCCAACTAAACAATATAAAAATTGAGGGTAGATTGTGGAGTTGAGAGCAAGTCTGATGACTTCCATCTTTGGTGAATATTTAGTAAATATTTAGTAAATAATTGATATTTGATATAATATTCATATATACTAATTATATTTGCTGAGAAATATCAAAACTACTAACTTACTAAATTTTGTAGGCAGCTCTAAAACTACAGATGAGATTTTTACCACCTAATAAAATCTATTTCTGCTTCCAAAAAGCTGTGCTGTGTGATATTGGATATGATATATGATACATGAAATGGATGTGCTTAGCTACTTTAAGTATATTTCTTTCAATATGACAGTGTTCTGCTCTGAAGAGAAAAAAAGCATAGAAGTTAGCTATAAAAATAACAAGAAGTGTATTCCTTCTGAAGTTTTGATATATTTTTTCTTTAATTATGGTTTAATTGGTACTTAAATTTTATACAATTTCTTAATGTATATTTCTTACTTGCACAATATTGCTAATGAGGTTAGTACTATTAGAATTTATAGCTTCCATAAGGTTACTTCATGAAATATCTGCCCTAGTAAAACACACTTTAATTACCTTTTGTCATTATCTATTGTTCATACCTTTCCAATATTTTATTATATTCAAAACTTGTCTTGAATAAGATTATTAGATTTTGCTTTCCAAATGAGATTCACTTACACTATATTGGAAAATATTCTAATGTAAGAGAATATGAATTCTTTCACATTGTTCATAAAATAAATATTTATAATTGATCTTACAGATATTTATTTTAAAAAATTTTAATTTCTAAACATTTTTATCTCAAACACTATGAGATGATAACTATTACTAGGTAATTATTCAGTTTTTATCTGAATTATTCATTTATTGATAATTTCTTAAAGAACATCTAGCCAATATGCCTTGTCCAGATTCTCCATTCAAAATTTCTTTATCAATATTGTAATGCTAATCATGATATATTAGTTTTATAAAATTGATATTATGATGTAGGAATATTGTGGCACTAATATAATAACAATCAATGTATATACTTTGTCATAAAATTTATAAAGAAAAATTATTGTCTTTTCTTTAAAATCTTTTTGTAGAAAAGCCTTTAGTTGTGCTTCAACTCAAACTTTAAAAAAAAAAAGGTCTCTAAAATTGGACAAATAATTCAGTTTGAACTCTAGCGTGATCAGGACATAAAAGTATAGTGATGAGAAAGAGAAATACAGTGTCCTGTTAATACCTGAGCAGGATGCAAAGGCCATAGGTAGTGTTCAAGGATGGATACAGTAAATAAAAATAGCTTGCAGCAGTCTGCAGAGGAAGAAAGCAGCCAAAGCATTTAAATCAATTGCTAGAGGAAATAAAAACAAATTGGGCTGGACATAAAAGCAAGTAGAACAAGAATTGCCAGGAGGCATAGTATAGGGCTAGTTTTGACAAGATACTTGGCCTGAATATGCTAGGAAGATAATTATGTTGCCATAGACAATGGGGAAAAAAAGTCATTAAATTGTCAAGAGCGTCAATCCAAAATTCTAAGCTTTCTCCAGAGTTCATGATTCCTTTAGATTTCCTTTACAGTGAAAATACTTTTAAATTGTACCTAAGAGATATTCAGCCCAGTAAAATTTTGATTTGTGATAAATGTTGATTTTTATATAACCTACAGTACAAAAGCCTTATCTCAATATTGAAAAAAATTTCCAAATATCTTACTTTTAAAATAAAATATTTTAGTCTTGTTCAACACAAAAATAGTATGAAGTATGCTATTATATTTAAAATAAATAACATTGTTTTGCTTCACCTTACTTAAATTTATTTTTAAATTTTAATTGCTCAATTTTCACAAAAGAAACATAATTAATAAATAATTCATGACATCATACCAAAAATTATTATTAATTTCTTTGAAACATCAGAAAAATTACTAATTTAGCAAAAAAAATCTGTCATGTTTTTATCTTTTCACTTTCACATTCTTTGTTCATATGTAGTCATATTTTTATGCTGTACATAAAAATAAGCTATTTTTATTTTTTATTTTTATTTATTTTTTTAATATTTTTTAGTTGTAGATGGACACAATATCTTTATTTTATTTCTTTTTTTTATGTGGTGCTGAGGATTGAACCCAGTGCCTCATGCGTGCAAGGCAAGCGCTCTACCACTGAGCCACAATCCCAGCTCAGCTATTTTTAAATATACAAATGTTTAGTCTCCACAGATTTGCTTTACTAAGAACATTATTTTATTTCTGGCAAATTTTCCTTTCAGTTTTCTGAAATAATCAATGCAAAACCCCACAAAGAATGTGGCTGGCATTTTGAAAAGGTGTTACCTTGATGTGGGTTATCAGAGACTGGACATAAAACCACGAAGATTAACTTCAGAATGTGCAAAAATGATGCTGTCAGAAAACAACAAAGATGTAGAGAGAAGAAATTTTACAAACAAATGTTGACTTTTATGTCTGCAGTACTGCAAATCAATATTACTTAAGTTTTTATGAATATACTGAACTAGAGCTTTCTTGTTTCTCTTGAAATGGACTCTATTGCAGCAAGAGAAGGAAAATAGCTTTTAAAAGATTATTGTCTCCTGTGTCCCTGAGTTCAATCTCCAGTACCAAAATAAAGATTATTATCTCCTTTTTTGCTATCAGTAATTTGTTGTTGATTTTTGATGTTGTTGTTGTTTCTGGGCAGACTTTGTGTATATTCATGTTTGATGACTTGGACCCCCAGTTAGTTGTTTTCCTTATCATTATTGGTCTTCTTACTGATATTACTCTTCGAAGAATCTAACTTCAGGTTGAATAGATACTCTATATTAATTATTCTTTTACTCTTATCATGATTATTATTTAAATTCTTTATATTTCACTAGATTCTAGGCTGAAAAAGGGCACAAATTTTTTGTCATCTTCACTGTCAGTTCCGAGCACACAGTAGGCATGTGAAAATATCTGTTCACTGAACATCAATAATCAAAAATTCTAGTATGCTAATTATTAATAGATTTTTGACATGGTATTGGAAGAAAGCTTTCTTTTTGTAGCAGTCACAGGTTTAGGTCTCCAGGAAGCAGACCCTGAGACAAAGTACAGTGTTCGAAACGAAATGAATATCAAAGAGTAACCCGTGCGTCTAAATCTGTGTGGAGGAAAGGAGGAACCATGGTTGGACAGAGGATAAGGCCGAGCTATTATGTAGGTATTTTAGTCAGCTCTTTCACTGCTGTGACTAAAAGATCTAGCCAGAACAATTATCTAGGAGGAAAAGTTTATTTGAGCGCTCACAGTTTCAGAGGTCTCAATCCATACACAGCAGACTCCATTCCTCAGGGCTCAAGCTAAGGCTGAACATCATGGCAGAAGAATGTAGCAGAGGGAAGCACTTCAAACGATGATCAGTAAGCAGAGAGAGACAGACTCCACCCTCTAGATACAAAATATATACCCACCCCCAATGAACCACTTCCTCCAGCCACACCCCACCTGCCTCTAGCTACCACTCAGTTAATCCCATCTGGGATTAATTTGCCGATTAGGGTAAGGCTATGACTCAATCATTTCTCCTCCAAACCTTGCATTGGCTCACACGTGAGCTTTTGGGGACACCTCACACCCAGACCATAACAATAGGCCAGATGGTTTCAACCAAATCCATAGGAAGCTCTGGAGTTAAGATGGTCCCTCAGAGTGATCCTATATCAAACCCAAATAACCATTACCAGAACAGGTTTTAGATATGCACTGTCCCTAGCAGGATCTGACCTTAGGCAAGGTAGATTCTGCAGTCGAGGAAATACGCAGGGCCATCGGAGTTGATGGTTGTCTACTAACAGCTTTCCCCACAGGTGGGACCAGGATCGCTTACTTGAAAGTAAGTATATAAAGTACATCAGTAGCTGCCTGGTTTGTGCCCTGTACCACTCTGACCCTATTCTTCACATATGCTTGGTGTATAGCCATTCCTGCAGTTCACATGGGCCTCTCATCCTAGGGAAGACAACGAGGGGAGACATGAATGGGCCGAATTATAGCCTCTCTTGGTATAGCTGATCTTGCTGCAGCACCTAATAGTTATTATCTCCTTCCCCCATTATCCATTTCTAGAGTTCCCTTCATCCTCAGCTAACATTTCTTACTGGTCTTGGTTGTTCACTTGGTGGTGTGACCTATATTCTCATCCATGAAGGTTTTAAGCCCTGGTCAATATACTATTCTCAATTATTGGGTAAGACAGTAACACAGGAACACCCAAGTGTATCACCTGTGTACCAAACATAGTCCTGTCTGCCCACTGTGTGCCTACAGTTCAACTTTAGTTGTAAATATAGTAATTAAAGGAGAGAGTGGAAATAGATCTTGGAAATTTTTAACATGAATTCATATAAATAGGAATCCTATTTAAACAAGGAATTATGTATTACCTCCATCAACTGTCTATGACTTATTTAGGATTCATTCATTCAGAATTTTATTATGTTTTAGATCTTCAATTTAGTTTAGCAATAGCCAGTCAATTCCATTGTTTTCATAATTTTAATTTTCTGCATATTTTTTAATACATGATCTATCCAGTGAGTCAGTAAGTTATTTGTTATCTTTATAGGATCCCAATTCATCAAAAAACTTGCAACAAATGTATCATTAGCTTGTACCAAAGGTGTTTTACCTACTGCTATACCAGGCTCCTCATTGCTAGCCTAATGCCAGCTAACCCTGCTCCAAAGTCATATCTTACCATCTGGACTATTATAACCAGCAACTTCCACTGTTTGTATTCCCCAGGAAGCAGACTTGACATTTTTGTGACGCAGCTTTGTGATCAACCTTTTTGGTATAGAAGAGGAACCAGGATTGAGATGAGTGATAAATTCATTTATAATATAGCCTGAAATGTCCTGTCAACTCCAAGAGAACTTTACTTAAAATGGCATTCAGAATTATCCCTTTATCCCTTGTCAAACCAAAAAGACTAGTCTCTAAACCATCACTCAAGTCAGTCATTGGAATTAGGCTGCCCTAGAAAGGGATGGAAGTGACAGAACAGCAGTGTCACATCTGCTCTATGCAGATGTGACAGTCCTTCAAGGGGTTAATAGCCACAGGCAGACAGCTCTTCCAACACTGGGAGCAACAAGTCCTTCTTTGAAGAATATCTGGTGAGCATACTTTTATATTCACTACAGCGACTGAAATTTTATTCCTGGATATAGCAATGCAATAGGTACCAGATCCTATTTTGCTATATTTATGTTTATTTAAATTAAATATACTCTGTGATAATATGGTTTTCTTTTTATGTGACATTTAACAAACTAAACCAAAACATGAACTAGCTGCCCCCAAATTTAAAAAATCTTATTATATTTATGAAAATAAAGCTATCAAAACAAAGTTAACATTCAAAGTAATTTTTTTTTTTTTTTGTACCGGGGATTGAACTCAGGGGCACTCGACCACTGAGCCACATCCCCAGCCCTATTTTGTGTTTTATGTAGATACAGGGTCTCACCGAGTTGCTTAGCGCCTCGCCGTTGCTGAGGCTGGCTTTGAACTCGCGATTCTCCTGTCTCAGCCTCCCTAAGTGCTGGGATTACAAGCATGAGCCACCGCGCCCGGCTTCAAAGTAATTTTAAATCTTGTTATCTTGTATAAAATTATATCAATTTCTTAAATTTGGTGATACTAATTTTGTTTAGAGATAAGATGAAGGTAACTTTGCTTATAACATAGAATTTTAAACATTGTATAAGAGACTGCACCTGAAGCTGGACGTAGTGGTGCAAGCCTGTAATCCCAGCATTTTGGGAGGCTGAGATAGGAGAATCGCGAGTTCAAAGACAGCCTCAGCAATGGCAAGGCACTAAGAAACTCAGTGAAACCTTGTTTCTACATAAAACACAAAATAGGGCTGGGGGTGTGGTTCAGTAGTCAAGAGCCCCTGAGTTCAATGCCCGGTACCAAAAAAAAAAGAAAGAAAGAAAGAGAGACTTCACCAGAAGCTGTAGCTTCAGGGCATGTATTATTCTTTTCATACATACCTCAAATTCATCAATAGAAATGCCATACAGGAATCTAAAACATTATGACTACTTTATTGTCTTTCCTGCCAGTTCTGCTATAGATCACTTCTCCTTTTATTCTGATTACTACCTAGATCCTCTTGACACATAACCTATGAGGAAACTGTCCTTTTTACACAGGTGTCATCAGAAGGAGATGGGGTCAGGTCCCTCATCCCAATAATTTAAATTTAACAAAGATTGAAAAACAGACAGTATCAACACATTTGCACTTTTTGACTGAACCATGGTGTTTTAGATTGAATGTTTGTGTTCCCTTGGATTTACATGTTGAGATCCTTACCCTTGATATTATATGTGAAAAGGTAAGGACTTTGGGAGGTGATTTGATCTTGAGGATGAGGCCCTCATGAATGAGATTAGTATCCTTATTAAAGAAACCTCAGAGGTCCTTCCTCTGCCTTAAGATGATATATGAAGAAGAGAACATTATGGAATCTGGAAGACATTCTTGACCAAAACTTGACCATTCTGGCACCCTGATCTCTGACATCCAGCTCTTAGAACTATGAGAAATAAATCTCAGTTGTTTAGAAGACAGGATAAGCAACCCGAAATGAATAAAACACATGGAAAGAAACTTATAAACTATAACATTTTCTACAAAGAAAACATCTTTAGAAAGTCAAGCCCTCTGCAATAGCTTCAACTGGTATAAAAATCCCCAAGCTTTATTCGGTTTCTCTGCCCTCGTGTTTTTTTTTTTTTTTTTTTAAATCACAGAACCTCAAGCCTCTGACTTCCTTTACCTTCTAGTCTGTACCACCTTTTAGAGATCTCAACTCCAGGTTCAGGGTTTTAACTCACCCTGCATCATCTTGCTGTGTATGTTCCCCAATGTAAGTATTTCTGTCTGGTGGTATAATGCCCTCCGACAACTTCAGCTTGATAATTTAGTGATGATACTGGCCTTACTGAACTTCACTATGCTTCCAAAGAATAGATGGAAGGGATAAGTGGTTTGGCATTGAAATCATGGAATGTGGTTCCAGGTACTCTTCACTGTCACTATACTAGTCTGAAACTCAGGCAAGTCTGTACGTTCTAGACTTCCTATTCAATAATGGAATTGATATTGTACATGACCATAAAAGAATTGTTAACTTTACTTCATGATAATTTCAATTTGTTTCTTTTGCTTATTTTAGGTTGAGAAAATTTTCCAATACTGTCAAACACATGTATTCTAAATTTGAAAACATTACTATTATTTTCTTTATTTTGGTCAAAGATTTATTTTTTTTCCAAGGAGTAAAGATCTATTTTGCAATTTGCAGGTTATTGCTCCAATGTGAATAGAGATCCAAAATTGAAGGGCAAACATTTTTTGAAGAGAGGGTGTGAGTTTCAAAGATAAAGTAATTAGAGTTATTAGAAATAAAGTGGGAGTAAAGGTGCTGCTATGGATTAGCTATAAGGTATCCCCTAAAATCTCATGTGTGAGATAATGCAAGAAGTTTAGGGGTGAAATGATTGGGTTATAAGACCTTTAACCTAATGGGTGCATTAATCCACTGATGCTGATTAACTGAGTGATAAGTGTAGGTAAGTAGGATATGGCTGAATGAGTTGTCACTGGGGTATGCCTTTGAGGTTTATATTTTGTCCCTGATGAGGATCAGCTGTCTCTTTTCCTTTTTGTCATGTCCTGAGCTGCTTTCCTCTGCCATGCCTTTCTGCCATGACGTTTTACCTCACCTTGGGCCCAGAACAATGAGAGTTGGCTGTCTATGGACTGAGACCCATAAGCGCCAAATAAACTTTTTCTCCACTGAAATTGTTCTTGTCAGGTCTTTTGGTCTCAGTGCAAAAATGCTGACTAAAATAGTTACCTACTTAAGCCATAGAGCCAAATTAGATAATATATCCCTAGGGGTCTATTGTTAGAAATGCTATTTCAAAAAATGTAAACATTTCCTATAAAATTATTCCTTCCTGATTATTGATAGTTGAATATCACCCCAAAGCAACATTTGATTAGAAATATAATAGATAAAGTGCAGGATCTAAGAAAGCCTTAAATATGATAGCATTTTGTTCTGCAATGGATATAGGCATTTCAAATGGTGCATGACAATATACTGAATTCAAAAGAATTGAATGGCTGACCATCGAGAATTCAACATTTTAGAACAGAAACCAAATAATATCTTTAGTCACTTAGCTAACTAAAATTACAACCCTCCTAAATATATAAAACACAACTCTCTTTATATGCTTATAAAAACAATCAGCTATCATTATTATGGCTTTTATTGTCTACATATTATTACCTTAGGAAAAACAGTCCATATTATATTGCCACCATGTAAACAACTATTTTGCTAAAAACTAAGAAGTTTGTGATGCAACATTTAAAATGCATGGATTACAAAAACTTCATTTAACTACTCACATAGAATAACTAGAACAAAGAATTTTCTAGAAGAACCTGGCTAACCAAGATTCTGTTATGTTTATTGATTAATTCTCAAATCGAATTCTTGTGAAATCACTCAGTAGACATAGAGGAATGTCTGATATTTCTCAGAAAAAAAATTCAATAGTCAGAAATATCTGTACTCTTTTTTTTTTCTTAATCAAGAAACCTTTCCAAGAAAGATGGAAAAGTTGAAATAGCATCTCCCTTATTATTCTGTCCACATGGTTGGCAAAATGTAATTGTTAGAAACAGAGCTCTTCTATTTTCCAGTAAAAGTCTGTTTAATCCTGGAACAGAGGGCTTTTTCTTATTTTTTTTTTTTTTACTTTTTTTAGATTTTATGACTCTGGGCTCTATGAGGACTGAGGGGAAAAATGTTGATACTGATCCATATATGAGCCTGTAAATAAAATTAGAAAATATTATTCAATACAGATACAAACAAAACTCCACACTGTTTCCCAAGGAAGTTTTCGTTCTCTTTTTTTAACACAATAATAAAATTTCTTTTCTGGAGACCTTTTGAAATGGATTCCTTACCTGTCTGCATTGTTTTAGGTTTTAGACAGGAAGATAAATGAATAATCTCTTCATTTCCATTTTGATCTTTGATTCTGTAAAGACTTGTTAAAAAAGATTTGAGTGGATTCAATCTTTTCAATATTAAACACACACATAAGGATGGAGGAAATATTTCACTGAATGTTTAATCAGATAATTTCTCATGGAAAATAGTTACTCCTGAGGAATGAGATATATTAAAGACTGAAGAAGCAGAGTCAGTGAAAAAGCAGTTGCTTAAACATATGATTTTTAAACAGAAAACAAAGGCAGGAAAAGGGAAATAAAATCCCTTCAATTTCAGGAAACCTATGTTAATATTTTAAATAATGACTGAGAATCATTGTACAGTTAAAATTAGAGATGATATCTTAATATCAAAATATTTTACATATCAATTCCACTGCTAGACATAAAAAGGAGGTTATACATGCATTGGGAAGTCATGAGTAAAACATGCAAAATTGCAGAGCTTTGTAAGACAGGAATAAATATGTTTCTCTCTAGGAAGAATTATTTGCTATTAATGTTCAGTTTCTGAAATGAGCCTGACCCCCATAGTCAGGACTTAATGCATATGAACCAAAATCTTAGCAATTTGCTAGGAAGCATAGTTGAACATGTGCAATGACCATTTAGGTAGCAACATTGGAAAGTATCTCCATTTCTGTCTATGGATTTAAGAAGATATCTTATTACAGTTGGCTTTGTAAACACAAACTATCCCAAAGAGCCAAAATAATCTTGAAAGGGAAGATTTAAGTAGAATAAATTATATCTCCCCATTTTGCAACATACTGTACATCTAAAGTAATCCATATAGCTGGGGATAGATAGATAGATAGATAGATAGATAGATAGATAGATAGATGTACTATGTGTGTGTTTGTGTATACACATACAGTTTATTAGAACAGAATCTAAAGTCTTGTTACAAACTTGTATGTTTATTGTCAATTGATTTTCTACAGAGATGTCAAGAAAATTATTGGGGGAAAATAGTCTTTCATGAAACGTTATTGAACAATTGTATAATTGCATGCAAGAGAAAAAATTTAGACCAATAATTTACTTTATATCAAAAAATTAAGTTGAAATTGATTATAGATCTACACATAAAGATAAAACTGTGAAACTCTTAGAAAAATGCAGAGGAAAGTCTTTATGACCTTGATTAGAAAAAGATTTCTTAGTTGAAATGCCAGAAGTATGATCTATAAAAGGAAAGGTTGGTAAGTTGAACTTCCTAGGATTAAAAATGTTTGCACTTCAAAAGACATTACTAAGAATATGAAAGCCAGGTGCAGTGGCACACGCATGTAATCCCAGCGCTTTGGGAGGCTGAGACAGGAGAAGCACGAGTTCAAAGCCAGCCTCAGCAATAGTGAGTCACTAAGCAATTCAGTGACACCCTGTCACTACATAAAACACAAAATAGGGCTGGGGATGTAGTTCAATGGTCGAGAGCTCCTGAGTTTGATTCCCAGTACTAAAAGAAAAAAAAAAAAGAGAGAAAAGAAAATAGGAGTCACAATTAAAATAGGAAAATATTTCAATAAATATTTCATGAAAGATACATAAATGTTAACTACACTGAGACAGAGATCCTCAAGTTATAGTAATTAGGGAAATGCAAATTAAAACCATATGACTTCACTTTCTATCCCATTAAAAGGCTAAAATAAAAAAGACCATATCTAGTGTTGTTAGAAAGGATCAAAAAAAAAAAAAACTGGAAATGTCAATACTGGTGAGAATGTAAAATGTCACAGATATTACTTTGGAACATCATTATTTATTTAAGTCAAATTTTACCATACAACTCAACATGCTCAACATGCGATTGCGGTATCTGTGGGGAGCTAGCTCTATGCTACGCCCTTAAGGTGGCGACTAGCCATTGTGTGTAAATGGGAAGGGCACAAAGGAAGGAGGAACTATGTGATTGGTTTACTGTTGGTTCCTCCAACGTGATCAGCTCGTGGACAGAATTCAGGGGGCTTACTGCCTTGCCACAAGGACAGCTGTTGCCTACGTGCATTGTCTCTGATTGGCCCAACAGCCCTATAAGTTGAATCCTTGTTCCGCAAATATATGAGTACTTGCTTTTACTTGACTCCCTAGTGTGTCTGATTGTCCTGAGGCAGAGGGCTGGGAACAGGCAACCAGTTGGCTCCAACTCTTCCCAACTTCCACGGCTAGGTGAATGTGAGGGTGCCCCTCTGACCCGCTGGCTCAGGATGGACTGCAACCCCCACAGGTATCTACCCGAAGAAGTGAAAACAAACGTCCACACAAAGATGTCTACAAACTATATGAGGCAGTATTATACATAATAGCCAAAAAATGAAAATATTTCAAATGCACGTCAATTGATAAATAGATAAATGATGAAATTGTTCTGCAGTGAACCATTGATAAATTTTATAACATGGGGAAAATTTGAAAGCAGGTCAAGGAAAAGGCACCAGATGTAAAAGACAACACATTACATAATTCTAGTTACACAAAACTTCAAGAAAAGGCAAAGTTATAGATTTGGAAATAGGTTGATTAGGCTAGGGTTAGGAACAGGGAATGACTACCAGTAACAATAGGGATCTTCGGGGGCAGTGTTTCTCACTTTATACAAAGTAATAAAACAGTAACTGACCTATAATAGGAGATACATGCTGGTTAAATGAATTAGTTAATTTTTTGAATGTTTTCATAGTGCATATATTTTAAACTCTGGAATAAAACTCACCATTAGAAGACTATAATAATACTGTTATTAACTGTAGCTATCTTATTGAAGATGCTGTTATGGTTCATCCCTTGCCCTGTGTATGTTGGAGTATGAATGTAGAGGCATTAATAATTCTGCATATACATACAAAGAATTAGAAGATTAGTAATATAGGTATCAGTTATTATCTCTTAACTTAAAAACTGCTCTTCTGTGTACTACTCTGTGGGTTGAGTCTGTTTTTTTTTTTTTTTTGAGGATTTTATACTTTTTAATTAAAAAAGAATTTTAGTTATACATGCTAATAGAATGTACTTTGGCAGAATATACATACATAGAGGATAACTTATTATATTTAAGTTCACACTTACAGTTGTACATGATATAGAGGTACTCTGGTTGTATATACAAATACAAAACTAGGAAAGTTGTAACCAATTAATTTTACTGTTTTACCTATTCCCCTCCCCTCCCTTTCCTTTGTTTCCCTTTGTCTAATCCAAAGGAATTTATGCTTCCCTTCCCCACCCTCCCTTGTTTGTGGGTTAGCATCCACAAATCAGAAAGAACATTCAACCTTTGATTTTTTGAGACTGGATTATTTCACTTAGCATGATAGTCTCTAGTTCCATCCATTTACTGGTAAATGTCATGATTTCATTTTTCTTTATAGCTGAGTAATATTCCATTGTGTATATATATATATATCACATTTTCTTTATCTGTTCATCTGTTAAAGGATATCTACATCAGTTTCATAGTTTAGATATTGTGAATTGAGCTGCTGTAAATGTGAATGTTGCTGCGTCACTGTATTATGCTAATTTTAAGTCCTTTGGTTCAAGACCGAGAACAGGGATAACAGGGTCAAATTGTGGCTCCATTCTAAGTGAATCTCCATAGTGGTTGTACCAATTTGCAGTCCTACCAATAAGGTATCAGAATATCTTTCTCCACACATCCTCACCAACATTTATTGTTACCTGTGTTCTTGATAAGTGCCATTCTGACTGGAATGAGATGGAATCTCAGTGTAGTTTTAATTTGCATTTCTCTAATTGCTAGAGATGTTGAACATTTTTTCATATATTTTTTGACCTTTCATATTTCTTCTGTGCAGTGTTTGTTCAGTTCCTTTGCCCATTTATTGATTGGGTTATTCATTTATTTTGGTGTTAAGTTTTTTGAGTTCTTCGTATATCCTGGAAATTAATGCCTTATCTGAGGTACTGGTGGTGAAGATGTTCTCCCAATACATAGGGACTTTGTACACATTCTTGATTGTTTTCTTTGATGTGAAGAAGCTTTTCAGTTTTATACCATCCCATTTGTTGATTCTTGATTTTACTTCTTTCACTTTAGGAGTCTTATTGAAGAAACTGGTTTTTAAACTGACTTGTTAGAGAGTTGGGCTTACTTTTTGTTCTAGTAGGTGCAGGGTCTCTGGTCTAATGCCTAGGTTCTTGACCATTTTGAGTTGATTTTTGTGCAGGGTGAGATATAGGGGTTTAGTTTCATTTTGCTGCATATGGATTTCCAGTTTTCCCAGCACCATTTGTCGAAGAGGCTATCTTTTCTTGTATGTTTTTGGCACCTTTGTCTAGTATGAGATAACTGTATTTATGTGTCTCTGTGTCTTATATTCTATACCTTTGGTCTTCATGTCTGTTTTGGTGCAAATACCATGCTGTTTTGTTACTATAGCTCTGTAGTATAATTTCAGGTTTGGTATTGTGATGCCTCCTGCTTCACTTTTCTTGCTGAGTATTGCTTTGGCTATTCTGGGCCTCTTAATTTTCCAAATGAATTTCATGATTGCTTTTTTAATTTCTGTGAAGATCATCATTGGTATCTTTATGAGAATTGCATTAAATTTGTATAACACTTTTGGCCATTTTAATAATATTAATTCTCCTGATCCAGAAACATGGGAAATCTTTTCATTTTCTGAGGTCTTCTTCCATTTCTTTCTTTAGTTTTCTTTTTTTCTTTTCTTTTTTTTTTGGTACTGGAGATTGAACTCAGGGGTACTCCACCACTGAGCCACATCTCCAGCCCTATTTTTTGTGTTTTATGTAGAGACAGGGTCTCACTGAGTTGCTTAGCGCCTCGCCGTTACTGAAGCTGGCTTTGAACTCGCGATTCTCCTGTCTCAGCCTCCCTAAGTGCTGGGATTATAGGTTTGAGCCACCGCGCCTGGCTCTGTAGTTTTCATTACAGAAGACTTTCACCTCTTTTGTTAGGTTGATCCCTAAGTTTTTTTTTTTGAGGCTGTTGTAAAGGGGGGAATTTTCCTGATTTCTCTTTCAGCTGATATATCCTAATATAGAAATGCAATTGATTTATTGGCATTGATTTTAAACCTTGCTATCTTGCTGAATTGTTTATGAGTTCTAGAAGCTTTTCAGTGGAGTTTTTTAGCTCTTTTAAATATTGAATCATGTTGTCAGCAAATAGGGATAGTTTGAGCTCTTCCTATTTGTATCCGTTTAATTTATTTCTTTTGTCTGTTTGCTCTAGCTAGGATTTCAAGGACTATGTTGAAGAGCAGTGACTAAAGAGGGTATTTCTGTCTTGTTTCAGTTTTCAGGTGAAATTCAGTTTCTCTCCATTTGGGATGTTGGCCTTGGGTTTAGCATATATAGCTTTTACAATGTTGAGGTAGGTTCCTAATATCCTTAGTTTTTCTAGTGTTTTGAGCATGAATAAATGCTGAAATTTTTCAGATGCTTTTTCTGCATCTATTGAGATAATCATGAGATTCTTGTCTTTAAGTCTATGAATATGGAGAATTATGTTTATTGATTTCCTTATGTTGAACCAACCTTGCATCCCTGGGATGAATCCCACTTGATCAAGGTACATTATCTCTTTAATATGTTTTTGTACATGATTTATCAGCATTTTATTAAGAATTTTTACATCTATGTTCATGAGGGATATTGGTCCAAAGTTTTCTTTCTTTGATGTGTCTTTGTCTGGTTTTGGTATCAGGGTGATACTAGCTTCATAGAATGAGATTGGAAAGTGTTCCCCCCTTTTCTATTTTATGAAATAATTTGAGGAGGATTGGTGTAAGTTCTTCTTTGAAGGTTTTGTAGAACTGAGAATCCATCTAGTCCTTGGCTGTTCTTTGTTTGTATGCTTTTGATGCCATCTTCAATTTCATTGCTTGAAATTGATCTGTTTAAATTTTATATTTCCCCTTGATTGATTCTATTTGGGTAGTTCATATGTGTCTAGATATTTTCTATTTTATTATAGATTTTCAAAGTAGCTTCTGATTATCATCTTTATTTCAGTGATGTCTTTGGTGATATTTCCTCTACCATCATGAATTTTAGTAATTTGGGTTTTCCCTCTGTTTTTCTTTGTTAGCTCGGTTAAGGGCTTATCAATTTCATTTATTTTTTTCAAAGAACTAACTTTTTGATTTTTTGAATTTTTTTTGTTTCAATTTTAATTTGGCTCTGATTTTTTATTATGTCCTGTATTTTACTGCTTTTAGTGCTGGTTTGTTCTTATTTTTCTAAGGCTTTGAGATGTAAAGTTGTTATTTATTTAGTGATTTTCTGTTTTTTTGATGAATGAACCCAATGCAATAAACTTTCCCTTTAAAACTGCATTTATAGTGTGTCAGAGATTTTGATATGTTTTTTCATTATTCTCATTTATCTCTAAGTATTTTTTTATTTTATCCCTGATTTCTTCAGCTATCTACTGGTCATTTAATAGTGTGTTATTTAGTTTCCAGTTGTTGGAATAGCTTCTGTTTTTTTTTTAAATTTTTTCATTAATTTCTAATTTCATTCCATAATGATCTGATAGAATGCAAGGTATTATCTCTATTTTTTTTTTTTTTTGTATTTGCTAAGAGTGGCTTTGTGAACTAAGATGTGGTCTGTTTTAGAGAATTTTCCATGTGCTACTGAAAAGAAAGTTTATTCATTTGTTGATGGATGAAATATTCTATATATGTCTGTTAAGTCTAAATCATTAATTGTATTTTTATAATTTTGTGACTTCTTTCTTTCTTTCTTTCTTTCTTTCTTTGTTTCTTAGAAGATACATCAATTGTTGAGAGATGTGTTGAAGTCACCTAGTATTATTGTGTTGTGATCTATTTGATTTTTGAGATTTTTTAAAAAATATTTGTTTATTTGTTGATGGATCTTTATTTTATTCATTTATTATTTATATGTGGTGCTGAGGATCAAACCCAGTGCCTCACACATGCTAGGAAAGTACTCTACCACTGAGCTTCAGCCCCAGCCCAATTTTTGAGGTTTTGTTTTATGTATATAGATGTTCCATTTTGAGGGGGCATAAAATTTTAAGATTGTCATACCTTATGTATAGTTCCCTTAAGTATTATAAATGGTTTTCTTTGTCAGTTCTGATTAATTTTGACTTGAAGTCCACTTTATAAGATATGAGTATAGAAACATTTGATTGCTAGCAAGATCCATGTGAATGGAACTTTTTTTGCCATCCTTTTACCTTCAGTCTATGGATTTCTTTGCCTACATGGTGAGTCTCTTAGAGAGAGTGAATTGTTGGTTTATTTTTTTTTCAGTCCAGTTTGCCAGTCTATGTGTTTTGTTTGAAGAGCTCAGGCTGTTTACATTTAATGTTATTTTTTAGAAACTATTCTTATTCCCTGTCATTTTGGATTATTTCTGGTTTTTAATTTGAAGTAGCTGCTTCTTCTTCTTCTTCTTCTTTTTCTTTTCTTTTTTTTTGATTGACTATATTCATAGCATAGTTCCTCCCTTTGCTGGATTTCATTTTAAGTTTTGATTTCTTCTTCATGAAATATTTTGTTAATAATGTTTTATAGTGCAGGCTTTTTGGTTGTGAATTCTCTTAACTTTTGTTTATCATGGAAGATTTTTATTTCATCATCAAATCTGAAGCTTAGTTTTGTAGGATATACTTTGCCTAGTTGACATCCATTTTCTTTCAGAGCTTTGTAAATATTGTTCCAAGACCACCTAGCTTTAAGAATATGTGTTGAGAAATCAGCTATCCAAATTAGTTTCCCTCTAAATAATACTTGAGTTTTTTTCTCTGATGGCTTTTAGAATGCTATCCTTATTCTATGTTAGGTATCTTCTTAATAATATACCTTGGTGTGGACCTGTTGTAATCTATATTTGGAGGTCCTGCAAATTTCCAGTATTTAATTTTCCATTTTGTTCTTAAGGTTTGAGAAATTTTCAGACATTATTTTGTTGGAAAGATTATACATTACTTTCATTTTTATCTCTGAGACTTCATCTATCCTGATAAATCTTAAGTTTGATCTTTTCATGTTATCCCATATTTCTTGAAAATTCTGTTTATGGTCCTTTAACACTTTTTCTGCATGCTCAACTTTATTTTCAAGGTTATATAATTTGTCTTCAGTGCCTGAGAGTCTAGGTGGTCTATTCTGCCGGTGATACTTTCCAGTGAATTTTGATGAGATATATTGATTCCTTCATTCCATGGATTTCTGTTTGTTGTTGTTTTTTTCAAAATTTCTTTTTATTGAAGTCATCTTTTGCTACCTGTATTTGCTCTCTTACATCATCCTTTATCTCACAAATGAGTTTAACTATATACATTCTATATTCTTTTTCTGACATTTCTTCCACTGTGGTGTCAATGGATTCTGTTTCTGATGTATTTGGTTTATTGGAGGTGATTTATTCTCTTGCTTTTTCATGTTATTTGTATGTCTACCCATGTAATCATTCATTTTGAGGCAATAAGATTTCAACCTTGTGGTTTTATAGTGTCCCTGAAGGTTACTTGTATCTCACAGTTTAGCAGGAGATGAATTATAACAACAACCAATGTAAATAATTTATAGTATTAAACTAAATAGCTCTTGCAATGAGAACTACAATGTTGAATGTTACAATACTGAGAAATGATATGATTAGTTATTGCCCACAGCAAAAACAGTAAGTTTACATAAGGGTTTACAATTTCACATGATGCCCAGGGATATAATAGAGGTTATGTAGTATGTGATGATTATGAGGGAGGAGGGAAGTAAAAAATTAAAGAAAGAGTGAAAAAGAGTACATTAGAGTTTGGCTGTTAGCAGAGGAAAAGAAAGAAAGAGGGTTGAGGGAAATCTATAAGTGAGAGAAAAAAGTAATAAAAATAAGAAAATAGAACATGTATTAAAATGCAATTTTTGAGAAAAAATAAGAAAATAGAAAAATTTTAAAAAATTAAAAGAAAGATAAAAGAAGAAAACTAAAATATACAGAGAAGAAATAACAGTTTACAAAAACTAAATCAATATATACTAATCAAACATGCTAGTCTTCAAAATATTGATCCATTAATGTCTTTAATAAAATGGTAGAAATGATAAACAAAATAGGATATATGAGTATGTATGTATTTCCTGTTAATGATAGCTCTTTAAGAGGAAGGGAAAAAGAAAAAATGTTTTGCAGATTCTAGAGGTGGATGGGGCCTAAGCAGAGGCAATGTAGGATGTATTTTTAAAGAGGTTAGAACAAAAACCTAAAAAAAGCTCAAAAATCTAATTAAAGAAAAAAGAATTGAAAAGAGTTAAAGGTGAATCTGGGAGTTTGCAAACTGTATTTGTCCTTTACCACCTGGCTTTTCCTGTTCAGTTCTACCCATAGAGTGTCTTATCTGAGACACTGGAGGAGGAATAAGAAATGCTTTGCTTCCTATTTGCTACCACCTTTCCTCCTATCCTATTAACATCACCCAAAAATAGTCTATTGTCCATATCACCAGAAGTCTGTTCCAGTGGCAGTAGGTGAATCAATTTTCAAAAGATGACAGATGTTGTCTTACAAGTCCCCAGATCCTAATGACACTTGTGACATCTGGGTTTTAGGATGCTAGAGAATATTCCTCAAGCTCAGAAATTAGAGCTCCACTCAGAAATTAGAGCTTTAGATTGAAGTTTTCTTCTCCATGCATTTATGGGTTATTTATTTCAATCCCTTTTATTTGTTCCCCCATGTTGTTTCCTTCATTGACTACCTCTGTGATGCCTTTATGTTCTCTTTTGGCCTTTTGTTACTTACTAATGCTTTAGATCTAATGAACAATGTTTTTATATTCAACTCATAGAATAATTTATATTTTCATATTTCATTTCATATTTCCTTTTATATTTCATATTTCCTTTCCTTCATATAATCCATTTTTTGGATTTTGACTTATACATCAAGTTTATAACGTAGATTAATTTGAGGATAAATGGGAGAGGATAAAACTACAGCTTATGTTAGTAATTAAATATGCAAAATCCAACAGTATGTCTCCAGCTGGAAGAGATTTTGATTATTTTTCAACTTCTCCATTTCTCATTTTCTCATCTGCAAAGTGGATATAAAAACAGCATTTCCTTATAGGGTTTTTGTAATAATATATGTGTTAAAATGAATTTTATATGACAGAAACACAGTTTGGTAGTCAGGGTTTAGAAAATTATATTCATTATTACCTGAAGGGTTGTTTTACAAATAGATGTAATAATATTATAATAAAATATGTATTTTGAAGTAAATTCCATATTTGAGCACTATAATTCAAATATTTGTCCCACCCAAACACAGCCCTAATTCACCCTCTTTGCTCTCATGATACATATTTTTTTCTATTTTCAGAATAAAAATTATCTGTGTCTACTTATTGTTAAATCAGTGAGCTGTTCATAATTTGGAAGTCAATACGTGGAAAGGAACATAGTAGAAATGAAGATTACAAGCCAAGATTGCACATATCCATACATGCAAAAATCTTAAATTAAATCTTAGCTTCTTAAATCCAATACTACATTCAAGTTTAATACATATAACTTTTGACTTGTTTCATTATTGTAGGTTTGGTTTAACATTATAAGGCCAACATGTAATTATTACATTAAAATCAATTTCAAAAAGTCATATAATGTTCTCAAGTCAAACAAAAGAAAAAAGTGGAGATTGGTAAATTCAATATCAGTTTATAAGTACTTATAATGAAACCTAACTAGAAAACTAGGCATAATAAGAAATAACTTTACTCTAATTAATTTTGTCTATAAAATATTATAGTAAATATTTTACTGAGATGTGAAATATTGTAAAGATATAAGAATACATGCATGATTTAGGGTAAAGAAACAGTTTTCTTGTAGGATAAAAAAGTTATAAAAATATTCATCACAATACATGAAAATGAAGAATTTGTGTTCAATAGAAGATACCATTAGGAGAGTAAAAAATGGAAATCACACAGCAGGAACTTGTAGAGTACTAAATTTAAAAGCACTCTCATGTCTATCATCTGAGTTTTGCTCTGTGATAATCCACTGAGATATATACTAGGTATATTTTATTATATGCATGATATCTATGAGCTACTTAGAAATAATGTAAAAGTCTCACCTAAACTCCTGGCACATGGAAATTATCTTTAACAAAGTTTTAGCAAGTAAGAACACTAGGGAGAGGTTACCTAGGCAATCTTCCTACAGGTCCTAAAGGGGCATGTAAAATACCTGGAGCTCATACTTAGCGGCTCATTTCACAACATCACTTTAATAATGTTTTAAACACTTACCTATAATCAGGGTCACTGAATTGTAGTCATTTTGTCTTTTCTAAATTTGTTCTTATATTTAAATTTCTGTTTACAAAATAAGTGTTTTTTTTTCTTTTTGTCATATGGGAAGTCCTAGATGCAGAGGAAATTTGTCCTAAAATACAGAAAAAGTTATCTCTATTTTGTTCTAAGAATTATAGGTAAACCAGAAAATGATTCAAATATGAAACTATGAGGAAAATAACAGAAAAATCACAATATTTTAAAAAGAAAAATATAGATAGGTATTCACATCTATTATAGAATTGGCACAATCATCTTTAGATATAACTCAAAATTAAATGGTGAATTTTTCTGTTACTATCACTAATGCATTAAATACAACAATCATAAATTGTTAGATAATAATCAGTCCTAGTAAGTTTTGGAATCTTTTCAGGAAAAAAAAATTAAAACAGTGTTTCAGTATCAAATTAAATACTTAAAAATAGACATTGTAAGGATATATTATTGTTTCCACATATTTTGTTAGAATGTGAGCACAGTTTTCTAATTGGCAATTAATTCTGCTATCTTATTTCAAATTTGTCTATATAAACAAAGGTTTCAGAGAATGATAACCTCCTAACAGGATAAATGATAATGGCAGACAATATAATTCTTAAACCTAACCATGAATGGATTCTTAAAGTTTATTATTAGCTATTGACTTATAATCAAATAATTTTAAGTTAATGAGTTAGTATTGAAAGTTATTTTTTTTTTAAACTAAATACATGTTTGTTCTCTCCATTGTGACTATAGAGGCAAATAGAAGTATGCATCAAGTACAAATAAAAAATTTTTAAAAAAATCACACACACATATCATGGTGTTTCTTTTAAAATCCAAAACTTTCTACTAGATAGAAAAGATATTACTTATTATCAATAAAATCTACATTTCCTGCTCAGAAGGGTATGTGGAATTAGAGAATGAACTCAGTAAGTATTCTAGGAAACAGGTCCTTTATAACTGGAAGGCAGGTGGGGAAAATTGATCTGAACATAAAACTGTGTTGAGAGCTGTCTAGAATCTCAGGATTTGATATATTGGAAGGTAAAAGTTTTATAAGAAGAAAGAAAAGAGAGTTTGGAGCCAGGTGCGGTGGCACACGTCTGTAAATCTCAGCAATTGGGCGGCTGCAACCGGAGAATAGCGAGTTCAAAGCCAGTCTCAGCAATGGCGAGGCGCTAAGCAAGTCATTGAGACCGTGTGTCTCTACATAAAACAAAACAGCGCTGGAGATGTGACTCAGTGGTAGAGTACTCCTGAGTTCAATCCCTAAAACCAAAAAAAAAAAAAAAGAGAGAGAGAGAGAGAGTTTGGGAAAGATTTATAGTTAATCATGCATGTTGATTTCAAGGCTTGGATGTTCTAAAATGATTTTTACAAACCACTTGATTTAGGTAAATTTTATAATAAATGTATTTTCAAAATCTAAAATGGATGTTATTCATGTTGACAATCTCCTCCTTCCAATTGGAGTGCATATTATATCTATTGTAAAGTGATTTTTATATGGTTAGGATTAAGTCTTCCATCTTTCAATTTGTTTCCAACTGATCAATCTGAATTTGCTCTTTTTTTCCTTTTTTACCCTATTTTTTTGATTATTAATATGATTCCATTTTCAATCTATTTTTGACCTACTAGATATCTAAGACCTCATCATATAGTATCAATAGCTATGTATGTGGATATAATATTGCTTTTTAATTCATCATAGTCTACCTTCGATGGTCTATCTCTCGATGTATAAATCCATTTCCCTCCTACTGGCATTTTTGTTGTTAACATTTTGTATTTTCTTTATCATATGTAATAAAACCCATGCTATATTGTTCATGTTTTTAAGAAATCAATTATCTTTTAAAGAAATGAGAAAATAAGGGGGAAAACTTAGATATTTACCCATGTAGTTTTCACTTCTGGTGTTTTTATTTTTTTTTCCTTGTGTAAACCCAAATTTCTTCTGGTATCATTTTGCTTATATTTCAAGATCTTTCTTTAACATTTTCAGTAGTATAGACTTGATTAATAATAAATTCCCAAATAAATAATAAATTCAGATTTTCTGTTTGATTAGTGTTTACTATTTCACTTTCATTTTGAAGTTAAAATCATAGCTAAGAATTACAGAATAGAATTTTTTTCCTTTATGTACTTTTCATACACAGTATCACTGACATCTGACTTCTGTTGCTTCTGATGGAAATAGGCTATTGCCTTCATCTTTGTGTCTGTGTATGTTTTTTCTTTGTTTTTCTTACGAGTTTTTCATGTTAATTGGTTTTAAATTATTTGATTATGATGACAATCATATATGCCTTTTATCTATTTTCCTTCATTTCTTATGATTTGAATTCATTGAAGTCTAAACTTGGAAGTTTATAGTTTCTGTCAAATGTGGAGCATTTTTCTCTGTTAGTTCTTCAAATATTTATTTATTTCCTCTCCTTCAGGGACTGCAATTATGAGTTTATTAGTTATTTGAAGTTGTCCCATAATTCATTGCTGCTGCTATTTTTTCAGTCATTTTTTCCTCCTGATTATTCTTCCTGGATAATTTTTAAAATATCTTTATTTTATTTATTTATTTTTATGTGGTGCTGAGGATTGAACCCAGTGCCTCACACATGGGAAGCAAGCACTGTACCACTGAGCCACAGCCCCAGCCCCCTCCTTGATAATTTTTGTCCCTATATTTTTTGGGGTCACCGCTCTTTATTCTACAGTGCTTCAATTTATTGTTAATTCTATCAAGTACATTTTTTTAAAATTTCAGACAAATTTGTATGAGTTCTAAAATTATTCCCTAACTCTTGTGTTTCTTTGCCTAGACTCAGGTAGTTTCTTCATGTGCATGCACTGGCTGATCAATACTCAATTGAATACTACAGTGAGACCCCCCTCAAAATCCTTGCATGGTCTGTATTTTCTGGCTCTTGTGAAATACGGACACCTTGGTGCCCCAAATCATAGTTCTGTGTAGTTGTCTCAGGGAACATGAGAAGGTTGTGGTCCCACTCATTGCTGCATAGTTTGGAAACCTTTTCTAAGCAGCAAACTTTGTCAATTACAGGATTTACGGTTTTCTGATAGTCAGTATTCTGCTGATGGTTGTTTTACATATTTTTCTTATATTATTAGTTGGTTGGTTCATAGTTTTTTTAATGTGAGATGGTAAACCTAGTTCCTGCTATTGCCTTGTAGTCTGATGAGCAAAATTCTGGATATTCTCAAATCTAATTTCTTCTCTGCTACTGAAAATAGTATATTCTCATAGATGCAAGGTCACATTTCCCTCACTTTCAAAGATGGGATATCACCACATACATAAATTAATACTATCCTATTTGTAATTTATTATAATTAGACAACATTCATTTAATGGAACACATTAAATATCTCATAAGATATAATGAAATTTTACACTGATACTAATTTTTTTCATGTATAATCAGTCAACAAAGATGGTTGCTCCACAGTATGAGTGTTTGTTCTCAGTGTAAAACATTCTGGCAGGAACTATCATATTAATTGATGTCACTGAACTGATTTGGCAAGTTATTCAAGTAAATGTGCTCTTAATGAGGATAAATTATTCACCAATTTGTGAGCTTTGTTCTAGAGCAACTACATCAAAATCTCTAGAAGTATGGTGCGGACATTTTTATTAGACCAAATTAAGTTATAGAAACAAGAAGAAAAGCAACATTACCATTTTTGGACTGTAGATCCCTCTGTCAGGTTTCATAAGCACTAACTGACACTAGTAGTCAGAGAGAAGACCTGTTGTATATTTTGGCAATCTTCAAATTACAGCTACTGAAACTCCTACTATCTGGGTTAATTATGTTTTGATCACTTATGTTTTCTTTTAAAACATTAGAACATAATGTATATAAATATAGAAATGTAAGTATGGTAACCAACTTATATGCAAGTAACTCCTATTGCTGTCAGGGACAAATAAAATTACTGCAAAGCAGCTCTCTTAATATTAATTTCAAAAACATACCAGAAATAAAAGGTTTTGCCTCCAAGTTAATTCATTTTACAATAAATTTAAATGTTCTTTAAATAATTTATTACATATAACACCATATTTACTTAAACATAGTAATTGGAGGAAAGGAGACAGCTTAAAGTCTTAAATAAAGTCTGAATTTTATAATTTTGTAAATCCAGCAATATAATCTGAATGTATCTCTCAATATGTTGAAACTTTATCACCAATGTGATGGTATTCAGAGGTGGAGCCCTCAGGGTGGATTAAGTCATAAGGCCAGATCCCTCACAAATGGTATCAGTTACCTTATAAAAGAAGGGGCAGGCAGCACTCTAGCCCCTTTTGCTTTTCTGCTTCTTACTAGGTAGAAAGCTTCAAGGCACCAATGTGAAAGAAGAGAGTGAATCTTATCAATGAAGCTGCTAGCCTGTGTATTGGGCTTCCTAGCCTCCAGGAATGTGAAATATGAATTTCTATTATTTATAAATTTTGTAATCTATAATATTTTGTGATAGCAACAGGAAATGACTAAGACATCTATGCTGTGATTATTTAAATTTACAAATATAAATTTATTTTCTAATCTGAAAAATGGGAAATGTATTACTTATGTCTGGGTTATTTAAGAGAGTATTGCACAAGTGCATGTAATAATGACTTAAAATATGCTCATTAAAGGTATGTTTTCATTTTCTTTCCACCGTGGCACATTCTTAAAATAATGAAAACTACATATACTTTTAAGTTAAGCCTCAAATATTATCTACAATACCAATTTAGAACATGTCAAAAGATAGAATAATTTTATGCATAAGTACATTCTGAAAGCACCTTTCTAAATAAAGTATTAATGAAAAGATTAAAATAAGATCTAATTGCCAATAATTCTTTCAAACTATGTTGTTATGTGACTAAAAAAATGTGTTTTCTCCAGAATAAGTGAAATCTCTAGCTGTATACACTCATCTCACTTTATAGGTTATGCTGCTATGAGGAATCATCAAATCTTGAACAGTGTTTTATTTATAGATGATGGATTCATTAAGCTTGGTTAATATCTGGGTTTCCCAATATCATCCATAGACAATAGTTTACTATTTTGAATCAGAAAAACTTGAAATCTTCTTTGAAGTATTTTCAAATCTACCATTTCATCTGGTAAAGTACTCTACTCATGAAAATACTGCTGGAAAAAATTCAAATTTCAATCTTATACAATCTTTCCCAGTTTATTCAAATCTATTACATCAATTAAAAATAGTCACAGTAGTTTGGGGTCCATTTAAGTTTTAATTATGCTAAAATAGAAACTCTATGATAGCAGGAATGTTAAAATTGTTTTATTAACTATATGTAAATTACATAGGAGAATGCTTGGCACATAATAGATACTTAGTTAGTATTTACAAATTAATGCCAGATAAGCAGATTAATACTAGCTTAAAATGTTTTAGATACTATATAAGCATGACATTCAGCAGAGTTCTATGTATTATGTTGTTCTTGCTGTGTTCTATTTTTAGAAATCATATTTTTCTCAATAATGGTTCATAAATTTCAGAATTGACTTAGTCCAATTTTTGCTCCAGCATCTCTTCCATGAATCTAATCAAAACCAGACAGTCTAAGAGATGGAACATTCTTGCATGTTTGAGTGTTGAGTAATGAATAATACGAATGGTGGGCTGAGGGTTTTGTGAAAATAATATAATCTTAAACATATACTCCAGGAATGCTTTTAGTAACTTGGAAAATTTATCAGCAATATTTGCAATTTATTGCATTTGTCAATGCCAATTTAGTTGCAAATGACAGAAATACAATGAGTTTGAGTTCAAGAAAAAAATAAAGGGGACAATACAAAGAGAAGTTCAAGCTGTGATATCTAAATTAACCATACTAAACTACAGAAAATTAGAAATAAAAAGTTTAAGACTTGCTTTCCTTGCCTCTTTCTACTTATCAGCAATGATTGCAAGTCTTCATATTAATAAATACTACTTTATTTGTAAGTGACTGCTGCAGAGGGCAGCTCAAAGTTTGGGGGACTAAATTTGATGATCTCAAGAGGAGGCTCTCTTTGTACCAAGCTGAATTACATACCTGCCTCTCCAAGCGTAAAAGTGACAAGAACCTTTGGGTATCTGGGTCTGGGCTTACTATACTATCAGCCACCCATGTGGACATTGGATCACTGGTGGTGAAGAGGCCAATAGTATTTCTGGTTGTGATATGGGTAGAACATCTCAGAAATAAAGGATATGCTAGAAAATAATGCCACAGAAGCCCACCACATTTTGTTTTGTATAAATTATTTCTTTATGTACACGAGAGTATATTGAATACTCTCTGTCAAAAAACATCTCTAAGAATTAAGAGTTAAAAAGATAGGGTGCTGCTTTTATACTAAGACAGAAAATGCTTTTATTTCCCAATGTTTTTCTTCTTGTCAAGACATTTTACTTTTCCACCTACAAATAATCTTTTCCTTTTAACTGTAGAACATGACAATTTTCTCACATCACAAACAGAACTCTATGCTTACTCAGACAGACTGTTTTTGCTGAAATATTGTTAAATTTAGTAAAAGAAGAAGAATACTGATCTGTTTCCCAAGCAAAGGCATACTTTTTTTGGCATTTGTCCTGTGTGTCTACATTAAATAGAAGATCCCCTTCTTCACTCATCACAAATGACATCTGTTGAAAGTATATTAAATATGTTTGTTAGCAATGCCTGTGAAAATATTTATGAATTCTAATCAATTCTACCAGCTGAGATATCTTAATGCTTATAAAAATAATTTTACTATATATTTGGCATAAAAATATGTCAACTGTTTGCAGCTTCAGTTGAACCAAAATTTCATCAATCAAAGACACAAGGAAAGAGGGTAAGAATGTCTTAGAAATGACATCTCCTTTTTTTGTTTGTTTTTTTAAATAAATTTTCTATATCTTTATGGATAGAAGCCTGGAAGAAAAGTAATGCTAAGTTTCACAAACAGCCCTGTAACTTCATGAAGAAAACCAGAAGCACCATCTACAATATGGTACGATGAATACACAGATGGTTAATTTGTCTTGCGTAGTGCAAAAGGTAAGGACCAGAAAACCCCAAGGGTATGCTCCTATAAGTCTTCTGAATCTGAAAGGGAAGCAAATAAATTCTAAGCCCTGTGGGAGGGCAAAATAATAAAAAGCATCTCCTGTTTCTCAGACAAATGCAGAGCTGCCTTTTCCAACAACTGCCCTGTTGGCTGTGGTGGGCTCCACACTATAGCAGGGAACCTGACTTATCCTTCCAAGCTGACTCTACACATCCCTCCCCTGAAGTTCACTAGCTTCATGACTAGAATTGAGGCCCTCTCTGTCTCCAGGTCCTTGCATAGGCTCTGAAAACGGTGTTCTTTACATAGGGCCACCTTCTTTCAAAACAATAAGCCATTAAATCCTGCTAATATTGGGAAATAAAATTTTCATCTTACTTCCTCTCCATACATGTCCTCTCTATATATTTAAAATGTGGTATTATTTGTTTACCATTAAAATTAATCTTTAATGCTCTGAAATTTGTTTATTTAAAAAAAATGGATGAACCACCAGGCGTGGTGGTACACACTTCTGACCCCAGCCACTGGCAAGTTCAAGGCCAGCCTTGGCGACTTAGTAAGACCCTGTCTCAAAACAAAAAAAATAAAATAAAATAAAATAAAAAGTACTGGAGATAGAGGTCCGTGGTAGAGCATCCTGGGTTCAATCTCCACCACAGCAAAAAGTAATTAAATTAATTAATAATAATGACTAATAATAAAAAAGAAGGATGGTAGGAAAATAAGTTTACATATTACCAGAGAATCTATTATATTGTTAACAAATATGGATTTTCAAATTAGTTTAAAATTATTAAAGATCCTTTTTTATTTGTTTATTTCTGGTTTCACTAAAAAATGTCAGATGAGTTTCCAATTTAGATAGCAGAAAATTCTATGAAAAATACAATGAATTACCAAAATGAACAGTAATTATACAAAATCACATTAGAAGATAACAAATGAATGCAGCACTACCTAATATAGGTCAAACATTGCTCAAAACTTTAATCAACTGATTGGGAAGTAGAGAGAACTGTGTGCTGATTACTTATCAGGGGAGGAGATTTAGAGGAAATTGTAAATTCTTTGGTGAATAAAATTATGATACCGTCCTTTCTTGAAATTAGAGTTATACTTTTATGCATAAAATGAGATTTTTCTAAAGAAAAGAAAATGTTTTGAAAGAAATCACAGTCAAATATATGGTTTAAATTACTATTATTCGATTTAATTTCTATTTCATAACTCTTTTGCGTATCTATTGTCACATGCACATGATCTGAACATACCACATTTAAAATAATGTATCAAATCTTGCTTCCAAATACTACTTAGAAAAAATCCAAAATAATTCAATATTAAATATTAATTTAATATTAAATATTTAGGAAAATATGTATAAGAAAAATGAAAAGAAAGTAAAATATCTTATGAAAATAAACCCTATGCAACATAATTTCAGAACTAGATTTGTCTTAGAAATATCAAGCTCAAACATCTTGTCTTAGGAAATAGGAGTTGAAAGTTTTTGGAAGACTTGTCAAGATTTCGATGAGGAAGATAAAGAACCAAGGCTGAAGCTAAGCCCATTTACCAATATTATCTCAATCTATTTATTTTTTGCTCAACAGACTAAGGAGAAGTAATAGTCAAGGGACTCCCCCAGAGAATATGAACATTTAGTGTCATCAATTAATACTGTTGCCTTTTCATTGAATTTACAGTGCTTTGTTAATGCAACCTAAAGAATTAATGTATTAAAATTGTTTTAAAAGATACAAAAATATGGCTACACTTTTTATGACTGACCTGAAATATTTTGAAATATTTTATATCTAGAAATAAAATATGCTAGGGAAAAATGCAATGGTATTTTTTTTTCTTTGTGACCCTATTTCAAGACACAGGTGCTTTGCTGGTGGCTAAGTCCTATAACACAATTATCATTGTTATACCAATAAGTTTAGTTAAGAAAGAGGACATTATTTAAACACTGGAAAGCACTTGTTTCGTTTCAATTAATTATCCTGCATTGGATGTCTGTTGAAGAAACTTAGATATCACTTTTGAAAGGAGTAAAAAGATGAGAGAATGGAAAGGACTAGTTAATTATCAGAACCTCATCCAGCATAAATATTCAATAGATTTTGCTACCTAAAATTTTGTCTCTTTCTGGAAGCAAGAATTCTTCATTTTAGTATATAATTCCCACCAGAATCTGAATATATATTCATGGCACATTTTAATGTATTGAAACTGTTGACTCTAATAACGATATAAAAATAGTAAAACCAAATTGAGATTTACAAAGGATGCCACTTTTATTACATAAATGGTTACTTAAATTATTAGACAGATACATAGATTAATCTTTGCAAGATGAAAAACATATCAAAAATCAAAACTATGTTTCTTATAGCAACATCTTCTTTTGGCTTTTCTTTATCACATCAATATATGAAATGAAGTAAGAGCATTTGATTTTGTTATGAAAAAAACTTCAACTCTTTGTTTTAGGAGTGAAAATAGAGTAGATGTTGTAGCAGAGATGATTGTTATGGATTAGTCACTGTGAATTTTTCTTACCTTTTTTCAACAGAACCAAAATTACTTATCTTTCATGCAAATGTAAGTATATGCAATAGAAAATTAAAACTTTCAACAACATTGAAATTCTCAAGAAATTTTGAATAAACACATTGAAAATCACATGCAAAATACACACACTTGTGTGTGTGTGTATGTTCATATAAATACCTTCAAAAGAATTTTTAAGTGTCTGAATTTTGTCACTTAGATAATCCTTCTTTTTATGAGAAAGACCATGTCTAATTTTCTGAACGAATCTTTTATGTGCATGTGAAAAATGCACATAAAAGTATTTGTATGCACATTAAGAAGATACACAAAAATAAAGAATTTATTATATGACAATAGGAACTACAAATGTGCTTCTCAAAGACTAAAATCTAGCATCTTAAACATTCTAGAAAAAAATTAAAGACACTCTAGTAGGGCATTTAATGCCAGAACCACAAAACTGAAATACACTATATCAAAACTATATGTTTACAACTTGAGATATAACAATCATTAAGAGAATCAAAAGTAAGTTATAAATAAACTGAGACAATATTTATAATCCATTTAATTGTGATCTTATAAAAGGAATCCTATCAAGTTTGAGAACTGACTTACTTTATTTTCCTTTCTGAAAAATAAAATAACAATTATATTTGTAAGAATTAAAACATAAATTATTTTTAAGTGTTTAACTAAAATCATCAAAGCACTATAAAGGTACTATTTATTACAACAAGAAGTATATCTCAGTCTGTCCACAACTGTCTAGTCTAGTTATCATGGGTGGTTTTTCTGAGTTGTTTTATGTAGTCATTCTTTCTTTTCCAACTAAGAAAATTTCAGGCTTCTTTTCCAATCTCTGACTCAGTTTTTGGAAATAGAAGTCATCAAGGTTATGCCATATCCTCTTCTATGTAAAAGCCAGCAATATATGAGCCTGAATTAAGAACAAGCAAGTTTTAAGAACAATTCTTCTCTGAATGAGTGTTGGTATAGATGTTAAGGGTGTCAGTGTGAATTTTGAGTGTCAACCATTGTGAGACTTAAGGAGCGCCTTCAATTCTTATCTGTACAGAAGGATTGTTCTGTGGCTCAAGGAAATTCCTACTTTCCATACTGCCTGGGCCTAAGGTGTAGTAGACTAAGTAATTGCACTTTCCTTTAATATTATTTATCAGTATTAACATCATTCTTATTGCAGGAATGCTTAGAGACATTTTAAAATATTTTCAGAGGTTGTGATCTAATAATTATTTCTGCATTCAATTCTTGTGTGATTCAGTCTATTTTAAGACCAACCTAAATGATAGTGGTAAGGACTCAGGATATAGCTTCAATTTTAAAATTATTTAAAATACCCATTTTCTCCAAGAAAATAGGAATGAATTCCTGAAAGACTGATTCCAATTGAAAGGAACATAAAACCCAGAAAGTTCTATTAGAGTTTTATGGGTTAAAAATTAGAGCAATTTAGGTTTTACCTCCAATATTAAAGGAGCTTGGAAGTTATTTTTGTCCTTATAAAAAGAAATACCTGGACAGACTAATCAATTATTTTTCTTGGATTCATCAAGTAATTGAGAAGAGTGTGTTCCCAGAATCTTGAAAGATAAGTGCATTTAGAGAGATGAATCAAGGACTTGTAATCTGGAACAGAAGCTGCTGAAGTTTTCAGCTAGTGGGAACAGCTAAAATGTAATTTGATAATTTATATGAATTTCTGGAAGCTGAATGTGGATTTGAATAAGAGAGAGAGACTCCTAGGTATTGCAATCCTAAAAATGTATCAAAACGTTGTGGGTTTCTTGTGAGAGACATGGGTTAAGGCTTCAAGGAAATGTGAGAATATAGTAGCCAGGGATGGGAGTAAGTACAGCTATGCCACAAACAAACAAAACCAGCCAAATAAACAAATAAACAACAACAACAAAACATCTATAAAAGCTGGGCACAGTGGCACACGCCTGTAATCCCAGTAGCTTGGGAGGCTGAGGCTGGAGGATCGCGAGTTCAAAGCCAGCCTCAGCAACAGTGAAGTGCTAAGCAACTAAGTGAGACCCTATCTCTAAACAAAATACAAAATAGGGCTGGGCTCAGTGGTTGAGTGCCCCTAAATTCAATCCCTGGTACTAACCCCCATCAAAAAAATATCTGTAAATGTCTCAGCATAGGGGCACAGGGCCACTTAATCATTGGAAGATTACTGATGTAATCTTCACCATACCTTCACCATACTTTACTGCCACATGTACAAAGCTTAAGTATTATAGTAAAGTATTTCCCAAGTACAAACTTTCCAAGAGAAGCAATACACAGCAAAGCCCAAAGTCAAGTGGAGAGACAAAATGAGGACACTAGAGGAACTGGAAAACCCTGGCATCTATGGATAAATAAGCATTAAATAGTCTGTTTTAGGGACATTAACATAAATACTTACACAAAAGGTATGTGTACATCATTTTCTACCACTGGACACAACATTTATCTCTAAACAAAAATTAGAAGACATACCAAAAGACAAAGGAAGCATAGTCAGAAGATAAAAAATATGTATCAGAACCAGATTCAGATGACATAGATCTTGCATTGAGGTAACTGTGATTGGTATATTAAGGGCTGCAATGAAACGGTAAGCAACATGAAAAACATGGTTAATAAAAAAAAGACAGACGAGAACTCTATGAGAGTTCTAGGAAATCCTAGAATGTAAAAACAAAAACAAAAACAGAAGCTAGCAGAAAGAAGGAATCAATGAACTTGAAGACTGGACAATAAAACTTCTCAAATTGCAATGTTAAAGAGGAAAAAGAAGGCAAAACCAAAACACCCAAGAGCATTGGGACAAATCCAAAGTGATACAGAGAGACAGCAGAAAAAATAGAATATATATACATATGTATGCACACGCACATATGCACACACACTTTTTTTCCTTTACACAATATCCATACAAAAATTTTTGGAAAGACTAATCTAGTGGTGTGTGATGGGACATTTAGTGGACATTTATTCTTTTTGTTGATTTGTTTTATTTCTGAATTAGTCAATGGGAACATCAATATGACTCTTCAATGCCTCTCTCAGTGTGTGTGGGCTACTTACTGTAATAAATATACCATCACCTGGATACTTTATAAATAACAAACATTTGTTTCTCCCAGTTGCAGAAGCTAAGGATTCCAAAAACAAGGGCAGGAAGATTTAGTGCCTGGTGAGAGTTTGCTCCTCACAGACAGTGGCACCTTCTTATTGTCCTCAAAGCCACTAATGCCAATCAGGGGCATTCCTCTGTTATAACCTAATCACCATACAAAATGACCTGCCTTGTAAGCCAATAATCTTAAATAAGATATACACATATAAATTTGGAGATGATGCAAACATTCAAACCCTAACAGCTTTTTACCAAAAACAGATACAAAAGAAGGCAAAACCAAAACACCCAAGAGCATTGGGACAAATAAATAAAGCTGATAGGCTTTATTGGAGTACCTAAACACTTGAGCTGAATAAAAGTATCTTTTTGAGGAAGTAACCCAGATACTTCATCTTTATATTTCAAAATATACTTTCCTAAGATCAAACAGTGCTTATCTAAAAATGCAAAAGATATTGAAACATGCAATATGAATAATTTATCATTCGCTCTTCAAATCTTAGAACTGAGTGACCTTAGCATAATAAAATCAAGGAGTAGTGAACAAATCAGTATATTTTAACTCTATATTTAGTGTAATTGTCCCCAACCTGGAATTAATCAAACTCCCATCAACAGTAAAATGGTGGAATGGAGAACTAACAGGTGGTATATGATACATTAAAAATAAAGAACCATCTTAAACTACCTAAACTATACAGATAATTCTTGAAAGGGAGAAGCCAGATGAAACTAACATATCTCATATGATTCAATTTTTAAAAAGTACATAACAACACTACTATATGTCAAGATAATCAGTTTCTCTTGAGAATCAAGTTGACTACTTGGGGTTGTAAGTATGTTTCTAGGGGTACTGCTAATATTCTATTTCTTGGCCTGGCAACAGGTTACTAAAATGAGTCTGGTTTGTAAAAATTAATCAACCTCTACAATAATAATGTGTCTGTTTCTTTATATTATTTCAGCACACTCATTACATGTTAGTGATGAAGTGAAACTGACAGAATGGAAAAAAGAGTCATAGCACAGCATCTGCTTTAATCTTTGTAGCCTGGATAACAAGGGGAGCCTAACATGTGTGAGATCATTCAACTTCTCAATTAGAAAGTACATGATCTAAGGTCAAATAAGAATTCTACAGTTTGGATAGGATTTGATCATGCCCCTCAAAAGTTCTTGTACTGTAAGAGTGGTCCTAAGTGTGGCAATATTGAGAGGTAGGCAAAACTTCATGAGGTGAGACCTAGTGGGAGGTTTGAGGACATAAAGAAAGAAAGAATGTGGTCCACATGTGACTAAGGTGAGGTCCTATGTGAGAAAATTTGTTATGAAAAGAAGGAGCCTGGTTCCTGAATATTTTTATCTTGCTTGTCATCTTTTTCACAGTAAATTCTGCTATTATGATGCCATCTTCCATGAGGCCCTGACTAGAAGCCACAGGGATGGGGCTATCAATCATGGACTTTCAGCCTCCTAAACTGTGATTAATTAAACTTATTTACTTTATAAAGCACCCAGCTCAGGTATTTTGTTATAGTAGCAGAAAATAGACAAGCACAAGGAATTAAAATTTTATTATCTGTATAAATAAAAGGAAGACACCATTGGGATATAGCGTAGGAATATTGGGGATAGTTGGATTTAAAGATCTTCATTATAGTCCTTCTGGGGTATTAAAAGCAATAGTATCAAAAATTAGCCTGTGAGTGAGACCATGTCTCTACATAAAAAAAAACACAAAATAGGGCTGGGAATATGGCTCAGTGGTCAAGTGCCTCTGAGTTCAATCCCCAGTACCAAAAAAAAAAAAAAAAAAAAAAAAAAAAATTAGCCTGTGAGACTTGTAAGACATACTACTTATTAAATTTTTGTTGTTATGTAGTATATTTTCCATTTTATAGCTCAGCTAGTTTGTGTGCTGCTAATGAAACCAAGATTTAGAAGTTGTATAACTACTGACTTTATTTCAAACACATATGTTACCTGGTAACTAAATTGACTCATCATCCAACTGACCAACAGCAGCAAAAAATAACTTTGGATAGGGTTTTGAGGTGCTACCAATATTCCTTTTAAAATTAGTTTGAGATGAGGGGGAATAAGGCCATTAGATGGATAAACAAAAATATTTGTAAGCACTTTTAAATGACTTTGTACTGTTTTTCATTTTATGTTTTAGTCTTATTAAAAAACAAATTTGTTCTCGTGGATTTATTTTATCTGCACAATCAAGCCATTACTAATGAATAAATATGAAAGAATTAGCAAAGGTGACATTGTCTGTCCACATTCATTAAAAGTACAAGTCCCGAACTGAAGGTTGGGTGTATTTCATGCTTCTGGCTCACCAGGAGCAAAGATTATCTGGGGAACTTAATTATTAATTCCAGGGACCTTTGCTTTGCCATTCTATCCACCAGAACTTTTAGTCTTTCAAAGGTTTCCTTAGTTAGTCCTTTGATCACCACTCATCTTTTACTGTGTCCCCAAACCCAGGATGATATTTAGACAAACATCTCACCCAATTCATCTTTGGATTTACACAGGTGACATGGAGATATCAAAATCACAGCTAACAGAACTACTTCATTACCTACATTCAATGAACTTATTCTATGTAAATAAAGAAAATCAGATTTGTATTTAGTGAAATTGCTTAGCTAAATAAACAAATTAGATAAGCATCCAAGTCTGTAGTTAAAAGTGAACAATAGCAATTATAATAAACTATTGATGTGTCAATTTTGTATCTTACAGCTATATGCCAAAAATTTGAGTTAGAGAAATGGATAATAGCATCTGGAGTTTTTCCAGTAATTCAAATATTCATGAAATCGTATGAATCATGTACTTGAAAAGTCATCACAAAATTTTAGTAAGTAAATTGAAACTTGTGAAATTGATACTATTGGGAAATTATGCTAAATGACATCAGACTTGGTTATTTTTTCTGCAGATATATTAATATTAATGATGGGAGACTAAAATAAATTCCATATTGAAATGGAAAAGCCTTCTTTAAAAAGGACCCACTATTCAAGAGAAGCAATGATTTTATGAGTGCAAAATATTGTTTGAGTCACAGTTCAAGGCTTATTTATTTTCACTTCATACAAACTCTGAAAGTTCATTATGAATGTACAAGTTTTGTGTATACATGACCTGGGGATGAGCCTTTGAAACTTGCTGGTTGCAAAGTCAGTGCAGGTTGCTTACTACACAACTGCATGAGTTGTAAATCCTTGTTAGTTTGCTAGGGCAGTTATAATGAAGTATTGCTAACTTTGTGGTTTAACCACAGAAAATTATTGTCTTATAGTTCTGGAGATCAGGAGTTTGAGAGCAAGTTATCGGCGGGATTGTTTCCTTCCAAGGGATGTGAAGAGAATCTGTCTCATGACTCTCTCCTAGCTTCTGGTGGTTATTGGCAATCTTTGAGGTTCCTTGAGTTCTGTGTCATTGAGATTTCTGTCTTCATGCTCACATGATGTTCTCTCGGTATGCAGGTCTATCTCCAAATGTCCCATATATACAAGATGACAGTCATGTTGAATTAGAGATCTACCCTACTATATTTTGACTAATTATATCAACAGTAATCAATCCTATGTTTAAATTAGGTATCATTCTGATGTACTGTGAGTTAGCATTTACCAGTGCCCATTCATTTAAATCATACCTATGTGGTAATTATAGCACAATGTTAATCATAATGGAAATCATGAGAAGGAAGTGATACCCTTTGAATAAATTTTTTTTCAGCTGGAGGAATTCATGTTATGCCAGCTGCTTTATATGTCATAGTAGCATTAACATTCAAAAACATGTTAAAATTTACTGAGTTAGGTTATTTGAGTTTGAGATCTAGTTCTACCATTTATAAAATGTGTAACTATGAATAATATGCTTCTGTATTAAATAAACTTCATTGAGATATACATACATTAAAATCCATCAAAATTTTCAGTGCAAAATTTGATGAGTTGTGAAAATTTTATATAACTAACCATCATTAAAATTAGGAGAAAAAACATGCCAACATTCTATAAAACAACCTTATACACTTTAGAGTAATTTCCCTTTTCCAATCTCCTGAACAGTGGAACACACTGATGTACTTTTGTAGCTGTAGTTTTGCATTGCTAGAACTTCATATAAATATCAACAAGATTTTTAATCATAGCTATGTGGTTTCTTTGATTTAGTATATTGCTTTAATTATTAATTCATGTCATGACATGTATCAGGAGGTAATTCTTTTTAGTGCTAGATAGTATTGCATAATATAGATAGAAAACTTTATACATAACATGGTTTTCATGAGTTGATGAATATTTGATTTCATTACAATTTAGGGCTATTATGCTTTAAGAAGTCATGAATATTTGTGTACATGATTTTGCATTTAATTAGTATTTCTGATTAGTAAATATTGTGGAGTGCTATTGGTGGTCATATGATATGCATATGCTAATTTTCTGTTAAATCTTTAAAGTGTTTTTCCAAGTGTTTACACCATTTTGCTTTCACACTGACAGAATTTGAGTGTTGCAGCTGATCCAATCTTTCACCAACATTAGATATTGTCCATCTCTTTTTTTTTGGTTTTTTTTTTTTTTTTTTGGTACTGGAGATTGAACTCAGGGGCACTCGACCACTGAGCCACATCCTCAGCCCTATTTTGTGTTTTATGTAGAGACAGGGTCTCCTTGAGTTGCTTAGTGCCTTGCAGTTGCTGAGGCTGGCATTGAGCTAGTGATTCTCCTGTCTCAGCCTCCCTGAGTGCTGGGATTATAGGCTTGTGCCACTGTGCCCAGCTGATATTGTCCATCTTTTTAACCTTTAACCATTCCATATTATATTTTTCCTTTGCATATATTATGTAACAATACATAATTATGTTTTTAATTTGAATTTATTTAATAATTAATGATATCATATATCTTTTTATGTTCTCACTGGTTATTTGGTTATCCTCTGGTAATGTATTTGTTCAAATTGCTTTTCCATTTTATAATCAAGTTCTTTGGTTTTGTGTAAATTCTTAAGGGTTATTTATGGAGTCTGTATACAAATATTTTATTCTATATATTTTGCAAACAATCTTTCAGTCCATGACTTAGCACTTTATTTCCTTAGCAAATCATTTGAAGAGGAAAAAGATTTTTTAAGTTTTATTAAGTTGGATTTGTTAGGATGTTTCTATGACTTTCTATTCATGTTAAATTAAAAATATATTTGCCAAACCAAGGTTACTAGATTCCCTCTTATATTTTCTTCTAGAATTTTACTATTTTATACATTTAAGATTACAACTTATTTCTAGTTAACTTTTGTACATACTGTTAAGGATCAAATACATGTGTATATTTAGATAAGCATTACACATACATTTATGCATAACTATGCATAATTATTTTATATAACTCTATTATATATCACATCATGTTCAAGAGTAATGAATGTAAATATTTATGGTTCTTTTTGCATTTCTATTTGATTTTAGAATGGGATAGTCAATCCCCCTGTGAGAACAAAAGAAACAAAGTCTAATGGGACTCAGATAACTTGGCTGTTGACATCTGATAAATATTTTTCTGCAATTGTTTAGTTCTTAATTTATTAATTTCTTAAAGAATTTCTCTAAATAACATTTTACATGTTTCAATATATCTGTCTTGCATATATTTTGTTAAATATATCCCTATATATTTTGTATTTTTAATACGGTTGGTTACTATTAAGGATGCTAATGTGTTCTTGTCAATTTTAAAATGTGTGTTGTTATGTAGAACCAATTTTTACAAGATTTTCTATTGCACAATTTTTCTAAATTTATTTATTTGTTCTATTCACATTTTTAAAATTCTCTTGTATTTTCTTAACAGTCTCTCATGTTATTTGCAAGGAAGATATTTTCTCCAATCCATATTCCTTTTATTTGTTTTTTCTTGCCTTATTGCACTGGTTTTTACTTCTACTACAATAATGCATAAAACAGACTTGAGTAGATCTCATTTTTGCCTCCTTCCAAAATTAGGAGTAAATCATTATATCTGATATTAGCATAAGATTTTTCACAGTTGTACTTTTTCAGCCTAAAGGAAATTTTATCTATTACTACTTTCTAAAAGTTGTTATCAAGAATAAGCACTGACATTGAATTCTACCTTTATGTACATCTATGAAAAAAATATTTATTTACAAAAATAAATAATGATATAAGCAAAAGAGTAGAGGAGAGGAATAGGAAAGGAGCAGGAAGGAAAGGAGGAAAATGGCAGGGGCAAAAATAAAAACTAGAAAAGTGAATTGAATGTGTACACAATTTTGTCAAAATGAAATCAACTCTTGTGTATAACTGTAATGTAGTAATTAATACTAACAATTAGTATTAATAATGCTAAATTATTTCAAATGATTTTTATTGAAATAATTGTTTTTTTCCTTTTTCTTTTGAATATAGCAAATGAAATGAATTGGTCTTAAAATATTAAACCAATCTTGCGCTCTGGAATAAATTCTATTTTATTATGGTATATCAGTATTGCTGGATTCAATTTGCTAATATTATGTAAAGGATTTTTTCACTTATGCTCCTGAAGAGTGTTGGTTTGTATTTTTTACTCTAATTGATTTTTTTAGTGGTATTAATGCAATAACAAATTTAAAATGTACATTACATATACATTTATGCATAACTATTTTATATAACTCTACTATATATCACATCATGTTTTTTCTCATATTTAATCTTTTTCTCATATTTAATATATAATACTGCATAGAATTTCTTTGTATTTTATTAAAGATTTTATGAATTGTTAAATTAAAGCTGCTTGGACCTTGAGTTTTTCTGTGAGAAGGTTTTTATCTATACATTCCACTTGCTTAATAAATACAGAACTGTTAATTTTTCTATTCCGTCTTCAGGGAGCTTTGATGATTTGTATCTTCCAAGTAATTAATAAATTTCATCTGAATTAATTTATTTAGATAAAATTTATATCATTCTCTTATTGTTATTCTCTGTAAAAACTGAAGTGATGCTGCTTTTTGTTTCTTATTAATAAATTGTCTTGATCTTATTATCATCAATTTCAGAAGAGTTTTACTGATTTTATTGATTTTTTCCAAGAGCTAGCTTTGTGTTAATTTATATTCCCTGTTTAATATTGTAGTTTGTTTTGTCTGTTCTTATCTTTAGAAAATCCTATAGCTTATGTCTTTTCCTACTTTCTAGAGGTGAAAAAAAGTCACTTTTAACTTCTATAGACCTCTGCCTTCTTAAAAAAATTCTTTGTGTGATGTATCTGTCTTATCAATTTGTGACAAAAAGAAGATTATGTGGAAATAATGGTATTTCTGGATGTGAAACATTTAAAATATCATTTTTAATGGTGAAAAAATGATACAGTTTCAAAATTTTCCAGTGATCAATATAAATTTTAGGATGAGAAGTATATTCTAAAGAGAATGTTGAAATGCACTCAGAATGCACTAGGATTAAGTAAGCAAGAATTCCAGCATTACTGAACAAGTAAGTGACCAACATCTATGTACCTTGGATTTTTGTTTTTAATCTAAAAGACAGAAAATAATTTTGAACTAGTAGAGTGGGATAATTAAATGAAATAAGCTATGTAAATACACTGGTATAATGCCTGACCTTTTTTCAGTAGAATCAAAATTGGTGAACTTTTTGTCTCATAAAATATTGAAACTACATTTCTAATAATGATCATTTCCCTTAAGATATTTATATTTCTTAATTTTGATAAGGATTGACACTCCTTAGTTTTTCCTCAAACCAATCCTATTTGTTTGAACCATTTTTAGAAAGTACTTTAAAGAATAATTCTTAGATATCTTTCATTATCTAAACCTAAATATTCATTAAGAACTTTAATGATCCTGAAAAGTAGGTATAATAAAGCAGTGAAAAACTTTTATGAAACTTTCTAATTATCCCTATATCCCTATTAAAGCCAATACAGGATATTATAAAATCCAGATATAAATATTATGTTCCATAGTTGTCCTTTTAGAGATCAGGTGAAAGGGCAGAGTGGAAGTCACGGAAAAGTACTGGGGACTCAATAATTTGCTATTGAACAATGCATGGGTAACTGAAGACATCAGGGAAGAGATTAAAAAATTCTTGGAGGTAAATGAGAACTCTGACACAACATACCAAAATCTTTGGGACACTATGAAGGCAGTGCTAAGAGGAAAGTT
>CM053406.1:21065912-21080912 GCA_028644305.1 Xerus rutilus
CATAGTAATGATGGTTATTTGAGATGGTCTTTACTACCCCTGGCACATCTATGAAGACTCTAATGGGGTGACTTCATTTGGTTTGCAATCAGAGAAATGGAAATACAGAGATCTGGTTATGTACTATGACTTGAAATGCGTTTAAATAAAAAAAAAAAAAGTACTGGGGAATTAAATCTAACAAATTATGCTGTGTCTATGTATGAATATACCACAATAATTCTTGCTTTTATATATAATTATAATGTACTGATTAAAATAATTATGATATGAATAGATGATAGATCAGTAGAATATAGCAAGTGGATTAAATAAGGAAAAAGGAGAGGAAAAGGAATGTAAAGATTAATGAGACTGATCAAATTATGTGCATGTACAAATATGGCATAATATAATAATTATGTATAATTATAATAAACCAATAAATTAAAAATAGTATTCCTTTTGTTTTCTTAATGTAGACTATGGAATTTTAACCAATGCTATTAAATGAGGAGAACATAGATAACCCATGCCATTAAATGAGGAGAGTGCACAACAGTCTCTTCCTCCTTGGCAAGTGTCTCATCCAGAGTCCTATCTCTGATGATGTTGGACTTGCAACTTCAATCTTCTCTCTTTCTAAAGCATAAATTAAACAAGGCTAGTATATTAGTAATACAAGCATGGCAGTGGTTATTTTATAACTGAACTGGAAGACATTTAATAAGATTCATACAAATAAATGTGATTTAACAAAGGAAACCATAGTGTAAAAAGAAAGCCTACACATTGGGAGAAAATTATTTCCAGCTACTACTCCAACAGAGGATTAATTTTCAGAGTATATAAATAACTCAAAAAACTTAACACCTAAAAATAAATAACCCAAGGATAAACTGGAAAATGAACTAAACAGACTTTGCTTCCAAGAAGCACAAACGGCCACCAATATATGAAAGAATGCTTAACATCTTTAGCAATCATGGAAATGTAAATCAAAAATACACTGAGATTTTACTTAACTTCAATTAGAATAGCAATCATTCAGAATACAAATAATAATAAATGCTGGTGAAAATGTAGGGAAAATGGAACTCTTATACACTATTGGTGGGATTGCAAATTAGTACAACCACCATAGAAATAAGTATGGAGGTTACTTAAAAGACTAGGAATAGAACCATCCTCTGATCCAGCTATACCACTCCTCAGTAGTTCCCCCCAAATTCAAAGTGAACATACTATAGTGACACATACCTATCCATGTTTATAGCAGTGAAATTCACAATAGTCAAGTTATGGAACTTGCTTAAGTGTCTTTCAACAGATAAATGGATAAAGGAAATGGATTAAGAAACACAATGAAGTTTTATTCAGTCATAAAAGAGAATGAAATTATGTCATTCGCAGGAAAATGGATAGAATTGGAAAAAATCATGTTTAATGAAATAAACCAGAGTCAGAAAGTCAAGGGCCATATGTTTTCTTTCATATGTGGAAGCTAGAGAGAAAAAAGGTAAGATGAATCTCATGAAAATAGATGAGAGACCAATAAAATAGAGAAAAGGGATCAGCGGGAGGGAAAATGAAAAGGGGAGGTACTGGAGAATTAAATTGCCCAAATGTTGTTATGCATATATACAAATATGGCACAATGAATACTGTTACTATGCATAGTTTTTATGCACTAATAATTTTTAAATGTGCTTTGCATAAGCAAGTTCACTATTCTGTTTCCAAAAAGAGAATATATTATAATTTTTTTCAATCTCAGAACATTTTTCTTATTTTAAAAATAAAACAAATTAAAATGATATTGTACTTTTTATTAATATTATTTGCTTATTTGATTAGTTTAGGAAATCACATTTCCACAAAAACTCTGTTAACATCTCAAATATTATCAACTGTGTTTTAATACCTTATGTTTTTCAGAACAAGGCTTTCGATATTCTGAAAAAATATCATCTTCTCTAAACCATTTAGGTCAATACATTTTATAGGCATTAAAAATTAACAAATAAAGTACTTTTATTAGCATTTTCCACATCAGCAAGTTCCTGCGTATCTTGTGCTTTGTAAGATTTTTGTTGTGAAATAAAATGCCAGCCAAGGCCAGAGACAGCTGTTGAAGGTAACCTTAACATCATGTAATAAACACCTTCTATTCTTCCTGGCTCATTAATATCTTATGTAATTCCAAAAAAAATGTAATAAAATATTTCTGTAAGTGTTGGATGGTCAGTAATTTTCTTGTGTGAGCCTTGTATTTTTAATCTTCTGGTTTTGAAAAAGATTCCTTCTTTATGGCAGCTTCATATTTGATTGACAATTACTGTTAACTATCTGATAATCTTTCCACATGCTATGTATGTGGAGTGTAAGTGAGCTATTGGTAACAAGAACAGTAACTCTGATAGTAGAGATAAAACTAACTCAAAGTCTAATTGCTCAGTATGAATACATTTTAAGTACTAACCTGGCAGCCCTTAAAAGATTGTAACTGTTCCATTGAAATTTACCTTTAGTATTCCTAAAGTGCAATGATAGTCTTGCATACCCCTTCTTTTTTCAGGTATTCTTTCATATTTTTGAATTTGATAAGAACCAATGTGGATTCTTTCCACTAACTCATTCTCAGCAGCATGGAAATGTTAAAGGGGTAACCAGACCCAATGTCCTACTACTCATTTGCTTTATGTTCATAATTAATGCATTATTCCTGTTTAGCCCAATTTCCTCATTGGACTAAATATGCATCATAATGAAATATTCTACATAAAAGCACACACAATAATTCAGTAGCAAGGCATTATAATTCAGCTTGTGGGGATTTTTCTAGCAAAAATAAGGAATAATTTGAATGGTTGAAACAGTTTCTAAAAGTGTCTATTAAATTTAACAAAAAGATAATTTCACATAGATCCATATTGCACATATTTTTGGAATAATCATGCTCAACCAACTCTCTAATAACAAGCTATAAGGAGGAAATTAGGTAGGAAAAAATCGTCTCCAAATCTTTAAAGGCTTTTTTTCTTTAAAAATAAAACCGTTCTCCTAATTGGAACTGTACCTTTTGGTATTTCATTTCAGAGTTCTGGCCCATTGAAATTAAAGCTGATTTAATTTCCTATTTTATTTTTATCCATTTGGTCTACCACTCATCATAAATCATAATCCATATTGATAATAGAATGCCAGAGGTCCTCTACCGCCCCCTTATTTCTCTCTTTATATAACAACATCTCATTACAAAAGCTGCAGAGGCTCTTAATAGTTCAATGTTTTTTTCCCCATTGCAACGCTTTCTTCCAATGTCACTGCCACAGCAGGCAATGTCACTGCCACTGCACTTGTCCTAGATAAACAGTAGCATTTGCTGCTCTTTTTATTATAACAAATCATACACTATGTTTTATCACCCCATTTAGCTATAAATACAATGGTTACGTAAAATTATGTAAGCATTCATAGCAGGAAAAGAGGTCAACCAAATTTTCAGAATAGAAATACCGGCTTTAAAATAGCTGTGCATTCCTCCTTTCCCTGCCACTAAATCTTCGCATCAGCATCTATCTAAAAATGGTTATAACATTTGCAAATAGAGCACCACAAACACATGAGGTGCCTTAGAAGGATAAAAATGGAAACTCCTTGTTAAGGATTTTTAAGATTTCATCAAATCCCTCATCTCCACCTAGCTCTTCCAAAATCAAATAATATTTTTCTTTTGTCCCTGATACATGAACTATCCAACTTGACAAATTTACTTGATTTATATCTTTGTTCCTCTTTATTTAGTCTCTGTGCCTTTGGTGATGCATTCAACTTAGAACTGCCCATTTTAACTAAGCTGGAAACTTCATATAACTTTTGGAACAATGGTGGAGTTGATGCTGGTAAATTGTTTTATTGGCTACTATTCAAGCACAATCTTATACTCACATAAAATAGACAAAATTCTTTATTTTACTTAGATAAGAAAATGTTAAATTTTATCAAGAAGAGAGCCCATTATGTAGTGTATATTAAGGAACTCATCTCTGCAATTCAATGTTAGCAATGCTGTAAATTAAATTTATTATACAAAACACTACATGAGCCAAATTTAAAGGAGGAAGGGGCAGCCGTTGTTTCCCAAGAGAAACAACACAGGATGTATCTTGTCAACTAGAATTTTTTTCTCTCTCACATCATTAACTAGCTCACTCTGACTTTTCTTCTGCCCTCAGTCTTCTCTCAGTGACCCCCCACACCCTCCTCTATGTCCTTCTGAGTTCACAAATATATCCATGCTTCCTGTAAGTAAAATGTTTATTTTTAAAAACAAGATCTTCCATCTCCTCCTCTCACTCTATGTTTCACCCTTTACCAGACCCTGCCTTCCATAACTGGTAACTTGTTTAATTTTTACTTAACTATATATATCACTATACTGACTTTTGCTGAAGTTCCTCTGAAATAATGAACAAATTTGGTTCTTCTTTCTTTCTGTCGTTCTATTCTTTTGTTACCTCCCTTTTCTTTCCTACTTTGTTATTTTCCTTTAACTTGATGAGCAAAAGGCATTGAAGTGAAAATGTGGAAAAAGTAGGAATATAAGGAGAATTAAAAGAAAATTCTAGAAAAAAATTCTTGTGATATTTTGTAACAGACTGTATTCTTGTTCAAAGGGAGACAAGTGAATCTCTCAGAAGAATCTGTTTCCCTTTCTGATCCTATCAAGCAATTTACCTTGTTTCATACCATTTAAGAAAATTCTACCTGCATCCATAGTCAGTTCTGTGTCCTCACTGCTAAACCTTTGTTTGGAATGCTAAGATGCTAAATATGTGTAGTTTTAAGGCTTTGACTATTGAACTGATTATTTCGTATTGTGGCAATGAGGGAGAACTATATTAGTGCACTATACTAATGTCAGTTACTATGGATGAAGAAAATGAAAGTATAAATAAAATGTATAGAATATGAATGAAGCAACTTGTATTATATCATTTTATATCAACAAATCAAATCCAGAAACAACAAAACCAAAAATGAATGTTCCACATGCTCAGAGAAATAATAAGAAAATCAATCAGTGTTGGAATTGAAGCCCTTTAGTTTCTAATTATTAGATACCACTGATTCCTATTTAGCTAAAGGTTTGTAGGATTGAATGTATAACTTAACTATCTGTGAAATTAGACAGTAATCTATGGGGAGCTGTAATACAGAAGACAAAAGGTCTACATTAGCTGAAAAATTATTTAGGTGTGTATATGAGTTGATCATGATACAGATCAAAAGTGATTTGAAGGAGACAATCTGGTTGATTTATATTTTAATTTTCTAAAATATCTTGCCTACCCAAAACATCTAGATTGAGCCATAAAAGTAACTACTGGCAAGTATTCGTAGACACAGTTAAGACAATCTAAGGCAAAATAGAAGACCTGAATAATTAGGTACAGAAGTTGAAGAAATAGTGCACAAGAGTCACAACATTTAGTGAAGGAATTGTCACAAGTCCTGAAAAAAAAAAAAAGATCAAGAAAAATAGGCCCTTTCTGCAAAAGAGCTTATTGTAAAGGGGAGGCATGTGGGAGAATGAGTTTATTGAATGTTCACAGAGATTGTGAGAGTACAAGGCATCCCCAAGGAGGAATGAATTCTCCCATGTAGGGATAAGGTCAGGAGTCATTGCATAGAAGAGCCACACATGCTTGGTGAGGTAATATGAAGAAGCATGAGTTCCCTGGTCCGATGGAGGTTGGCTTAGAATGTATCCTGGAGAAGTGAGCCACATAAGCAAAGTCCAGATATTTTAAAGATACAAGTATCTTAGAAAATTACAAGCTGAGTAAGGAATATACATTGAGAAATTAAATGTTAAAGTTACTGTTACCTTAGCGATTAAGAGAAAGCAAAAAATAAATAAACAAAAGGCTACTGGCTACTACAAGTAAAGTATCTATGTAGGTGGTTGTGCAAACATAGGTTTTTATTTCTATGAGATAAATGTCCACAGGTGTAATTGCTATTTCATATAGCAAAGGCATTTTTCATATTTTAAGAAACTGGGAAACTGCTACCAAAGTGGCTGTTCCACTTTACATTCCCACCAGCAATACAAGAGATCTCCAGAGCCGGGAGCGGTGACTCAAGCCTGTAATCCCAGCACTTGGGGAGGCTGAGATAGGAGAATCACGAGTTCAAAGCCAGCCTCAGCAATGGCGAGGCGCTAAGCAACTCAGTGAGACCCTGTCTCTACATAAAACACAAAATAGGGCTAGGGATGTGGCTCAGTGGTCGAGTGCCCCTGAGTTCAATCTCCAGTACCAAAAAACAAAAAACAAAAAAAAGCCAGATCTCCAGTTTCTTTGAAATTCAACCCACTAGAAATGCAGAAATATCCCTCCATTTACTGAATAATTCAGTGAACTATGTATGTCCATGCCATGGGACAGGATTCAACAAATAAAAGGAATGGTCAATATTTGCAATAATTTGGTTAGATCACAAGTACATTATGCCAAATGAAAAAAAAAAAAAAACAATCTCAGAAAGTTAAAACCTGTATGAACCGGGCACGGCGGCGCGCACTTGTAATCCTAGCACTTTGGGAGGCTGAGACAGGAGAATCGTGAGTTCAAAGCCAGCCTTGGCAACAGCAAGGTGCTAAGCAACTCAGTGAGACTCTGTCTCTACATAAAACACAAAATAGAGCCGGGCGCGGTGGCTCAAGCCTGTAATCCCAGCACTTTGGGAGGCTGAGACAGGAGAATCGTGAGTTCAAAGCCAGCCTCAGCAACGGCGAGGCGCTAAGCAACTCAGTGAGACCCTGTCTCTACATAAAACACAAAATAGGTCTGGGGATGTGGCTCAGTGGTCAAGTGCCCTGAGTTCAATCCCTAGTACCAAAAAAAAAAAAACCCACAAAATAGGGCTGGAGATGTGGCTCAGTGGTAGAGTACCCCTGAGTTCAATCCCCAGTACCAAACAAACAAACAAACAAACAAACAGAAATCCTGTATGATTCCATTTATATATCATTCTAAGAATAATAGCATTATAATGATAGGATATAGATTAGTAATTGCCAAGGGATAGGGGTAGTGGTGAGGGAGAAGGGTTTGAGTCCAAGTGTCAAGGAGTGGTATATGAGAGATCTGGGTTGTGATGGTGTAGTTCTCTGTCTGGAATGTAGTGCAGATCACAAATCAACACATGTAATAAAATGCCAGAATTATCTAAACTTACTGTAACCAATGTCAAATGCCTAATTTAATATAGTACCGTAAGTACATAAAATTTAGCTGTAGGGGAAAATGAGGGGAAACTTACTGAAGAGTACATAAACCTCTTTGCATTATATTTGAAATTTTAGTACATCTATAATTATAAACAATTATAATTTTTCATTATATCTATTGACATGGAATATTATGTAAGTGGATTTCACAATATTGAACTAAATTTGTCTTCCTAGAATAAATCTCAAGTGGTCTCAGCTTGTTTTTATAATGCATTATCAACTTATGTTTGTTAATATTTTAAAATAAACATTTTTAAATATTGTTTCCTAAAAACAATAATTGAAAAAGTTACTGAAGATAAAATAAATCATGCTTTCCTATGTGGTGAAGAAGAAGAGAAAATTTGAAAATAGCCTGGATACAATTGGTAAAAAAATGAAAAACAATTAGTTGGAATACATCAATTGAGATATAAAAAAAATAATAACCCAAATGATCAATGGGAAAATGAACTCTACAGACATTTCTCAAAAAAAGAAATGCAAATGGCCATAAAGTATATGAAAATGTGTTCACAGCTTAGCAATCTGGGAAATACATTCAAAACTACACTGAGTTTTCATTTCACTCCAGTAAGAAGGAGAGTCATCAAGAATACAAAAATCAATAAGTGCTGATGAGGATGTGGGGAAAAGGTACACATGTGTTTTAGGTGTAGCCATAAATTAGTATAAAGCACTTTGGAAAGCAGTATAAAGATTCTTTAAAAGAATAAAAATTGGCACATAACATGACCCAGCTACCCCCCTTCTTGGTAGTAATTCCAAAGAATTATAATTAGCAAACTATGAAACATGCATACCAATGTTTATAGCAGTGCAATTGAAAGACCAAGTTACGGAGCCCTGGTTCTCATCAACAGACGAATGGATGAAGAAAATATACCATATATGCCCAATGTATTTTAACTCAGCCATAAAGAAGAATGAAATATGGTATTTGCTGATAAAGGGGTAGAACTAGAGAACATCATCCTAATTAGAATATGCCAGACTCAGAAAGTCAAGCATTGAATATTTTCTCTCATATGCAAAAGCTAAAGAGAAATGAGAAATTTGAAAAAGAGGGATGGGTCTCATGAAAATAGATGGGAAGATAGTAGAGTAGAGGAAGGAGATTGAGATAGAGAAAGGAGAGGATTACAGGGAGGAATTGCACAATGAAATTGGCCTAATTATGCTGTGTGCATTTCTGAATATATCACGATGTATAACAATAATATATCAAGTAAAAACAATAACTAAATAGAAGTAAGTGCAATAGAGTAGTGGAACTGGATCAGAAGGATAGGGGAGGGGAGGGAGGGGGTAGTACTGGGGATTAAAATGAAGTAAGTTATATTTTGCACTTCATGAATATGTCAAAATGAACCCTAAATTTATGTAAAGCTGTACTGCGCTAATAAAAATATAAATAAAATGGAAGTATTAACAAACTACATTAGGTCTTAAGATAGAAAGATAATATGTTCAGTAAATATTGTATAATATTTTCTCAGTACTTAAACTGCTTTTAGAATAGGCTTTCCAGCTGTCCTCAGCAACTGAGCAAAGGAGTTAAATATATGTAATTAATATTTTTAGATACAAACTTGAACATATTAATGTAATTAAAGTTACTGTTTTGATAGTATCTACAAATTCTTTATAAAAACAGTTTAAGAAAAACTCTACAGACTGTAAAAGGAATGCTCAGATTAATTTGTGTTGATTTCATCAGTCTATTTATTCATGGTGTGTGTCTGTATATATATACTCTTTCCTTTCCATCACCTGTTCTCCAGTCACTTTTTCCTGGTACAAGACCTCTTCAAGGCTGGTATCTCGATTGCCTAAAGAATCCACCTTTCTCCATATTAGAAATAAAAATAATAACTCCCATGAAAAGCATTCTTCTTGGTGTAGTCATTTATACTACCAGTAGAAAACCCACTCGTAAGTCTGAGATATTTCCTTTTGAATGAGTTCATCAGTCATTTTACAAACTGGGTTCCTCATAGGAAATACCAAAATAGCTCCCCAAACAATATCAGCATATGCACTTAGAACTGTAGGAAGATATTTCTAGCAATTTCAAAAGAATTTTTTTGTTTTACTTTTTCCAACTACATGAATTTCAAAACTAAATAATTTAGAATTATGACATTTGGAAATTCAAAGAATGAAATAGATTTCAGACAGTCATAGCTGAATCAAGAATTCAAATAATGTCATTGGTAGGGGACTCTTCACTGTATCTCTTAGCCCATATCCTCTAATGGGCTAATTCTCAGACACTCTGTCCCCATCTGATAACAAAAATAACCCCCAAGAGTCACAGGATTATAACACCTATATAGCTAGTAATCCTGGGAAAAATAATGCCTTGTTCTTAATATTCCCAGAAATAACATTCACTGATTTAACTCCACTCCTACATTTCAATTATTGAGCACAAGAAGTAGAATACAGCCGAGCATGGTGGCGCATGCCTGTAATCCCAGCACTTTGGGAGGCTAAGACAGGAGAATCGGGAATTCAAAGCCAGCCTCAGCAAGAGTGAGGTGCTAAGCAACTGAGGGTGTGGCTCAATGATTGAGTACCTCTGAATTCAATCCCTAGTATCCTCCCTCCCCCCAAAATGTAGAATACACTGACTCTCCAGAATTAGATCGTGTGTCCACTATTTTCAGTCTACTGTAGAAGTAAGTGGACTCAGTCCAATTTGAAATGAAAACGTTAAGTCTCCATAAAAGGTGTAGGAACACGGAAAAATAATACAGAAGAAATAGGAAAATGGGTGAATGTTACTAATAAAGTTTAAAAATTAGGATTTTCTGACCGAAATATCAAAAAATGTATAATATAATTTGCATCATATTCTTTATTCCACCAGGTAGAAAATTTAATACATTATGCAAAACTCAGCATCATTATCACTGAAACATTTGAGTAAAACACAAAATTTAATGTTACACACTAATCATAATTCACACATTTTACTTTACTAATTTAATCATCTACTTTACTTTCGTATCAAATTTTTGTCCCAACATGGTCTGTATCTTGTTCTACTTTGTATCATCAGTATTTTGTGCAGATACTGTTTTACATGATTTGTCCATTCACTGATTCTTTTGGTCATGCAAAGAATGCTTATTGAGCTATTGCTATGGCTCAAAGATAATGCTAATATGAGAATATATCAAAAACAAATCCCCTGTGCTCTTGCAGAAAATATCTCAATAAACAAAGATGTGTGTACTACAATATTAAGTGAAGGTATAAGTTTAAAGGAAATTAAAACAGAGTCTAAAAATAGAGGTGCTGCACTGAGAAGTTTCTATGAGAAGTGAAATTTGAGCTCATGATTAAGATCATACCATATGGAGAGAACAGCACTGGCAAGATTGTGCATAAGTAGAGGACTGCACTGTGAGTGGTATGTACCCAGAACCACAGACCAATGAATGTGGCAGGGCAGAGACAAGAGCATTAGTAGGGCATTGGTAAGTCTTGGTAAGCAATTTGTATTAAAGACTAGGACAGTTTGTAGTATACATGTTATATATTCTAATATTCTTCTTATTTTCTTATTCAGTGAATTTCAACATATGTATACACATGGGAAAACTATATCCCAACCAAGATTTCTGTCTTTCCAATAGTTCCTTTTTGACTTTTCCAGGTAGTCTCTTACCATCTACAGAAAAGCACTATACTAATATCAATGATCACAGATTTGTCTTGCCTATTCTTTAATATCATAATGGAAACAACAGTGCACACTCCTTAGAATCTGGTGTCTCTGTTCTCAACATAATGTGCCTGAGATTTGTTTATATTATCATATGAATCAACTATTATATTATCATATGAATAGTTCATGTGTATTTCTTGGCGAGGTAGTTTTCTGAACTCTGAGCATAAGATAAATTTTTTTTTTTAAATCTCTTCTGTGGATGAGCCATTGGTTTGTTGCCAGGTTGGAATTATTATATATAAAGCTTCTATGAGCATTATTTTGTCGGGTTTTTTTTTTGAAGACATATGATCCATGATTTTGGAGTACTAAGAGTGAAATTCCTAGGACATACAGCAAGTGAATGCTTACCTTTAAAAAATCCACCAGTTTTCTCAAGTTATTGTGCAGTTTTACATCCCCATATCAATGAATTTGAGTTCAGGTTGTATCATAATATTGCCAAAATATAGTACTGTAATTTTATTTTTAATTTTTAGTTTTCCACTAAAAATGAAATGATATTTAGTTTTTAAAGTGCCTTTACCTATGATGATGTTGAGAATCTTGTGATGTGTATAGGAAACACACATACACACCAATATTCTTTTGTAAAGTAATTAACGACTTTGGGCTTCTAGTGTTCACTATATATATATATATATATATATATATATATATATATATATATATATATATATTTGTACTGGGGATTGAACTCAGGGGTACTTGACCACTGAACCACATCTCCAGCCCTATTTTGTGTTTTATGTAGAGACAGGGTCTCATTGAGTTGCTTAGCGCCTCGCCATTGCTAAGGCTGGCTTTGAACTCACATTTCTCCTGTCTCAGCCTTCCTAAGTGCTGGGATTACAGGCATGTGCCACCATGCTCAGCATGTTCACTATTTTTTAATTATTTACTTTTGGAAATTTACATGTTAGAGAGCGGTCTTTGAAGTATAAATGGAGTGTGAAATGCTTTCCTAATATACTCACCACTTCATTGTCTTAAGGATAAATTTCAGTTAATTCAAGTCATTCATTTAAAAATAGTTTATCAATATTTTTACAGGTATACAACCAAAAGTCACAACACTATTCTACGTTCTCAGAAGACTTAGGATTTTAGCTTACATTTTCAAATCTATTATCTGTCTCAAACTAAAAGTTGTTTCTGATGTAAAGCACCAGTCCAAAGTCTACCAATGCTCATTCTATATACTTATTCTGTTTACCCTACTATTGTTTTTTAAAAGTTTTCTTTTCCCATTGTATTCTTTGTACTTCCTTTAAAATAAATTGCCCCTGTAAGTGTCAGTACGTATTTGGCTCCATCTCTGTATCTTCACATCAGTTTTGCACTATCTGGATAATACAGTAGTGTGAGCCTCAATATCAGGTTGAGTATGTCTTCCAGTTTTCCTCAGAATGGCTTGTCTTATAGGTCTTTCAGATTCTGCATAACTTTAGAATTGGCTTTCTGATGTCAACAAATGGTCCTGTTAGGATTTTGATTTGATTAGTTTGTATCCACAGATGAATTTGTGAAAAATAACACTGGTATTGTATTCATCTTAACTGCCCCCTAAAAGCTCAGATGCTAAACGCTTGGTCACTAGCTCTTAGCACTATTGGGAAATGGTGGAACCTTTAAGAAGTGGGGCTTGTGCTCCCCAGGCACCATGAGGGACACAACTGGGCTCCACCACTTGCTCTTCATCTAGGTATTCTACTTTGTCACAGGTCAAAAAAACAACAGTGCCAACAGACTATGATGCACTGATCCAAAAAAAAAAAAAAATCATTCTTCTGTGTAAGTTGGTTATTTCAAGCATTTTGTCACAGCAATGGGAAATTAACTAATCCAGATATTTTAACATCAAGTCTTCTAGACTATAAACATATTATAACTGACCATTGAATTATTTTCTCCCAAAATGTATAATTGGTTTTCAATGTAGAGACCTTGAATGTTTCTATCAGGTTAAAACTTAAATACTATACTTGATAATGCCACTGCAAGTGGATGAGTTTTGCAATTTGACTTTCCAATTATTTAATAATTGCACACAGAATAACTTTTGTATAACTTTGAGTAATTCTAGTAATTTTTATGAATATTTGTTAAGAGTGTCTATGTATAATATCACACCATCTATGCAAAAAAAAGTTTGTCTTTTAGGTTTCTCCAGTTTTAAACTATTTTCTTACCCTATATTATAAAATAGAATGTACAGAACCTTGTTGGTTAAAACTAGAGTAAATAGTACACCCTTGCTCCGAGTTTATTTTTTTTAAATCACTTAGTACTTTACCATTAAGTGTGTTTTTTCTTTTATTTATAAATGTCATTTGTCAAATTCAGAAAGTATTCTTCTATTCCCAGTTTGCTAAGAGTTTTCAATATGAATTATTAATGAATTTGGAGGAATTTTCTGCATCAATTAATAAGATCATAATTTTTCTCTTTTATTCTATTCATGCACTGATTTATACTGATTAATTTTTGAATATTAGAACAACTTTACCTTCTTGAAATAAGTAGTACTTGATCATGTTGTTTTATCTTCTTTTTGCATATTGATAAATTCAATTTGCTGATATTTTATTAAAAGCTTTTGCATTTGTGTTCATGTGTAATATTGTTTTCTACTTCCCTTGTAATACCTGTCTGAGTTTGGATCAGAATAATGCTATACTTATAAAATAGATTACAAAGTTTGTTCTATCTTCAATAGAAGTGTGTGTGTATGATTGGTATTAGTGTTTTGTTTTCTTTTCCCTAATAGTGATAGAATACTCTAGAAAGATCAATCTGGGCTTAAAATTCTCTTTGTGGAAAATCTTATGATTTCTGATAAATTCAAATTATTTAATAAGTACAGAGTTAAATAATGTTTTTAGAAAACTTATTGTGTCAGTCCTTGGAGTCTGCATTTTTGGGGAAATTAAATGAGCAAAAACAGAATTATTGATTTGTAGAATTGAAGTTCATTTCTTGTATTCACTAATTCCTATAACATGCTTATTATTTATTTATTTATGAAAGTGATAAATTTTATTCCTGGGTCTCTCCTTTTGCCAAATCAGTATATCAAGGTGTGTATCTATTATACTAATATTTTCATTGAAACAAATTTTAGCTTTGTTAACTAACACTAGTGTTTATCTATGTCCTTGATATCTGTACTTATATTTCTTCTTGGTGGTTTTATGCTTATGTGTGTTTAATTTGCTCTTTTCTCCTACATCCTTAAAGTGAAAACTTACAGTTGATAAAAAACATTTTTCTTTCTAATATAATAAGCCTTTAAAATTATAAATTTTCCTCTGAACACTTCTTTAGCTATAAGTTTTTACATGTTCTATTTTCACTACCACCTAATTTAAATGTGTTTTAATTGTGGATGTAATTTCTTTTAGATTTATGGGTTATTTAAATTTTAGTTTTTAATACATTTCAAAGGGAATTTTTATGGTATATGAATTATATCTTAATAGATCCATTAAAACATATCTAATTAGCTGTTAACTTCCAAATATTTGGTGGTTGTCTAATTAATCTTATTTTTATCAATTAAATTAATTTCATTGGGTCAAAAAATCATATTCTGTAACACTTTGCTGCTCTAAGGATTGACAAAAGTAAGAGGACACAGGTGTAGCAATACGATTCCAAAAACATCTGCTGATGTGCCTAGTTCTGTCCTGCCAGGAGCAGCTGCAGGCTTGGCTGGGAAGGCTCTACTCACCAGGAGCACATAGGTTTCAGTGGGCTGGCACTTAATTTCACTTAGGCTAGTGTTTATGCATCACAAGGTAAGCGCAATAAACATTAAATTGTTAGCTCTCAGGCGGTTCCAAGATGGCGGCGTAGACAGTCCACTCTGCGCTAGGCTCTTAGGGACCAAGGCTGGAAGTGGTGGAGGCGCCGTTTTCCAGCCAACTTCCTGGCATCATTCTTCAGCTCAACATCCCACGCAGGAATTTTGCTC
>CM053406.1:21081412-21108756 GCA_028644305.1 Xerus rutilus
AAAAAAAAAAAAAAAAAAATTGTTAGCTCTCTTTGGAAACTCCATAGTATTTGAATTTTAGTAGTTGAGCTAATTTGTTTTTGGATTTGAGGAAAAAAGGGAGTGATCAGGAGTGATTGTCAAGGATAAAAAGTACATAGGAGCTTAATAAAACTAAATTTCAGTTACATTCTTGACATAAACTTTAATTTGTTCCTAGACATGAGCATGTAACAATGGGGTAGGAATTGACTGATAGGAATATGCCAAATAACAGAATGACATCATTGTTTTAAGAATTGTGTTTAGTGGCAGAGGATATGGCTTCCTTCTCTTAAGAAAAATTGTAAGACCTAGGAGAATTTGCAACATACTCTGTCATGAGAGCTTACCAAATTTTCCTAAGTCCTCAAGGAGATACACAGCTGCAGATAATGTCTTTATAGAATATGTGTTCTACCAAGTGAGATAAACACCACTTGCCTATCTCAGGGAGTTTTCATACTCTCCTGGCCTTTTTGGAGTGGCTGGCCTTTTGTGAAATGCTGGCTACATGCCTGCCTGCTCACCAAGTGAAAGAAATGATACAAAACAATTCCAGCACATTCCTTCGTTTGTTGATCAAGTCGGATAATTTGAGGCCAACTTCCTTGAGTTCCAAGGTTTGTTATTCCTTGGCAGAACCAGATCTCAAGCATTGCTGTGTCTCTTCCTTAACAACCTATCATAATTGGTCTGAAGCCAGTCAAATGAAAGACAGAGTTAGTCAAGGTAGTAGCCAGCATCAAATTTAGTCATCAATTCAGAATGCTACACTATCATTTGTGGGAACAATCAGTTTCTATTTAGCTTAATGCAAGGTCAAAGATGCTTCTCTATTATAGCCAGATTTGTGCTTATTTGTGCAAGCTCTAGACACTGCATGATCTCATGCGTGGTTGCAAATTGCTCAACAACTCTGCAGAGAGTGTGACATTTTGTCATTTAACAATCCCTAACTTATAAATTAGGAAGAAGAAAACCACACTTTCCCTAATTAGCCTTTCTAAGGGACTCATTTCTTATGTCTTTTCATTTCCACATTTCTACCAGTCTTATCAATCACCATAGATAACCACAAGCTTAGCATTATATGTATACATGTTGTGTAATTCTGAACAAGATTTTCCCTCCCTATCAAATCAACATACTGTTTGGATCTTATCCATCACTGTGACCTACTTTGTACTTAGCCTTAGAGAGAAGAAAAAAATCAAATCAGTCTTAGCCATTAGTCTAATAGAGTTGTTTCAGTTTCTTTCCACGAAGGTACTATTTAACCACTGAACTTGTAATACACTCAATAGAACCCAAGTGTCTCAAAAGAATTAAGATTATTTCCTAACTTTCTTTAAGGCTCATTAAGACAAGAGTTTCCAAAATTGTGTTCCCAATTTGATTCCAAATTAAACTTATTTTATATTATTTTTTGAATTAATAGAGATTCCCCAATATCTTTCAGGACATTGGTGGAATACTTAAAAGCAATAGCATTTTACATAAATATATTATGTGGAGTTGGTGGTTTGACTACTTGTGAAAATGTAAAATATACAAAGTAGAATAAGAAAAGGAAATGTAAAGCTCTATGGAAGAAGTAAATGTCTGTGATAAGCTTAATTATGAATTTTTCAATGTATTTCTATTTATTGAGTTCCTATTACATATAGGGCTTCAAAGTAGGCTTTAGAAGATAACATCACTGAATAACACAGAGGAATATCTTGGCCTCGTTTTGTTTAATGTTTTAATCTAAACTAAGAATATAAACAAATAAGCAAAATATACATGGTATCATACTCTAAGAACAAAATTTAGAGGATTGAGAGTGTATCAGCATGTGAATGGAAGGTGTCATTAATGTGATGTGCTCAGGAATACGACACTAAGGTAGAGTTTAAACAAAGAATTGCTAAGCATCAGAGAACCAGCCAAATAGGTACAGATTCTTGTTTAAGAAATGCCTTACTCTGTTAGAAGGCAAAATAAGCAATCACTTACATAATACTAATATAGCATTTTTGACAAATAACCAGCTTAACAAATGACTATTAAATCCCTAGCACTCAGCTATGCACTGCCTCAAGCATTGGAGAAAAGAGGTGTGAGCCCTCAGGGCTCAGAACCATTCATGAGTTTCCATTGGTAATTTAAAATCAATACATAACTCAATTGGGAATCTCAACTACATATAACACATTTTAATTATTGATTACCACACAGTTGAATTTATTGAGAAAAATTGCAGATCTCACTGGCAAAAGGGATAGAACATCTAAGAAACAGGGAGAGAAGAGGATGAACAGCAAAGATAAAGTTGCACAGATGTAGAAACATAAAGGATGCAGGAATGCAGAGAAAAGCAGAGGGAGTAAATAAATCAGTTCAACTATGAAAGAAAGCTTCTCAGTGGAAGAGGGATGGAAATAGTGATGTGGCTTTAGAATGGCCCTGAATTCTTGAACAAAACTTAAGGATCAGGAATTGTCGAAATATTAATAATTAACATCGTAACTAGGACTTGCTTGGCAAGAGATTCCCTCTCTTGCCAACTACAACGTCTGAAGGAGCTACTATTAGTCATTATTTGGGTTTGGACATTGCTCCACAATTTCCCTATAAATATGCACATATGCAATCTATTAACATGTGGTGATTTATTTATGTCACCATTGCACTCTCCTGTATTTTTGCCTGACACCTCTCAAATGGAACTGATAATTCACTCAAAACTACTAATAATAGTAACTGCAATAGTTGTAATAGTCAAATCTCTCTGCCCTCAGGCAACCCTTTTTCCATCTGGAAAGAGGTTCAAGTATTGCCAGTATTAACAATTTACCATTTTTGGTCTTTTATCCTACAAGCTCTCACTTCATTCTATTAAATTGGAGTATCTTGACAGGAGAGCTCTGTCTCCATTTCTCTATTTCTTATTCCCAGTAACTGGTTTGTGCACCCTCCACTGAAAATCATCCCGATGGTCTCCTGCATGACCTCAGAATTGCCAAATTCAAGAAACATGCTTGAGCATGTATACTCTTGACCTCATTGATTCGCTGGGTTCTCTTTTCCTGTTGTTTTTCAGAGAAGATCTTTGCATCCCACTCTGATGCTTCTCTTCCTATTCTAGAGATCACATGTGCTTTTTTTTCTATGCCAAATCCCACTTGTGCAATGTTATTCATGACAAGACTTTCTCCTATTATAGATTTGCTATTTTAGAAAGGTTTAAATTTGCTCCTTTCCACCTGAAGTTTTGATAATTTTATTCCATGAAATAACTGGGCAAAAGACAGAAAACAAGTAAAATATATTTTATTACATGCCTGAGTCGTGGGAGCATTGGAATCAAAGATAAGGAAGATGGTTGTATCACTATATAGAGAGTTTAAAGAGACAGGGAGGAGGCCCAAGCAGTGGTAGGCCATGGGGAGCATGCAGCAAGGTAGCATTGTCCTGTTACGTGGTGGGTCTCTCAGGTAACAGTCACCTGTGATGATCCATCTGGGCCAAGTGTCAGATCCTCAACCTCTTCTGCCTGTTGAAAGATCCTTCCAGAAAGAGAGGAGTGACATCAGATTACAAAAACCTCTGTCTGTATGTGCTATTTATTAATGAAGACAGATATAACTTACTTTCATAAAAGGACAACTTTTCAGAGCTACTCCTGTGACAGAACAGGTCTATAGTTTCCCTGAATAATCAACTAAAAAGATGTCCAAGAAAGGTATTTGGGGTGGGATATTTCACTCTTCCATGACATCAATGCCCAAACGTACCCTGCCAGTAGTTCCTTCCTTACTGACAGCCATGGGGACTCATATGTAGTGCATACTCAAGTTCAATCTGTCATTCCACAGAACGAGTAAGTTTCCGCCTCTTTTCTTCACCATCATTAGAAATTATCAACCCAGTTGGTAAATAGAAAAATATGGAAATTGTATTTTACTTCTCATTGTGCGCATTCAGTTGATCCCAGGATTTTGTTAGATCTAACTTCTTGGTAGATTTCATATTTGTTCCATACTTCAATTTTTCTGGCCACTTTAGTTCATATTTTTATGAAATTGACCCTAACAATCTTTAGAATCCAAATTGATCTATTCTCCAACTTAAAAAAAATCCCTTCATTCCATTTTCTTTATTGAGTGGAGAGGTCTTCCTGGAATAAAAACATGAGCATATCACTACTTTGCTAATTTTGCTTAAAGTCTGTCCCTCAGTGTCACCTCCTCTCCAAGATATGATGGAAAGCCCATTCCAGATCCTTGAAAACCCCTCTATCTTTTTATTTTGATGTTTGCCTGCTGTGCTCTAGCAACACTGAAAATATCTCTTTTCCTTTAATGTGTCCTGTGTACTATTTCACACATCTGTAGTTTTGTCCATTGTATCCTAATTTCCTGGAATGTTCTTTCTGTTTTTCTGCCATTGCCTCTGAAGATTTTGTTAAACTTTCTACTAAAAAAATAAAGTACTTTATTCTTCTATGTTGCACATAGGTTTCTTGGTAAACCTCTCCTGAGACACTCAACACATTTTGTTTGCTCTTCTTTGGAGAGCAATCCTAGAATATGCTTTCCATTTTTTATATCACAAACTCCTATGAGGGGGTAATGCTCAAGAATATTTCTTGTTTAAAATAATTTAGGCATAAATAACGAACAATATTTTCACATAAAAATTTTAATGCCTACATTTGGGGAAAATTTCCAAAAATATAAAATAAAATAAAATCAAGATAAGCCAAGCAGGCATCATTTTGTTAAGTTAGAGCTAGTGTGATACGTCATGGGAAATTTATAAGAACTAAAATAAAAGAACTGCTTAACATATACTGGGAGAAATAGATGGTATGATAATTTCCAAGCAAGGCAGAGAAGGGAAAAAATAATGAGCATAGAAATGATGATAATAATAAAGACCTGAAGTCATTTTCAAAATCCATGACCTTAATGAAAGTAGCATTTTCAATTAGATTGAAACTATCATAAACTGTCTTATAAAGAATAGAGAGGAAAAAGAAATCTTTCATTTCAATGGAATTTATTACACCAGCATCACCAATGCAGTCCCTACCCTTGAAACACAGGAATGAAGAAATGTAGGAGATAAGAAAGGGAAAAAAATGTTCTTTCTAGTCTAATGTTTAAAAAGTCAAACACTCCAAATAGAAACAGATGGACATTTAAAAAAGAGGTGTGTGTGAGAGAGAGGTTTCATAAAGAATGAATGAGATCAATTAGATTTTAGTACAGTTTCTACTTTTCCACTGGTTAAAGCTAGACAGACTAGTGACTCAGGCAGATTGAAAATCTGACAATTTGGTACAAGATTTTCAGATCATTATTATTAAGTCCTTAAACTAAGTTGATGCAAAGCTTTTCTTTGTGTACTTTTGGTTTTGTGTTAAATTAACAGAGACAGGTCTCCTGATGCCAAGAGAAGTTTGTAAGGAGGAAGCACACATGTTCCCAGGGCCTCAGGGCTCTGAGAAGGATGATTTCAGAGAAGGAGAGGAGAAAGAGAGCATTTCAAGAAAAGAATTGATTGAATGCAGATGTTCAGCCATCTACAAGCTGCCTCTTGCCCCAGTGGGCTGGCTCTCTGAGATGGCTCTGATGGATCAGATTCCAGCATCCAATCTTTGGGCGCTTTCTCCAAAATCCTTCTAACCAACCAATCCATACCGTTCCTATTTCTTTGTTTCCTCTCAAGTGATGGAGTTACAGAAGCATTCCTTTCATCTTTGCTAAACTTTCCCCAATAGCTAATGTTTCCTTTCAATGTCCAGTCTCTATCTATTTTGTTGATTCCATAAAAAAGCAAAACAGAAATACATATATAAACACACACATATGTACACACACATGCTTCTAAATATATAGAGTAATACGGAGTTTCTAAACATCCATAAACAAATTGCATCCAGACTAAACTATGCATTCCTTATCCATAACATATACAGCAAGCAACGCAATACATTAATTTCATATTTATCTTCCAGAAGTCCTTGGTCAGCTTTTACATGGCATTTTGAAGTATGTATGGTTTTATGTTCCTGTATTATTCCTAACAAAATTTTAACTGTCTGCTTTAATCTAGCTTTCTAAGAATTCCATTTTTTTTCCTTCCAGTGTTAAAATTATGGTCCAAATTTAGATTGGTATATTGCTTTTCTTAAATCATAAAACTAAGAAATGCTGATTTTTAATTTAAATTACACTAATGGTATATCTTAACTCAACCAGATGGTCTTCTGGCTTAAAATCACTATTACATGTGTTGCTTTAGTTCATATATTTTCTCCTACTTTTAAAATTAATGTTGAATGTGCTATCTTAGGAATTCATTTCTCAAGAAAATATACTATGGTTTCTATATTGTCCACATTGATGGTAAGTATTAAACACAATGAGTGCTTTATGCTTTGATTCAGTGAAGTTGTCAGATGTTTCACTTTATTAACAAATGTTTACACAGCATTATGTGACAGCCTCTCCTTTGCTTTGCTTCTACAAATTATTTAGTTAATTCTATAATAATCTCATTTGAAGCACCTCTATTTTAGAGACAAAAATTTGAGACAAAACCAGGCAAGTAACTTGCCCCAAATATTAAATAATAAGTGGCAAAGTTGTATTGCATCACTTGAATCATTTGGCTCCAGAGAACTTGCTTGTAAGCTTTGAGCTAAGATATCTATTCTAAAAATTGGATGTCAAGACTGAAATATTTGTATTTTATAACTTTCTTCATATTTTGATTTTTTTATTAATTTTGGATTTTGAACGATTTCAGATTTACAGAGAAATTACAAAAATAAGAGAAGAATCCTATGTGATTTGAACCAAAACTCTCAAATTATTAACACTTACCATATTTTATTTTATAGTTTTCTCTCTATATAAATACATTTTATGCTTTCCTAAACCATTTAAGAATAAGCTAGTCATGTTTGTTTTTATTCCCTAATAGCAACATGTTTTATATAATAATTGTACTTGCATGATAGTTCAACTTCATAATATTACAATTGTGTAATTTTTGCAATTTTATCAACTAACAGATTTTAAGACCAGTTTTTTCTAATTATTCCTGTGTAAATAAATAAGCAAACAAACAAAACACCTCTGGCTTCCAATCTAAAAATTATATGCTGTATTTAATTTTATTATATCTGTCCTCTAGTCATTTTTAACTATCATGACTTTGGTATATTTGAATATGTAGTTACTTTCTAGAATTTTCTCTAATTTTTATTTGAATAGTATTTTATTTTCATCAAGTTGAGGCCATGCAAGTAATCTTGCATCTTGCTTTGTTTCATTATTGAAAATAATTGGTTACTGGGTTAAGCAGAGTCAGCAAGATTTCTAAATGATTGATTTTGTATTTTTCTTTTGTATTAATTATGAGTAATTCATACTTATTTCATGGGAAGTTATTTTAAGAGTATATAAATAGTTATCTCTTATAAATTTCTCCCACTACTTAGAATTCATTTATTATACCTATGAGGACCAATTGTTTGTCAAATTCTTGTCAAATGGTGTTTTAGTCCACTTTTTCACTGCTGTGACTAAAGGATCTGACCAGAACAATTTTAGAAAAGAAAAGTCTATTTGAGGGCTCACAGTTTCAGAGGTCTTAGTTCGTAAAAGGGGGGTTGCATTCTTCAGGACACAAGGTGAGGCTGAACACCATGGTGGCAGAGGGTAGAGGGAAGCAAATCACATCCTGGTGATCAGAAAGCAGAGAGACTCCATTCTCCAGATGCAAAATATATATCCCATAGCCATGCCCCAATTCCCACCTCCTCCAGCCACACCCTACCATTTCACTTAGTCCCGTCAGGGATTAATTCACTGATTGGGTTAAGACTCTTACAAGCCAATGATTTCTTCTCTGAACCTTCTTGCATTGTCTCACATGTGAATTTTTGGGGGACACCTCACATTCAAACCATAACAAATGGTGATTTTCTAATTCCATCATTTTTTGCACTAACATTTGACATTCTAGTATACATAGTATTTTTCATTCTTCTCTATGCACTTATATACTTAATAATTGACATCATGAAAGACTCAAGTATTCTATTTTTGTTCACTAGTTTACAACCAGTTTTCTTAATCTGTTTTGTCTCTGCAGACTGTGTGACTTGTAAAAACCAGACACTTTTTTCTCATAGTTATGAAGGATGTAAGCTTAAGATTAAGGTGCCAACAGACTTAGTGCTCACATTCTGGTTTGTACATGTCACATATTTGCTGTGTCCTCACATGATGGAAAGAGAATAAGAATTCTTTTATGATTCTCTATCCCAAAGGGCGCAAATGCCATTCATGAAGGTCCTCCCTGATGACAAAGTCATTTTCCAAAGGCTCCACCCCTGATACCATCATCTTGAGGGGTAGGATTTCAACATATGAATTTGGGATATACATAAGCATTTATTGGTACTATTACCCATTTTAATGCTTAAGTAACATAAAATATAGCCAGCATCTGGAAACACCTTCAACCAGTCTGCTGTGTATTTGGTCATGATAGAAAATTCCTTGAGCATTGCTTTATGACACAGCAGATATGTATTTTGCATAAAATATTTATACCAATTTACTTGAAGTACAATTTGGCTGGTTTAAATTATATTTTGGCAATTTTACCACAAAATTTTAAAAACTGTATTATTTTTTAAAGCATGTCAGATAAGTCATATGTTTCTAAACCAATAGCCATACCAAAAGGCATATTTAGAATGCCATCCTCCCCTAATTCTCTCTTCCTCGTTACTATTCCAAATCTCATGAATTTATAGTTTATGCTTTGTACACTATTGTTTCACTGAAAAATATGTTGCTTCTCTGTATTCTTATCTTTTTTCTTATATAAAAAATAGCACTTATCAATATTTCTTTTACTTGTCTTCTTTTCACTGGAACTATATACCCTAAACATAATTTCAAAAGTAGTTGGATCTCCATTGTGTATGTACCCTAATTAAGCTACTATCTACATATCTGCATTTATTATTTGCAATGTTTTGCAATTACAAAATATTGAAATAAATAACCTTACGCAGAAGTATTTTCATATTGTACAAGATGAAACTTTAGAGTAAATTACTAGGAGCCGGATTGATGAGTTAAACATAAACATAATTATGCCTTTCCTAGATCTTGCCACTTTCCACTCCACAGGAGGTGCACCTATTTACATTCCCATTTCCAAAGTATGAAAGTGCCTGTTACTCCACACAACCTTATCAACAGAAAGCTTTGCCAAATGTTTTCAGATTTGCTAGTTTGATGGTATCCAAGTAGCTTTAAATTGCCTTTCTCTTATATGAGTAGACTTAACAACATTTCTTATATATGGGGCCCATTTCACTTTTTTTATTTATAAATTATCTGTTAATTTTCCTTTTCCATTGTGTGTTTGGACTTTTACCCTAATAGGCAAATAGAAGAATACAAAATTCTGCAAATTTTTATTGCCTTTTCAGTTTATTTATTGCTAATGTTTTCAATTGTGTGATTTTAATTGAAGCATTCAAATTTATTAGATTTTTGTCTCATCACATCTAGAATTTAAATTAAACTCAGAAAAATTTACCCTAAATCCTTTAGTCTAGTATTGTATAGCTTTCTTCCTTTCTTTCTTTCTTTCTTTCTTTCTTTCTTTCTTTCTTTCTTTCTTTCTTTCTTTCTTTCTTTCTTTCTAACATTTAGATATCTGATCCATTTTGAATTTATTCTTGTTTTTGGTTTGAGGTGTAGATCTAAGTTGATCTTTTTTCAAAATATCATGTATTGAGAAGTTTATTTTAGCTGAGTATGGTAGTGTGTGCTTGTCATCCCAGTGACTTGGGAGGCTGAGGCAGAAGGATTGCAAATTCAAAGTCAGCCTCAGCAACTTAGTGAGATACTGTCTCAAAATAAAAATTTTTTAAAAAATTAAAAAATAAAGCGATCTGAAGATGTAAATGGTTAAGCACCTCTGGGTTCAATCCCAGTAGCAAATGAATAAATAAATAAAGTTTATTTTGCTCAAGTAATTTGAGAAGCCCTATTTTCCATAAAAAATATTTCATATATACTAGATTAATTATACACCTCTATTCTGTTTCAGAATTCTGTCTTCACATGTCACTACCACTGTAAATATAATTAGAGGCACTTCTCAGTTTGTCTTTATACATGTAGGGGTTATGCTTCTCAGCTCTTCCTTTTTAGATTATTCTTTTATGTCTGTCTTTCAGTAGAACAAGTATTAGTAATACTAACTTTGCTTCCTCAATAAACCAAAAAAAAAAAAAAAAAAAAAGCTCTTTTGGGGTTTGTTAAAAACTAAGGAACTAAACTGGGCATGGTGGCTCCTACCTGGTGCTGGGATTCAAGCGGCTCATGAGGCTGAGACAGGAAGATCATGAATTCAAAGCCAGCCTCATCAAAAGTGAGGTGCTATGCAACTCAGTGAGACCCTGTCTCTAAATAAAATACAAAATAGGGCTGGGGATGTGGCTCAGTGGTCAAGTGCCCCTGAGTTCAATCCCTGGTACCCCCGCCCCCAAGAAAAAGCAATAATCAACTAGTTTAAGGAAAATGATATTTCTATGATGTTATTACATTATATTTTAGTATATATTTGTATCTTTTAGGATAACATTAAAGTTATTCTAAGATGAACTTTGCACATTCCTTCTTACAATAACTCTTAATGTGGAATCTTCTTTAGGGTTATTATAAATGCATTTTTTCTATTGTCATCTCCTACTGTTTATGTTTATCAAGTCTAATAATACATGAGTGCTAATTTTGTATACTGTTAACTAAATGAAGTATTTTTGTTTGTTTTGAATTAGCCTCATCATTGATTTTTTTCTAGGTTTTCCAGATATTTTAGACATAGTTTTTATTTTTCTCTTTTCCAGTTCTTATTCTCATATTTAATTTCTTTTGTTTTAAAAAAACCTCATTGATTAATGTCTTCATTGCAGTGTTAATAGAAGTGGAAACAGGTGTACTTGTGTTGCCTCTGCTCTTAGATGATATGTCTTTAAAACCACTAGTTTATTCAGAGTAAGTGAAATTGATACCACTTCAGAAACACACAAACACAAACACATGCACACACATTTAACATTTTCAGTAGGTATCCGTCAGTTCTCCCCAATTATTTGATTTCTTCAATGTTCTTATGAAAAGTAGTAGAGTTTTTCTAAAAGATTCCCAACATTTAGGTAGAAAAATCTTTTTTTGTTTTCATTATATCTAATAATAGGAAATTTTATATACGTGCATTTCATAATATTGAATTAAATTTCCCTTGCTAGAATCAATTTCAGGTTGCATATTATTTTCTTAACTTATTATCAGTTTGTATTTGTTAATACTTGAATCTAGTGTTTTTGCATTGATGTCATTAATTTCTTTGATGGTAACTAAGTTTAGATACAATAATACACTTGTTTCATAAAAGTAATTTGAAATATTAATGTTCTAGAAGAATGTGTGAAGTACTTTGACTCTAAGAATGTATGATAAAAGTCGACTGGGAAATATCCAGTGGGGTACCATTGTTTATAGATTATTTTTTATGATTTTCTTTTAGGGGAATCAGTTTTTTAATTTTTTAACATTTATGGAGAAAATCTTAGTAATTATTTTATTAGAAAATTATTTCATCTAGGTTTTTATATGCATAAATGTATGCAAATCATTTTCCTATAATTTTTTAAATGTACATTTTCTGTGATTATTTCCCCCTCTACAGTCTTATTTTATGCTTCTTTCTAACATTTTCTCAATTAGGTTAGCTAGTGAGTAGTCTTTTTTATTTTCAAAATATGGGGTTTTGAATGATATTAGTCCACTGTATTTTTATGTTCTATTTCTCTCATACCATTAGTTGCCGCCTCATGCTATTGTGAGTTTACTTTAACTTTTCTAAATATTTGAATTGTGAATGTAACAACGGATTTTTTTTCAGGGAGGGTACCCGGGGGCACTCAACCACTAAGCTACATCCCCAGCCCTATTTTGTATTTTATGTAGAGAGAGGATCTCACTGAGTTGCTTGGTGCCTCATCGTTGCTGAGGCTGCCTTCGAACTCTTGATTCTCCAGTCTCAGCCTCCCAGAGTGCTGGGAATACAGGCATGTGCCACCGTGCCCGGCCCTTGATGGTATTAATTACAAATTCCAATCTTTTACTTCTGAAAGAATTTCTTGAATTTTGTTATTAAAATTAATTGTTTCATTATTCAAATTTTCTTCTTCAAAGAATAAAATTATACTTATAGTAGGTCTTTCTTGTCTATGTTCCTTTTAAACATTTTTTGTCTCATACTCTTACTTGTTTACTCTGTCTCATTTTCATTCATATGATTGCTTTTCTATTTTTCTCCAGCATCCCATTTTAAGTTTTATTTAAATCTATTCAGTTCTTCTAGGGTTCATACATATTGTCACAAATGACAGAATTTCTTTATTTTAAGACTGAATAATATTCATTGTTGTTATGTATGTGGGTATAATATGAAATATTTTCTGTATTCAATCATACAAAAGTGGATTCCACATCTTGTCTATAGTGAATAATGAACATGGGAGTGCAGACATCTCTTTGACATACCAATTTTATTTCCTTTGAATGTACATGCAGAAACTGGATTGCTGAATCATATGGTACTTTTATTACTGCTTTCCATAATGACGGTATTAATTTGCATTCTCACCCAACAGTGTACCAATGTTCCCTTTTCTCCATATCCTTGACAGGCCTTTCCATCTTTTATCTTTTGCTATTCAAAAGTTACTCTAATGTGTGAGAACCATTCTAGTGTTAGGATTTTCACGATGATTAGTGATGTCAGGCATTTTTTTATAAATAATCTTCATATTCCTTATTTGTATTCTATTGATAAATGAACTATACTCTTGCCCTCAAATTTTGTGTGTAATATTTTGTTTTCCTAGAAATTCTTTCCACAGATGAATAACTGGCTTATATCTAGCAGTACAATAAGTTATTGGTTCTAACATACATCTCTATTCAAGTATAGCAGTATCAATGAGACATTCCTAGAACCCATTACACAATGTACTATTATATATGATAAATTCATTCCTATTCTCCACACTTATATTTTATATTAATTTCTATCTCTCCTCCCTAGGATATAGTTTTTCCCTAAGGGCAGGCATTTTGATCTATATTCCCTCGAACCAAAATAGGACCAGCTCTCAGCATATAAAAATTGTTTTCAATAAGTATCTGCTATATGAAGGAAAGACTCAATGAGTTTTTTATTTAGCCTTTTATCTCATTAAGGAAAATAATTTGTTACTTAAGTGTAGTTTATCTGAGTCCTTCATAATTCTTAGGAAGATTTTGAATATGCACATAAATGTTGCACAAGGCGCACTGATGAATATTGAAGAGCAATTTTATTTGTATCATTTCTTTTTATTTGAACAAGTATTCATAAAATTTGTGTTCTATAACTATTTAACATAATAGTTTCAAGTAATACAGAATGTAACAAAATATGGTGTGTACCATGGAGAAAAATCCACTCTAATCATTTCACTAATGTTTAAAGATAATAGTTTAATAGAAATCTATATTTGGATTAAGAATTTTTTTCATGTTTATAGAAAGCATAGGAATAATAATATATATAAACTCCATTGATAATCTATGATTATAGATGCCTACTTCATGGACATATTATACTAAGAACCCAAAACCAAATATGTAAAATGTGTCAAAAATTATATTGCAAGCATAAAGAGCTAAATGTCATACTGGCTTTATCTGTGTATGTCCATGAGTGTGTGTGTGTGTGTGTACATGTGCATGTGTATATGTGTGTATGAGAATTCTTTCTTGAGTGTTTATTTTTCTGCTGCATATATTTACCTGCTATTACTGAATAAACTGCAATTTGCTAAAGATGAATATGTATAGGTACATCTCAATATTTCAAAGTGCTGATGTCCTAAGATCAGGAAGCAATAAGGACAATCAAAAATGTGAAACATTTTAACATGGAGGTTGTAGCAATTATAATGCTAGATATTTTTAGCATTATTATGTGCCAAGTACTATTTCAGATCTTTTTAATGAAATAACTTACTTTATATAGTTAGGCATTTTGGATCAGATTTTCATCAGCTTTAAGACTACCATTTCTATTTTGAGTAGCAGTAAAAGAGAGACATATTTTATGATGTTGAGAAAAGGATAAAAGGAGTCTATTGGATAATGAGTCTGTTGATTAAACTCTCTAAAGAGGAAAGAGACTAAGAATTAGGATTTATTAGGGAAGACTACTGAAGCACTTTTTCTTCTTCAGCTTATTAGAGTAAATGTGCTCCCATCCACTCATTAGGGGACATATATAAATGTATATATATGTGTGTGTATATGTGTATATATACATATATGTACATATGTGTATATATACATATATATATACATATATCAACATATATTTATGTTTATAAGATAGCAGAGGTTCTTAGACTGTAAAAAAATTCATATACTTCATGAGAAGAGTCTGTGCTGCTGGCCTCTTACTATTTCCTTAGTCAGTGGAGAAGACTGGGCTGCTAATAAGGCATTAGCTCCCCATAATGCTATTTCTTTTTCTTTGTTTTTTGGTACAAGGGATTCAACTCAGGGGCATTCAACCACTGAGCCACATCTCCAGCCCTATGGTTTGTGTTTTATGTAGAGACAGGGTCTCACTGAGTTGCTTAGTGCCTTGCCATTGCTGAGGCTGGCTTTGAACTCACGATTCTCCTGTCTCAGCCTCTCAAAGTGCTGGGATTACAGGCTTGCACCACCGCACCCGGCTCATAATGCTATTTCTAAGGGACAATGATGATGACTCAAAAAGTTCAAAGGGTTCCAGTTTTCTTTTTCTTCTTTTAACAGAAGATGATCCATTAAAATAACTTTTATTTTTGAACTTTTATTTTTATGATTGATGATAAACCATCAATCTCAATATAAAAATCATTTTATGAGTGCAAAAATTTTGTAGTAGAAGGTTCCAAAGGAAGAGAATTGTTCCAAAAACAAGGGAAGAAATTGGCTGTGATGAAGTGAACTCCATAATTCCTGTCAACAGTACAATGCATTTATGATAGGCAATGTTAATGGAAGTTATGCTATTTATAGTTTATAAGTATACTTTAGAATTCTAAGTGATATTTTGATATATTTATATAATATTTGTCTTTAATATTCAAGAGATGTACAACTATCACACATCATGGCTGATGCCTCCCAATGCCCTTTGGGATAACTGAAAGATACACATGCATGCCACTGAAGTATTAATAGTTTATTTGCTAGGCTTGAGCTCAAGTACCAAAGCTAATGTCCCTGGAAAACCAGTTTAAACCTAAGGAAGCACCATCTGTTCATCTCAAGTTAGTTATCACAAAATTTGTTCCATGGGCTTCTATTTGCATTCCCATTTTCCCACATTGACCCCCACACGTATTTACACACATACACAGAAAGTCCACCTCATATCTAGGTTCTCCCCAGTTTGAACTAAATAAAAATATCTAAGACATCAGGCAAGATGAGTTATATTTCAGGAATGAGGAACAAAGAGAACACTAGTGTACTGGCTCCACTACCACCATGGTCCTGGCCAGAAAAGTATCCTCAGCCTAGTTGCCACGGGGATGGAGAGGTAAGAGCACTGGAGTAATAGAAGATTCTCTCCTAGCCATGGGCTGCATTTATTAACAGAGATGACATAAGGAGAAATCATTAAGAAACTCATTCCCACAAGATAACCTCTTAACTAACAGTGGCTTCGCATTCTAGCGAGTATGGCTCAAGAAAAACCTTAACATCTTGCAAATAACTTCCAAAATTGACCAGCAATTTTAGCTTGGGCAAATTTCTTCATTTCTCCAGGCTCAGTTTCTCTATTCTCAATGGGTAAAATATTATGCCTATCTTGTAGGAAATTATGACAACTGAATGAATATTTTTAAGGTATTGAAAGTTGAATTTATCAAAATGAGGTATACTTGACCTTCCATATCTGTGTGTTCTGTCCTAAAATACAAATATTAAATGATCTCTGCATTATGTATCTTTGAAACAAAAAATAAAAAAAAACAATTTGCATGTTATACTGCCATTCCAGAGTTCAAAATTTGGATTCAGTCCAGTGTAGTTGATTTCAATAATCTAAAAAAAGTCAGTTTATAATTCTACTAACACCCAAATGTAACCTATATAACGTATATAAAAATAAACCCATTAGCTTTATACCATTATGTCACAGTCCATTCCTTTTGCCTTTTATATTTTAGCCAACAGCAACTCTTTACTTAGGCAAACATCATGGAAAACACTTAGTGAAGACTTTAATCTTCATACTCAGTTGCTCCTGAAATAGGATTGTGTCTGCTTCTCTGAAGCCTGCCTTCTTTCCATACTCATTACTACTGCCTAAAATAATGTCAATCTCATGTGTGATTCACTGCAATAGTTGAATCACTGTGATCATAGTGAATCAGGCTGACTCATTCTCATACAATAATACTCATTTTCCTAAATGTATACTTGATCATGTAATTTTCCAGTTAAGTTGTCTCAGTGCAAGCAGTGCCTTCTCCTTAGTATGTTATATAAAGTCCTCCATTAGGAGGTCCAGAGTTTGGTTTCATTTCCAAGGTCACTGCTCACCTCTCAACCCCTCACCACCTGTGTGTATGTCAGTATCTAATTACACACTATTTTCTTTAAGAAACATGCTTGTCTCTTCGTCTTTGCATTTGTTGCTCTCTCTTATGGAATCTCCCACCCAAGCCTACTTGTACTTATTCCTCGTAGCTTATCTCAGGTAGTTCATTTTCTGGTTGTACTTCTTCCAACACTCCATTTTTCAGATTGAGTTAGTGTCCTACATTGTCAACATGACTTGTAGCCTTGATTGAATGCCATTCCTTTACCAGTTTTCTATATTGTGATTTTTCAAATTAAGCCTGTTATCCAAGAGAACTCTTGGTGTTTAATAAATACAAATGAAATTTTAAAAAAAGATTTAAATGACTAAATTTGTGAATAAGTATCTATGATAAACAGATTTAGAGCCCACCAATCTATTAATATGTTCTAAAATCTATTAATATGTTCTAAAATCTATTAATATGTTCCCTTATATGGCAGAAGGTACTACACAGATTCAACTAAAGAGTTTTGAAAAGGAAGATTATCCTGAATTTTCAGGTAAACTTACTATAATCTTAAGTTTCCTTAAGAAAGAGTCAGGAGGATGAGGTTAAGAGGGAGAGCTGAAGATGCCACCCAGCCGTATCTGAAGATGAAAACAAGTCAAGAAATGTAGGTTGGGCTGAGGTTGTGGCTCAGTGGCAGAGTGCTTGCCTCGCATGTGTAAGGCACTGGGTTCAATCCTCAGTACCACATAAAAATAAGTAAACAAAATAAAGACACTGTGTCCATGTATAACTAAAAAATATTTTAAAAAAGAAAGAAAAAGAAATGTAGGTTGCCTCTAGGAACTGAAAAAAGCAAACAAAACAAAGCAAAACAACAACAACAACAAGACCCAAAAAGGATTTTCTCCCAGATACTTTCAGCTCTTCAAAATTCTTGATTTTAGCCCAGAAGAGCCCATTTCTGACTAGTCTCCTCCAGAATTATAAGATACTAACTATGTCTTGTCTTAAGCATCTGTGGCACTTTGTTACCACAAAAATGGAAAATGAGCACAATAGTTTGTACTCATTATATATAATTAGAAAATTTAAAAAGTACAAGAAAATGTTTATTGTTTGATTAAAACGATTTGAGATGTGTTAATCAGCATATGTTACATTTTTCTATGGTCTTTATGGCTAAGTGGAACGAAGTCTCTTCTGGGAGAAGTCACTATAATTTAAAAATACTATCTTAGACTGCAAAACTGCTTAAAACTTTCCAAATTAAACCATTTCATTTAATGAACAAGAAAGGTGGGTCTTGGATAAGTAACTGATTTTCCTAAGGATGCACAATCAGTGAGTGACAGTGGCAACGGGACTTCTGATCCTTGTTTTCACGTTCACGCTTCTGTTATCTGCTGCAAATATTTTTATCTTCTCCAATTGAGGATTTGCTAATACTTGGCTCAAGTTAAAAAAAATTGTGAATTATGTAATATAACCTAGAAACCTCTGAAGTCCTAAAATAAAAGACTGATATTGAAATTTAAGGAAAATGATATTTCCATTTAACTGTAGGTGATAGCAACACTGGAAATTTAGATAGATGAATTTAAAAGGTAGAGCTAGTCTCTTTATTCTGATTAAGGTGGCTAGATATACAGGCCACTCAACGAAATTTGAATTTCAGGTATAACAGTTGATTTTCTATAAGGAAGTCCCAAATTTCACATGAGACATACTTACATTAAAATTTATTTGCTGTTTATATAAGATTCATATTTAGCAGGCTGTCTTATATCTACATTTGGTAATTGATAACACAACATTAGTTTGTTATGTCACTGAGATACAAGGCTATAGTATTTCATTTCCAAGGTTTTAAATACTCAGGATTTAGATATGAAATCTACTTTATTTTAAATGTAGGCAATTTAGGTCAGTATCCAAATTGATTTTATGCTTAGACTGTCTAAAGTAGACCTATAAATTTAATTTGTTTAGGTATTTGAGAAATGCTCATGAATAGAACTATATTTATAGAATCTCCTATACAGTGAATTTTTAGGATGAGCATGTGACCCTAGTTTTTTAAGACTACTATGGAAATCACATTCCCTTGACTTAATGACAAAGTACTATTGATACTTTGATTGGAAAATAGTTTAGATTTGGTGAAGGAAATTTTCAGTGTAACACAAATAATTGCTAATGATAATAGTAATAAATTATAGCTACAGTTAAAGTACAGTTAGCTTCTAACATGCACTCCGGCAGACACAAAATTCCCCCACCTTGAGCAGGTATGTATTTAGGAAAGCTTTTTCCCCTTCATCTCATATAAAAAACAGAAAATGAGAGGATCTTTCTGGAATTTGTTTCTCAACTAATGGCATGTTTACTAAGATCGCTCCCTTTCTGGATGATTAATTTAGAATCCAGTGTGACAATTCTGTCTGCACGAGATGTCTTATTCTGTAGCATTCATAAGCATTTGTTTCTTCTCTACCAGAACAGAGCCAGTTAATGATGTCCATAATGCTCCATCAATATGACTTAAATTCAAAGATGTTTGCATGTGTAATATTCACACTGGAAAAAAGTGATAATTAAGAGTCTGAAGTACAAAAGGGTAATGCACTGTCCTCTTGCTCAGTAGGGAAGTTCATTAGCAGTGGAATCATGTCATTTGCCCATCTGTTCATAATTGCATTCACCCCAGGAACTAAGTGAAGGAAGTGACATCACATGGGCCTTATATACGCAAGTTCGTAAATCTCATGTATGCTCTTATCTGCATGGATGACTAGAGGGAGAAAAAGCAAAACAACAACAACAAACTTCATGAGCAACAATAACAACTAATTGAGTCTTTTTCAAGCTTAGCACAGGCAGATGACCTCATTAATCCTGTAATCCTGACAAGATATTCTATCTCTAGGAAGTCTCACAGAAAAATAAGACACTGCTGCTTGTGTGTGTTATCAAGGCCATATTGTGGGGGTAATTATCTTTCAACTGGTTGGAGACACACCTCTTGTTTGTATGTCCTAAACATTGGGTGCTTAGCAGCTGCTGTAATATCAATAGAAGAATGAAATAGGCCCTCATTAGATTAGCACTGAGCTTATTGCTGGTGCCAGTCTCATTATTATTGGTGACTAAACTGGCAGATTGTCAGGATGCCTCATGGTGAGATGAGCTTTTGCAGCTCTTTGTTTGTAGTTATTATAAACAATGAAGTGAAAGCAATCCCTTGGGCATAGTCATGTCTCACAGGCTTTTTTGTGTGTAGCAATCAGCTTGCAGAGGCAGCATTGGTAAACAACTTCTTATTTTAAGGAATGATATTAATTAAAGCATGGAGTGTGGTTTGGAAAGAGAACTTGTTAATTATTTAATGTCACCTGCTCTGATCAGGCCCACCAGTTGATTGATATATATATATATCCTCGGATATGCTTATATATATGTATGTATATATATATGCTGATATATATATACATATATAAATATGCTGATATTTATATATATATATCCTCAAATATGCTTTCTTGTCATGTACACCAATGAAAATATAGACTTCCAAGTGGTGAAAGCCTGTTTTTCATTTTAAATAATCTGCAAATGTGAGACATTACATCATAGTCCTAAATGCAAAACAGATTTTCTTACTTTCTTTGGAAAATAGCATTGAATCCAAAGACTGCATACTGCTGCTTTGCAAACTAGTTACAATTATTTAGGTCACCAAGCTAGAATTGTCACTTTATCTATAAAATAATTCAAGAGAATTTGGCAGGGAGTCATTGTGTATTTGACATGAAGTGTGCACTTGGGGTTGAAATACTCAAGTTAATGAAAATATTTGTCTAATTAAAATGATTACAAGTTTCAAACAATACCCACAGTATTTTAAATTTTAAATAATTATTATATGAAAAATGCTTCACCTTACCTTGTCAGCATTTACACACATACAAGGTAAGTGTCAAATTGCTTTAGCCAATTCTAGAAAATAAAAGCACATTTTGTATATTTGCATATTTGCTTCTTAGTGTTAAGTGCAGGAATATTGATTCCACATTCTCATTTCTGTAGAGCAAAAGAAATTTTTGGAGCCTCAATCATCCAATTGGTTTGTTGTTGTTATTCTCTAAGTGTAAGGCAAATTTAAGAAGACTGCATATTTTTCCAGCAAAATATCTATAAATAGCTACAGAGCCAAACCTGATCCTCTGATGTTAGTTGGTTAGGATTTCATGTGAATTACTGTCATCCTGTGAGACTTACCTTTTCCAGAAAAACATGCATCTCTATGACAAAGAGAAGCAAGCCATCCAAAAAATGAGGCTGAGATTTCAACCATTTCCCCAGAGATCATAATGAATGCACCATAGATTTTAATTTGCACGATGTGGCTTTGCCCCTAAATAGAGGCAAGAGCTGGCAATTCAGATCATGTCTCCACAGAGTTTTGATGATGCTAGAACTTTTCTTCATTTTCTCTATCTTCTGCCATTCATTAGCAAGCACCAGGATTAAACTCATTACTATTTCACCAAAGAATTACCTTGGCAAACTCTCTGAAAGGATGATCTAAAATAAGATCATCCTTTGATGGCTTATGTCTTCATAACTGAATCCTATGTCTTTCAGAAATCATTTTATCACAGGAGGGATTTGCCTGAAAGATAAAACAAGTTCCTTCTTTTTGCAGGGTCATAAGCCATTCATTTTACTTGGGATATCAACTTTGAAAGTCACCTGATATTTACACTTTTTCAGCAAATACATTTTAAATTATCAAAATATCTTCAACAATTCTTTCCTCCAGTGCATTTTAAATTTTTCTCTCAATATGAATAAACATTTTGAAGGCAGACTTTTAAGGCTTTGCTTTAGAATCAAATTTTTGGAATTACAGAGTTATTTGTTTATTTGTTTATTTATTTATTTTTAATTTTTTTTTTTAGTTGTAGATGGACACAATGTCTTTATTTTATTGCTTTGTATGTGGTGCTGAGGATCGAACCCAGGGCCTCACGCATGCGAGGCAAGCACTCTACCGCTGAGCTACAATCCCAGCTCCTACAGAGTTATTTAAATACATTTTTAATAGTCAATGTTGTTTGAACGGGTTGAAAATAACACATAATTCAAAAGTATGACAGACAATAGATTTAAATAATTGAGACTAAGAATGATTTTAAAAACATACAAAAAAGTGACTTTAGAAAAATTGTATGTACTTGAAGAACTCTATTAATATGCAAGAAATTTTGTTATACAGAAAATTATTGATGTCCTCTGAATATGGTAAGTTTTGGTTGCATTTTGATTGACTTTTAGACAGAGATATTGGTAGAGGATAGGTAGATAAATAAACATAAGTATACACTTGTAAACATTTATGATTTTCATGAACAATCTTTCACTAACTTGCACAAACTACTTTTAGGAATATTTAAATACAAATGACTTTTTCTAAATATCTCTAATAATGAAAAGATACAGCTATCTAAACACAAGTATGATTCTGTAGTTCCCTCAAATTTGGAAAATCTGCATTTCTTCAAACCTATTTGGAGAAATAAAGATAAATATTCTTGCAAAGTATTAAAAAATTTCCTCCCAAAGATTAGTGTAATAGGTATTAGGAATAATTTTCCCCAATTTAGGGCATTGGCCACAAAAGTATAAAAAGTAATTTAATTTACTCTTCACTTTAACTCCGTGAAATTTATGTTCACTTACTTTGACTTAAACTCATAATTAGTACACATTTTAGTTTGTTGCTTTGGAGTGTGTGAGTGTGTGTGTTTTAGAAGAAGAGTGTCCTGAACACTTTGAAATTGTATATTTTGTCACATGTGTAAGTCATAATTAGTGTTTACCTTTCTTCCACACTTTCTCAAAATTAGAAGAAAAGGATTTTAGCCTCTTAACTAAATCCTTTCTAGTTCCTAAACCAATGAAAACTAAGTCTAGAAATAGGATCTTTCTCCAATCTTTGAATAGGGGTTTCTAGTAAAGGAGTCAGCAAGCTTTTTCTAGATAGAAAAATCACAGGTAAATCTTTTTAGTTTTGTAGGCCATCAGATTTCTTACAACTACTTAGTACAAAAGAAAGGTAGTGAAAAGCAGTCACAAAAGCTGAACAAATGGTGTTTGTGTAATCCAGTAAAACTTGACTTGTAGACTTTAAAATGAAAATTGAATATAATTTTCATGGGTTATGAAATAATGCTCTTTCCTTGATTTTCAAAAACTATTTAAAATATTTTTAAAAATTTAGCTCATGCCTCATGCAAAAACAGGTCGTGGTAGGATTTGAAATGTGGATCCGTCTGTTAACACCTACTTTCGAGTGCCTAGTGTGCCTGTGTTTTTAGGGCAGGGGTGCTCCTGAGCCCCAGGGGCCCAACAAGTTTATAACTTACAACTCTCTGGTCTCATCCAGGAATTTTCAAAATGAATTCTTAGCCTATGACTTCTAGTCTAGCACTTGTCAACCTGTAATGGTTGGTGGAATGTTAGGAGAAAGTAGCTCTCAGTCCATAGGCCATGTTTCTACTTTACTCAGGTTGACCTTCTGGGAACTATTTCACTAGCTGGGAAAACTACTAATGCTCAGTAACCACAACAGCCTTGCTTATTGCACAATAGATCCTCTGCATTTTGTGTATGTTTGGTTTGGTTTATTTCTAGGCTCTCTTGACTTCATCTCAGATTACATGAGTCACTTGTGGTTTCTGGACTACCCAGTAAGTTGATGAAGATGCTAATTTCTCACTGTTTTCATCTGTGTTAATTCTAATTTAAGCCTCTATTTGCTTTAACCTCTTCCGCTTGTTGATGTGCAAGCAGAAGTTGTGAGGATTGTTAGCAAGAATGCACATAATGATTGTGTGAAATCTTCACCTATCAATGTCTTTTATGGTATTACTCTATTGTCTCTTAAGTGTCTTATAAGAGAATGTGTTTGGGACTCAGAGACTTGTGGATCAAATAATATTTTTGTTACTTATTTGTTATGTGACCATAGAAATATTTACTTCTATGTGTAAATGAGTATAATTCTCATTTCTTCAATAGTAAAGTAGAAATGCTAATACATCTACCTTATTGGAAAGTTACATTAAATGTGATAAGATATTTGGCAAGCAGTATGTGTTTCTATTAGTTTTCTGTCTTTGCATTAAAAAGTTGTGAGAAATTTAGTTGCTCGAAACAATGCATGTTTATCATCTGATGACAAATGGTTTCTTCAAGTTAAAAGCTCTGCACAGCTTAACTGAGATTTCTGTTTTAGGACATTGCTAGGATGTGACTCAGGTGTCAGCTAGATCTGTGGCTTGTTCAGATGCTTGACTGGGGAAAGATCCATTACCAAGCCCTGTTGGGTTTTGGCAGAATTCAATATCCGTAACTGCAGAACTAAAGACTTCAGTTTCTTCAGTGGAGTCTGCTCTCAGCTCCCGCAGTTAGTTTTCCAACATGACTACTTGCCTTATGACAGTGTACCTCTGCAAAGTGAGCAATGACTTCAGGGAGGGTCGATACCTCTCCTGTAGGTGCTTTCATCTGGTCATTTGCTCTAAACCTCTGTGTTCATAATATTCCTTATATCTCTGTTAAAATACAGACTTGTGCCAACTTCTGTCAATTCTAATTCACTAAGTCTAGGATAGGGGCTAAGAATGAGAATTTTAGACAAGCCCTTTAGTTTCCCTAATGCAAGTTATCCAAACAAGATATTTGAAAGAATAATGAATCTGATGGTTAAAATAAAACTGCTTGACTTGTCGTTTTGGTGGTCAACAAGAATGTGCCACATAAGTTTGTATGTATATATGTACATATCTATCTGTCTTTCTATGAAGTAAAGGATTCAATAAGGCCAGAAGATAAAGAAATATGTACCTAACTAATAGTAATAATACTTCTTACTCATAAAACTGTCTATGCCAACTCATGAAAAGCTAATTATATATCCTACATAAAAATATTAAGGGAATGCCTCCTCATAACACAAATGGGAAGAGAAAGAATACTGAAAAGGGGAAACTGGAATGTATTAAGTGAACATAATTAAAAATGTATTTCCTGTGCTGTATAAAACATTAATAAATTGCCTACGGTATTACTATAAAAGAGCTTAATACTTAATCAAAGGAAATTAGAGTGTATTTAAAACCACTAATAAGAAACCAAGCAAAAAATTGAGTAGTAAGGAAACTATTAGCACTAAATTAAAGATGCATAAACACATTAACTAAATATAGGACTGTACCCTGTGTTTGATTATTTAGAGAAATAATGAAAGTTATTATTATATGCCTTGTGATCTGAATGATATAAATGGCCAAATGATCCTGTTAGAGTCAATTTTATAGTTAGGCATGCAGCCTGTATATTTTAAAAAGGTCAAACTTCAGAATAATACAAATACAGTTTAAAATTGAACTGCATCTCTTTCTACCTATGGGATAAGATATCTTTTTCAGGATATTCATATATAAAATGATAGGTATTGTGGCTTGTGAAAGAAACAGATGAGATACTAGCATATTGAGGTATATGGCTCATGAAACCCGTACAATAAATATTGGTCTCTTTACGCATTTTTCTCTTTCTTGAGTATTATTTACAGGAAAAAGCATCCTTCAAGACTTTTAGTTATGATTTTATGACCTAAAATGGAATTTCTTAGCTTTGACTCTATTTTTTTCATTATTTAATTATTTTTAAAAATGAAGATTTCTGGGCTGATTCGGTTCCAAGATGGCAGCCTAGACGGACTCCTCCGTGCTAGTCTCTCCAAGACCGGAGCTTGAAGTAGTGGAAATACCGTCTCCCAGCCAGCTTCTTGACATCATCCTACGGCTCATCATCCCCCGCAGGAATTTCACTCGTGTGCGTGTACTCAAGGCCACCAGGCAGCAGCAATTGCCACAAGCAGCGAAACTTCAGCAGTGAGCAGCAGAACACAGCTGCGCCACAGGGCCCCAGCCCAGGGCTCCAACCCAGGATTTGCCCCAGGCGGGTGGGGCCTGCTTCTACACAGAGGACCTGGCTCCGGTGCCTACCCAACCATGCAAGACCCCTAGCAGTTGCTCTTGTGGACAAACATCTTCGTGCGGGACCCTCAGATACTGTTCTTTATGGATCTCATCTAACACGGCAGAACTTCGTGCACCAGGAGATGCCAGACAGCATCTGGGGACAAACTTTGATTTCAACACAGCACACCATGAAACAGTGTCTTCACTGCATCCAAGACCACCAGCAGCCCAGACCTTCACCCTGCTGCTGAAGCAGATGGCTTCCTTGTGAGACCCACACCCAGGACATTCTTCACCCAGCGGGAAATTCCAGTAAGCAACGGACAATGCCACCTACTGGAGGTGAAAGGAAGCAGACCTGTTTATTTACATTGAGATTTTTCATTTTTTATTTTTTTATTCTTATTTTTTATTTTATCTTTTATCTTTTTCTCCTAATATTCCTCTCATTTAATCATTTTGGTTTTTTTCTCTGCTCTTTTCTTCTTTCCTTTCTTTTTTTCTCTTTCCTCTTTTCTCTCTCATTCTTTTCCCACCCTCTAATCCCCAAAAGTTGTGAAACCAAGTATTTGTTATACAGTGGTATGGTAGGCTGGGATTTCTGAACAGTATACTAGAGTGGTATTATATAGTCTTGTAACTCCCACTTGCATATGTTTAATTTTTCTTACTATCATGTCTCCTCACTAGCTGTACTCTCTTTTCTTCCTCCCTACTGGTCTTCTCCAACTCCCTTTTGCTCTTTCTTTTAATATCCAACTTCTCTTGGATTCCTTTCTTGTGCTTTCTAAAATCTAATAACCATATCCTCAGTTCCTACTACCCCAACATTCTATCCTACACCCCACCCTCAAGTTTCCCTAACCCACCAACAGAAACTATAGACCCTTGTGCAAATCTATCATTTACAAAATAGATGTTAAAGGAACTCATAATTGTTGTATATTGTGCCTAAACTGTAAATGTATTTAGGAGCTATTAGGAGCTACTTGGTTTGAAACTATATATTGTTTGTATTGAGATCAATCAATGTTGGTCTCCCCTTTAAAGGAGAGGTATTGAAACCCTGCAAGGAAACTATAATCATATAGGAGTAAAAACTGTAACATCTTGGATCAGCAGAGCTAGAAGGAAAGACACACAAACATTATGAAAAAACAAGGGAAGAAAGTGCCTCAAATAAACCAAGATACTACGTTATTAGAATACAGGGTCAGTACAGCAGAAGAAATGACAGAACAGGAGTTTAGGATGTACATAATTAAAATGTTCTGTGACTTAAAGAATGATATAAGAGAGCAAGCCCACCCAGCAAAAGATCATTTTGATAAAGAGATACATAGGTAAATACAGGAAGTAAAAGATCACTTCAATAAGGAGGTAGAGATTCTGAAAAGGAACCAAACAGAAATCCTTGAAATGAAAGAAACAATAAACCAAATTAAAAACTCAATAGAAAGCATCACCAACAGATTAGACCACTTGGAAGACAGAACCTCAGATACTGAAGACAAAATATTTAACCTTGAGAATAGAGTTGACCA
>CM053406.1:21108856-21119017 GCA_028644305.1 Xerus rutilus
CTATGGGATAACATTAAAAGACCAAACTTAAGAATTATCAGGATAGAGGAAGGTATAGAATTCCAAACCAAAGGAATGAGCAATCTATTCAATGAAATAATATCAGAAAACTTTCCAAATATGAAGAGTGAATTGGATAATCAAATACAAGAGGCTTACAGGACACCAAATGTACAAAATCACAACAGATCTACACCAAGCCACATCATAATGAAAATGCCTAACATTCAGAATAAGGAGAGAATCTTAAAAGCCAGAAGAGAAAGGAATCAGATTACATATAGAGGGAATCCAATTAGGATGATGCAGACTGCTCAACCCAGATCCTGAGAGCAAGAAGATCATGGAACAGCATATACCAAGCGCTAAAAGATAGCGGATGCCAACCAAGAATCTTAGATCCAGCAAAATTAAATTTTAGGTTTGATGATGAAATAAAAACTTTCCAAGATAAACAAAAATTAAAAGAATTCACAGCAAGAAAGCTGGTACTACAGAACATTTTTGGTAAAATATTCCATGAGGAGGAAATGAAAATCACCAAGGAAAACCAGCAGAGAGAGAAGCTACACTAAAGGCCAATCAAGGGAGAAACCCAGTCAAGTTAAAAACTAAGAATAAACAAAAATGACTGGGAATACAAACCATGTCTCCATAATAACATTAAATGTCAATGGCCTAAACTCAGCAATTAAGATGCAGACTGGCAGATTGGATTAAAAAAAAGACTCAACAATATGCTGCCTCCAAGAGATTCATCTCATAGAGACACTCACAGATTGAAGGTGAGAGGATGGAAAAAAACTTATCACTCACATGGACTGCGTAAACAAGCAGGAATTTCCATCCTCATTTCAGATAAAGTAGACTTCAAACCAAAGTTAGTTGAAAGGGATAAAGAAGGTCATTTCATACTGCTTAAGGGAATCATACACCAACAAGACATAACAATCTTAAATATCTATGCCCCAAACAATGGGGCAGCCATGTTTGTCAAACAAACCCTTCTCAAATTCAAGAATCAAATAGACCCCAACACAATAGTATTAGGTGACTTTAACACATCTCTCTCACCACTGAATAGATCTTCCAAACAAAAACTAAACAAAGAATTTACAAGAATTAATAGAACAATCAATGGTCTAGACTTAACAGATATATATAGAATATTCCATCCTTCAACAAGCAAATACATGTTTTTCTCAGCAGCACATGAATCCTTCTCCAAAACAGATCATATGCTATGCCACAAAGCAAGTCTTAGTAAATACAAAAAAAATAGAGATACTACCCTGCATTCTATCTGACCATACTGGACTGAAACTAGAAATTAATAACAGTTTATAAAAAAGAAGCCACTGGCAACACCCAGAGACTCAATAATTTGCTATTGAACAATGCATGGGTAATAGAAGACATCAAGGAAGAGATAAAAAAATTCTTGGAGGTAAGTAAGAACTCTGATACACATACCAAAATTTCTGGGACACTATGAAAGCAGTGCTAAGAGGAAATTTCATTGCATTAAGCTCATATATTCAAAGATGTAAAAGTCAACAAATCAATGACTTGACACTACAACTCAAAGCCCTAGAAAAAGAAGAACAAAGTAACACCAAAAGAAGTAGAATATAGGAAATAATTAGAATCAGGGCTGAAATCAGGGCAAGAAAATTGATAAAACAAAAAGCTGGTTCTTCGAAAAAATACACAAAATTAACAAACCCTTAGCCTCCTTAACAAAAAGAAGGAGAGAGAAAACCCAAATTACTAAAATTTGTGATGAAAAAGGAAATATCACAATAAAACCTGCTGAAATACAGAAGATAATCAGAAACTATTTTGAAAACTTATATTCCAGTAAAATAGAAAACCCTGAAGACACTGACAAATTTCTAGAGGCATATGACCTACCCAAACTGAACCAGGAGACCATTCATGACTTAAACAGATCAATTACAAGCAAGGAAATAGAAGATGCCATCAAGAGCCTTCCAACCAAGAAAAGCCCTGGACCAGATGGATTCTCAGACAAGTTCTACAAGAGCTACAAAGAAGAACTAACTCCAATACTCCTCAAATTATTCCATGAAATAGAAAGGGAAGAAACCTTTCAAACTCATTCTATGAGGCTAGTATCACCTTGATTCCAAAACCAGACAGAGACACATCAAAAAAGGAAAATTTCAGACCAATATCCCTGATGAATATAGATGCAAAAATTCTCAATAAAATTTTGGCAAATCACATACAAAAGCATATTAAAAAACTAGTGCACCATGATAAAGTGGGGTTCATTCCAGGGATGCAAGGTTGGTTCAACATACGGAAATCAATAACTGTAACCCATCACATCAATAGACTTAAAGATAAGAATCACATGATTCTATCAATTGATGCAGAGAAGGCGTTTGACAAAATACAGCACCCTTTCATGTTTAAAACACTAGAAAAACTAGGAATCATAGGAACATACCTCAACATGGTTAAAGCAATATATGCTCAGCCAAAGGCCAACATCATCCTAAATGGAGAAAAATTGGAAGCATTCCCTCTAAAAACCAGAACAAGACAGGGATGCCCTCTCTCACCACTCTTATTCAATATAGTCCTTGAAACTCTAGCCAGAGCAATTAGACAGACGAAAGAAATTAAAGGGATACGAATAGGAAAGGAAGAACTCAAACTATCATTATTTGAAGATGACATGATTCTATACTTAGAGGATCCAAAAAATTCCATGAGGAAACTTCTGGAACTGATAAATGAATTCAGCAAAGTTGCAGGATATAAAATCAATATCCATAAATCAAATGCATTTCTATACATCAGCAACAAGTCCTCTGAAAGAGAAATTAGGAAAACTACTCCATTCACAATAGCCTCCAAAAAAATAAAATACTTGGGAATCAATCTAACAAGAGTGGCGAAAGACCTCTACAACAAAAATTACAAGACACTAAAGAAAGAAATTGAAGAACATCCTAGAAGATGGAAAGATCTCCCATGTTCTTGGATAGGCAGAATCAATATTATTAAAATGACTATACTACCCAAAGCGCTATACAGATTCAATGCAATCCCAATTAAAATCCCAAAGTCCTTTCTTATAGAAATAGAAAAGGCAATCATGAAATTCATTTGGAAAAATAAGAGACCCAGAATAGCAAAAGCAACCCTGAGCAAGAAGAGTGCAGCAGGAGTCATCACAATACCAGACCTTAAACTTTACTACAAAGCTATAGTAACAAAAATGGCATAGTACTGGCACCAAAATAGACATGTAGACCAATGGTACAGAATAGAAGATACAAAGAGTAATGCACATAAATAGAGCTATCTCATACTAGACAAAGGTGTCAAAAACATACATTGGAGAAAAGATAGCCTTTTCAACAAATGGTGCTGGGAAAACTGGAAATCCATATGCAGTAAAATGAAACTAAACCCCTATCTCTCACCATGCACAAAACTCAACTCAAAGTGGATCAGAGACCTAGGAATTAGACTAGAGACCCTGCATCTAATTGAGGAGAAAGTAGGTCCAAACAGACTCCAACAAGACTCCAAAAGCACAAGAAATAAAAGCAAGAATCAATAAATGGGATGGACTTAAACTAAAAAGCTTCTTCTCAGCCAAGGAAGCTATCAATGAAGTGAACAGAGAGCTTACATTCTGGGAGCAAATTTCTGCCATATGCACATCAGATTGAGCACTGATCACCAGGATATATAAAGAACTCAAAAAACTTAACACCAAAAAAACAAACAACCTAATCAATAAATGGGCTAAGGAGCTGAACAGAAACCTCTCAGAAGAAGATATACAATCAATAAACAAATATATGAAGAAATGTTCAATGTCTCTACCATTAGAGAAATGCAAATCAAAACTACTCTCAGATTTCATCTCACCCCAGTCAGAATGGCAGCTATCCAAAATACCAGCAACAATAAGTGCTGGCGAGGATGTGGTGAAAAAGGCACACTCAGACATTCCTGATGGAATTGCAAACTGGTGCAACCAATCTGGAAAGCAGTATGGATATTTCTTAAAAAACTTGGAATGGAACCACCATTTGATCCAGCTATTCCACTCCTTGGCCTATATCCTAAAGACTTAAAAACATCATACTACAGTGATACAGCCACTTCAATGTTTATAGTAGCACAATTCACAATTGCTAAACTGTGGAAGCAACCCAGATGCTCTTCAATAGATGAATGGATAAAGAAACTGTGGTATATATACACAATGGGATATTATTCAGCAATAAAGGAGAATGAAATTATTGCATTTGCAGGCAAATGGATGGAATTGGAGAACATTATGCTAAGTGAAGTAAGCCAATCCAAAAAAACCAAATGCCGAATGTTCTCTTTGATTAGTGGATGCTGATACGTAAGGAGGGTGGGAATGGGGAACATAGGAGAAATGGAGGAACTCTGGATGGGGGAGCGGGGAGGTGGGGGGAGGGAAAGGGGAATGGGTGTAGTAAAGATGGTTGAATGAGATGGTCATCACTACCCTCAAGGCATGTATGATGGCACAAATGGTGTGACTCTATCTGGTTTGCAACCAGAGAAATGGAAATATTGAGCTCTATATATGTACTATGACTTGAAATGCATTTAAATAAATTAATTAAAAAAAAAGAAAATTTAAAAAAATGATTTACTAAATTAAATTTAAAAAAATGAAGACTTCCCTTATGGATATTTATATTTGTGTGAGCAATGTAATCTAAAGTTATAACATGCCAATATAATTTCAAGTGTGAAACTTCTGAGCATCTAGATTGAAAAAGATGTTTTTATGCAATATAAGAGTCACCGTGAATATCTCAAAATAGTTGTATTACTTCCACCTCTACCAGTGAATAATTGAACTTGGGGCACACCAAGGATGCCTTTTATCCTAGTTAGGACTGTGCATCTAATAGACAGATCAGGCCCTTGACTCTGTGGTGTTTATACTTAATGGTTGTCCCAATTTATTTTTTCTTAGAAATTCAGTGTTGACCTGACCCCTAAGAGTCATTTATCATTTTAACCAGAAAAAATGCAAATGAGGGTGACCTTTTCCACAGTATATCAATTTACTGCTTGACCAACTACAATCTTGAAAACCCAGTATTTATATACGCATCTTATCCCCTAGGTGTTACAAAAAAAGTTTCTGTCTCCAGTCTTGGATCCGCTGCCATGGGATCCATAAGTCCTGTGGCACTTCTCCATATTTCTTGCCTTTTTACCTGCATCCTGAGTTTCTCAAAGCTAGTGTATCTGACTTTATCCCACCATCCAAACAACCTTATTATTTTCCCTTTCAATTCCCAAGGATTGCTAATCTCCCTTTTTCTTGTAAGAAAATTTAGAACTTGGTTTGAAACATTTGCTTATCGTACTTGATGTCCCCAAGACTTACTCTTAGGAAATAATTCTATTTTGTACTTTTCTTTCAACTCTCTTTCCATAGGAGCATGTAGAATTTTGACTAATTTTTAGAGGTCTATAGGGCTCTCTTTTGGTTGTTTTAAACAAGTTTTATCATGATTTTTTTTTTCCTGACATGACCAAAGCTATGGTTTTAAAATGTAAATACCATATCCAAAGTAGAGGACTATAACTCTATTTTATAAGCTTCCTCAGTGAGAGAAAAGTATCTGCAAACAAAATATAACTAAACATGTAATAATAGAATAAACCGTAACATAAAGCAAGATAAAGACTCAAGGTGTATATTTACACTTGTGTTATTCTTTCAATAATTACACTATATCTCACATTCCTAAGCAGGAAACTTATCTGAAATGGAACATATTGGTAGGAGAAATATATATGCAAAACAAATCTATTATGATACCAATAAAATCTGCAGCTTTAAATCACTGAAAATTTTATACACAAACCTGCAAATTATGTAGTTGTAATACTGCCTCATGCTCATCCACCCTCACATGGTGACAATGAAATTTCTCCATGTCATTTTTGTTTTATTCATCCTAAACATGCCATTGTTTGTGAGAATAAATGATAACACTTCATAATATATTCATTTGGTGCAGTTTTCTTGCACTTTTAAATTTAGTTTCAACCATAATACTGACATCTTTTGCATGCAATATTTAATAACTGGAAGCCCTGGAACTGTGACAAATTAATTTTGGAAGTCAATACTAACCATGGTCCAAATGATAGCTTCCTGTTCCCAGTTGTACCATGACTGGATAAAACTTTTTGCATTTTAAGATATAATTGATAATTCCTTTTTACTGGCTTATTAAAGGTGGATAATAAGGGATGTTTCTTGAAGTTAGACCAACTGAGTTTGAATCACTTATTTAGAACAAAACATATTTTCTGCTCCTATTTTATATAAAATTCAAATTTATAAGTTCAACCATTTCTGTGTAAGATACACACACACACACACCTTACATCTGACACACAGTATGAAGTTTATGTATTTTAAGTGGAAGTGTTTTTCCCATGTCCACTTAGCCACAACCTAGATCTGAATAGTATTTCCTGCATTCCAAAATCCACCCTAAACTCTCATTTCCAGCCAATAATCCCTATTCTGACCTCATTATAGATTGATTTTGCCAGTTTCTGAACTATATGTAAATGGTAGGCTACAATGGGTATATCTTTGATGTTTAAATTCTGTCACTCAACATCATGTCTTTGATATCCAGCCATAGTATTACATGCAGAAATAATTGAAAGTCATTGTTATGTATTATTTCATCACATGAATATGCCACCACATATTTTACATTCAAATTTTGAAAGATAGATTACAGAACCTTAATATAACAAGTAAAACCTCTTTAGACACTCTTAAATATGCTATTAGGTGTCACGGCATTTATTTCTGTTTGAAAACCTTTTGAAAACCAGAAATTGTAAATGGTTGTGTTTTTAAAGAATTTTCAGCAGCTAAATGTTTATTTTTCTGGGGAGAAAGTCTGAGTAGCACCACCTTTTTTTTGTATTTTATTTAGAGATAGTGTCTTACTAAATTACTTAAGGGCCTCACTAAATTGCTGAGGCTGTCTTTGAACTTGTAATCCTAATGCCTCAGGCCCCCCAGCTACTGAGATAGGTGTGCAGCACTGCGCCTAGCACCTAATGAAATCTTTCATCAAATAAAAGCAGATGGAGATTTCCTCAATCCGTAAACAGGCATGCACAAAAACCCTACAACCAACAACAAGGTGAAGGACTGAAGCTTTCCTCTTAGGTCAGGGGAGACTTTGCTCTTACCATTTCTTCTTACCATTACCTGAAGGTTCTTGCCACTTCAATAAAGAAGCAGTAACAAAAGGGAGCTGCATGTCAAAGGAGAAAATATGAATGTCTTTGTTATCAGATAACATAATTATTTATGTAGTAAATCAATATGAATCCACAAGAAATGTACTAGAGTTGATAAATTGGTTTATCAAGAACTCAGGGTATATCATTTACATCAATATCCACTGCATTTATTTATACTAACATAGAACAATCAGAAAACAAAATAAAACTTTAAAGTATTATTTAAAATAACACCATAATATGAAATATTTTGGGATGATTTTTCACAAAAATTGTGAGATTTACATACTCAAAACAATTAAATTTTGTTGAAAGAAACTGAAGACTTAAGAAAATTAAGAAATATAGAATGTTCATTGCTTAGAATAATAATTGTTAGCTATCAACTACATAGCTCCAATCTAATCCTTATTGAAATCTTACAAGATTTTATTTTTTAATTTCAAAGTCACTCTACACATCATATGGAAAAGTGAAAACATTGACAAAGAATGTAGTTGGAGAATTAAAACTGCCTAAATAAAGTTCATAGCATATACATACTCTAAATAAAATAGTGTTTATATGAAAGATAGACTGACTGATCCAAGTAGAGAAAGAGAGTTCAGAAATAGAACAATCCATATGGGGACAAACGTTTTCCACCAAAGTACAAAGATAGCTCAGTGGAGTAAGCACAGTAAACAGCTAATGGTGCTGGGACAGGAGGATACCCACGTACAAAACAAACTAAAACCTTGGGTCCATACCTTACAAAATATACAAACATTATATCAAAATGAATTACATGCTTTAATATAAACCCAGAATTATTCAGAACTACAAAAAGTAGGAGAAAATGTCTATAACCTAGGTTAAAGCATATATTTCTTAAATGGGATATCAAAGCACACTTGTTAAAAGTGAAAACACATGAAATGGACTTCATTCAAACTAAAACCTAAAACTATGACTATACCAAGTGCTGCCAAGTATCGGGAACTAAAACTTTTAAATCATTGCCCATGGGAATGTCAGATGATACAACTACTTTCAATGAGTATATGGATATTTCTTTAAAAAATTAAATAGAATTCTACCATAATATCCACCTATTCTCTTCCAGAGTTTAGAAATGACTGCATATGTCATATACAAAGGCTTAAACATGAATATTCTTAGAGATTTTATTTTTAAAAGCCTCAAACTAAAAATAATCAAAAATATTTATCAAGAGATAGATATACTTAAAATGAAATTTTGGTTTATCCTCATACTGGAATATTTCAGCAATAATATTTAATAGCATGCAAGGCAAGCACACTACCAACTGAACTATATCCCCAGCTTTTAATAACTCTTAATATAGAACATGAGAAGGATGAATATAAAAATAATTACTCAGAAATAAAGAAGTTAGAATCAGTGAAGAGTATATATTGCACAATTCTATTTATTTTTCTTTTTAAAACAGTATGAAATGAAAAATAATCTACATTGACAGAAAGCAGATCAAAGGTGGCAAGAAGGGTCAGGAAAGAGGTGCAAAGAGGAATTACAAAATGGCAGAGGCAACTTTTGGAGTGATAGATCTACTCATTATCTTGATTATGGTGGTGGTTTCATGGCTATAAACAAATGCCAAAATTTATTACATTCATGGTTTAAATTTGTGTAGTTTATCGTATGTCATTGGCACTTCCATAAAGGTATTAAAAACGACAGGAAGAAATGTCTTCTTTCTACACTGTGAAAAATCTTGTATACAATTCCAATGATGTATTTCTTAAAGGTTCAGTTAAACAAACCTAAAAAAAAAATCTCTCTTGTATAAGAATTCTTATAATAGGGAAGATTAAGAATTTGGAATTTTTATAACCAATTCATTTATTTTCAGTGATGTTATTTTATTATTCTCTTATTTCATTCCAGTATTAATTTTTTTGTGAAAAATTACTAAATTCATGTAAATCTTAAAATTATTACCTTTAATTTTTTAAAAAATTCAAAAAAATTATTGTCTAATTTTTGAATAATAAATTTTTGAAAAATAGTATATACATATATATATTAATATCATTCAGTAGTTTGATTCAGAGACATGCTTTTGTGTGGAGCATGGGGCATTCTTTTGTTTCTTTCAGTTACCATATTAAAAGAAAAGAAAATATGTAGAATTTAGTAGAGTGCTCTATAAATTGAAAGAAAAAAATGTTATTTATTTTTCTTCTCTCTCTTCCTCTCTCCCCCTCCCTCTCTTTTTGATTGAATCCAGTGGCATTCCCACTGAAGTACACCCCAGCCTTCTTAATTTATTTTTTGTTTGTTTGTTTTGAGACAGGGTCTTACTAAATTGCCCAGACTGGTCTTAGCTTCCTGAGTTGCAGGGATTATAGGTGTGCACCAACATGCCCAACATTTCATTGGTTTAAAGGAGAATTATAGTTGCAATATTTTGGATGTTAGTCTTAACAAACAATGTCGCTAGTGGAAGTACTATTATAAAGGCAATCACAGAATAACTAGAGTTAATAAATATACTCTAAGGAAAAGAAATCTTCATGGCTATGATTTATTGTATGAATATTCTAGAAGTTTTAAGAGCTGGATTGAGTTGTAATTGAATTTGCTCTGTTTACTCCATTTCTTCATTCTCTGGGTAAAATAATGAATAAAATCCATGATACAGGAAAAGAAAAACAAAGAAGAACCTAAACCCCTATCTCTCACCATGCACAAAACTCAACTCAAAGTGGATCAAAGACTTAGGAATTAGACCAGAGACCTTGTGTCTAACTGAGGAGAAAGTAGGCCCAAATCTCCATCACGTTGGATTAGGCCTCGAATTCCTTAACA
>CM053406.1:21119517-21147995 GCA_028644305.1 Xerus rutilus
GTAACATAGACCAAAATAAGTTTTTGAACAAATATTTTCCATATTCTAATTCTATGTATTTTTTTCGCTTTTAGAGATCTCTAATGACAAAAGAGATTTCTGTGTGAAACAGCTTTTCTTAGTATTAAGTTATATGTTTAAAGATTAATGCCATGAGTGAGAAAAATGTTAACTTTTTAGGCATTTTTATCTAAAAAAAAAAACAACCTGCATATTTTTTTGTAACATAGACCAAAATAAGTTTTTGAACAAATATTTTCCATATTCTAATTCTATGTATTTTTTTCGCTTTTAGAGATCTCTAATGACAAAAGAGATTTCTGTGTGAAACAGCTTTTCTTAGTATTAAGTTATATGTTTATCTTGGAGAATAAGGATTCCTGTCTCAAACTGAAGAACCAGCAAGGATGAGCTGCCCTTTTCCTTGTAGACATAACACATGTGCATACAAAATATCCACAGTCCACTAGAAATGATAACTGGAATGGTATAGAGCTTTTATCCCAAATACATTTCCAATGCATTACATAAAAAATGTAAAGTAACAAGACCTATGATTGGAGTCCAGATTGTGATTTCATTTTCACTCCCTTGAAGTTAAATACCTGGTTATGTCTTTATAAGATTTTTATGCTTTGAGACAAAATAACTTCCTTCATTTTGAAAAACAGTTTCATTGTAAAATATTTAATAGAAGTGCTTTTTATAGTATTCATGGATAGTTTATTTTTATTTTTGTTTTTCAGGTACTGGGGATTGAACATGGGATGCTCTACCACTAAGTTATATCTTCAGCCCTTTTTACTTTTAAAATTTTGAGACAGAATCTTGCTAAGTTGCCCAGGCTAGTCTTCAACTTGCATTCCTTCTGTCTCAGATTACCAAATAGCCGGGAATGTAGGTATACATCACTGCACATGACTTAAGTATAATTTTAATAACAACAATAAGCTAGCTGGGCACAGTGGTGCATGCCTGTAATCCCAGCAGCTCAGTAGTCTGAGGCAGAAGGATCACAAGTTCAAGGCCAGCCTCAGCAACTTAGTGAGACCCTGTCTCAAAAGAAAATAAATAACAAGGGTTGTGGATGTTTCTTAGTGGTTAAGCACTTCTAGGTTCAATTTTCAGTTCCAAAGAAAGAAATAAAAATAGTAGTAAGCATCAGTGGAACCACCACCAAGCTTGAAAAATATCACTTTGAAGATTCCCATGTTCCTGTCTCTAGCGGCAACTTTCTGCAAGCGGTAATGAGTACCCACTATTCCAAACTTCATGTTTTATATTCCTTAGCATTATCTTTCTTTTATAAATAATGAAAAATAAAACATACACTAAAGTAGGTACATCATAAGTAGTAATATAAACAATGTTGCAAATAAAGGACCCCATAACCCCAGCTAGACCCTTGTGTGCTGAATCCTTCACACATTCTCTTCTGCAGCCCCCAGAGATAATCATTACAAAGACTATTTGGGAGGTCGCACCATTTGCAAGCATACACTAGAAATAGCTCCCTGATCAAAATTTGGTTTGGATATTGAGGCTGATGATACCATGTGGTATCAAAACATATTTATTTATTACTCTCAAAATAAAAATATTTTGGAAGAGCAGAGTTCCCACACAGGTCTGAGAGAAGACAACACACAACTGTCTGATTCTTCATTTTAGTCAGCTCTGGGGTCAGAGCATGAGACTTAGGTGGTTGGATCCTCCATGCACCAAGGAGAGAGCACATGGACTTCATTATTAACTGGCCCTGATACAGGGAAAGATGGGAAAAGAAAGCAGTGAGACATCAATGCTCGCAGCAAATGCCAAAAATGGTCAGTGTCTTTACTACAAACACTTGTAATTACTTTTGTGCATTTTGTTAACTTTCTTGCATTTCTTTATAGTTTTATTATCTTATAATTGCTTCCTTTACAAAGTATTGTAAATGTCTGCTTTATATAATATATGAATTTTTTGTTTATTTTTTATATGTTTGTGTGTACATACTAGGTTATAGAGTGGATGCAACACCCTTTTTGTGTATTGAAAAAGTTTATCTTCTATCTCATGCCTTATTTTTCAATTTCATAATAGTGTTTTAATGAATAGATTGTTTTAATTTTAATTTGGTTTAAATAGATCAACTTTTGTATTTGTAGTTTTTCTTGTTATGTATTGTTAAAGAAAAATTTCCTAAAATGTGCTCATTAAGAACTTCTTGTTTTGATCAATTGATTGATGATGGAAGTCGATTCAGGGTCTTATGTAGGGTAAGCATACACTCTACCACCTAGCTATATCCTCAGCACCTCATATTCAAATGCATATTCACTACTAATATGCACCTCATATTCACTACTAATGACTTGAATTTTAAGTTGGACTCTATCTGGAAGTGATTTTGAATGTGAGAGAGAATATTAGGCTCATTACGTTTTACCATGTGAATGAACATATTTGTCCCCAGCAGTACTTGTTGAAAACACTGTTCTCATTCCATTAATATAAATAAAATATGGTTTCAACTATTTGTTGTTACCTATCATCTTTTATGTTCCTTTTATGTATTTGTCTATTCATATACCTGTACAAACTGTCTTAAGTATTTCAAATACTTAACACGTATTGGCATCCAATAAAGTGACTCTTTCTACCATGTTTGATTTCTTGAATATTTTGATGATTATTGAAAGTTGCATTTCTTTAAATTTTCATGTCAGCTTATAAATGATATCAAACATGCACACTTCCACCCCTGTGGGAACATTGTTTGAATTCATATTAAATCTACAAACAATTTAAAGAGAATTGATAAATATACACACGTACAAAAACATGCACATATGCAGAAAATAGGGTCAGAGTATACATATATTTCTCTGCTATAGTCCAAGTACTTGTGTCCCTCCAAAATCTGTACCTTGAAATACTAACCCTCAAAGTGATGGCATTAGTAGTGTCCTTATGAAGGAGGACCTGAGGAGAATTTCACTCCTACCACATAAAGACACAACAAGAAATACTCATCTCTATATAAGTGGACTCTCATCAGACACCCAATCTACTGGCATCTTGATCATGGACTTCCAGCTTCTAGAACTGTAAACAATACACTTTTGTTGTTTATCAGCTGCCTAGTTCATGTTGTTTCATAGGGCAGCCTGGAAAGTTCAAGATATTTTTGTGTTTTTGGACATCTTATTTTCAGTATTTATTTTTGTTCACTAATTTACTGACTAGTCCTCTGGGTACAAACTGAATAGGCATAATTATAATAAGCTACTTTGTTTTGTTTTCTGTGTTAAAAATTTATCAATTTACTATACAAATTATTATGTTCTTGCTTACTTTTAAGTTTCTATAATGTTTTTTTTCTATTATTACTTCTTGTGATATTTTCTCTTATTTTCCCCATTACTATAGTAAATTAGAGTTCTTTCAGCTTGTGTTTCATATAGTTTGACACTGTGTTCAGAGTAGATCTATATTTATTCCTGATAAATTAAGCAATTTGTCATTACAATTCTTTTTTTCACTAATAATGATTTATGAATTCAAATATATTTGTCTGGTATTAATATAGCATAGACATTTACTTAGGCTAATATTCAATTATGTATCTTCTCTATCATCTCCTATTATGCTATCACTAATTCTGCTTTTTTTTACTTGTGTCAATAATCTTTTTCAACTTTTACTTCCATTTTATTCCATTATTGTTTATTGTTTAATCATTCCCTTTTTTCCTATTGGTTATGTAATTTTTTAGTCATTTTATTAATAAGCCTAGAAATTACAACTTTGAACATCAACTGATAGAAAGCTATTATTCAGACACTGTATCAAAGAAGGCATATAGTTTAATTAAGTATGCAAAGATACTCAACATCACCAATCATTAGAGTATTGCATATTACAAGAATAGTGAGATATCCTCACATACCTACTAGAAGGGCAAAAATCCAATACACTGATAATACTGAATGCTGCTAAGGATACTAAACAAAGGGAATACTCCTTCATTATTTGTTATGGTTTGGATATGAGATGTCTCCCACAATCTTACCTGCAAGACAGTACAAGAAGGTTCAGAGGAGAAATGATAGGTTGTAAGAGTGGTAACCCAATCAGTGAATTAATCCTCTGAGAGGGATTAACTGAATGGTAACTAAAGTGGTAGAGTGTGACTGGAGGAGGTGGGAATTGGGGCATGGCTTTGGGTATATATTTTGTATCTAGAGAGTGGAGTCTCTCACTGCTTCCTGATCACTGTAATGTGAGCTGCTACTCTCTGCCACCCTCTCCCGCCATGATGTTCAGCCTCACCTAGAGCCCTGAGGAATGGAGCCAGCCTTCTATGGACTAAGACCTCTGAAATTGTGAGCCCTCAAATAGTCTGCCTTCTCTATAATTGTGCTGGTCAGGTCCTTTAGTCACAGCATCAAAAAATCTGACTAAAACATTACTGGTGAGATTGCAAAATAGCACAGCTAATTTGGAAGACAGTTTGGCAGTTTCTCACAAAACTAAACATACTTTTACAACTCAGCAGTCATGCTTTTTGATATTTACTTCAATGAGGTGAATGCTATGTCCACAGGCAAAACCTACACATGGATCTTTACTTTTACTCTATAACTGCTAAAATTTTGAAAAAATGAAGATGTCCTTCAATAGACAAACAAAATTGGTGTAGACATACAATGCAGTATCATTAGGCACCAGGAAGAAATGAGCTGATGAGCAATAAAACCATGAAGACATGAAGAGATCTCAATGTATATTAATTAAGTGAAAGAAGCAAGTCTGAGAAGGCTACCTACTGTATTATTCTAAATATATGATATTGTGGAAAAAGCAAAATTATATAGGATAGAAGTTACAAGGAGTGTGTGGAAGGGAGAGAGGAAGGGAGAGAGGAATTAATAGGTGGAATACAGAGGATTTTAAGGAAAGTGAAACTACTGTGTATAGCACTGTAATGGTGGAGACATGACCCCCAGAATTTTTTAAAATTGTACAACACAAAGTGTGAACCCTGATGGAAACATGAACTTTATTTAATAAGAGTGTATAAATTTGTTATTCAATTGTAACAAGTGCAAAATCAATGCAAGATATTAATAATAGAGGAAACTGGACACAAAGTAAGGGAGACTGTACTTTCTGCTCAGTTTTTCTGTAAATCTAAAACTGCTCTAAAATATATCTTAAACAAAAATAAAGCTGTTAAATACTACATTGCTTCCAGAAGCAATGCACTTCTTCGGTACACTTCTACACTATGACAAGCCTGAAAGAATTTTTAAAATCAATTATAGAGATGGTCCTGACAGGCTGTTTTTGTTTTGCAATGGTGTGAAGGTGGTACATTTTCAGTAGAAACTTTACTTCAAATTTTGAATGTTGACGTTTTCCTGGGCTAATGATATGCAATACAATCCTCTCTCACAACGCTAGACAGCAGCAGTGACCTTAAACTCCCGGGAAGCCATGTGAGGAAGCAACCGGTCCTCTACAGTTTGCCGTGTTACTGAGAACAGAAGTAGTGTGTTGTGTGCTAAACTACAGTGCGTGGGATTGGTAGATTAGAAGTATTAAATTCACTTTTAACTTAATGATATTGTTGACTTAAATAGTTTTATTGGGACATAGCCCCAATTTAAGTGGGGGTTATCTATATTGAGGTATAATGTACATGCGACAAATGAATACATTTTAATGAATTTCACCCAATGTCTAAATGTATGTAACCAACACAGTCAAAATACATAAGTTTCCAACACCTTCTGTTTTCCATGCACTCCTTTCCAGAGTATCCTCACTTCCCACTCCTGGCCCTAGGCAATTATTTATGTTTCCTCCTGTAGATTAGGTTAGATTTTTTAAATTATTATATGAAAGACTTATACAGGATGCAAACTATTCTTTGTGACTTCTTATGTTCGGCTCAGTATTCATATGTACCTATATCATTGTGTATATCACTAATTTATTCCTTTTTATTTCTGATTATACCATCATACAGATATATCACAATTTGATTATCATTCAACTGGTATGGACATTTGGTTTCTTAACGATGTTTTAGTTATTATGAAAAATGTTCTACAAACATTTATTCAGAGGTCTTTGTGTGATATATATTTTATCTATTTTTGGAAATCTTGAGTTGTGTTATTGCATTTTTGAAACTCATCTTTATGGATTTTATAATCATTGTTCATTATGAAATGTTCTGAATTAGAAATGTTCTGTTATTAATTTATTCATAGAGATTGATAAGTGTATTGCCCCCTTTCCTTTCCTCTTGGCTTATCCCTGAGGCACCATGGTAAAATCCTGCAGAAATTTTTCCTACAGGAGCAGCTAGATACTTCATAGGTGTAGAATGAGAAATCATTTTTCTTTGCTTATAAAACAAAAGATGCAACTATACCTCTGGAATCCTGAAGGGTCTACTCTTTACTCCAGTACCTTAGTATGTAAATGAAATGTCTGCTAGGTCAGATACAGCCAATTTTTGTGTCATGATTGAAGAATAAGAGATGTATAAAGTCTAAGGCCAAATTTCTCTTTGAAATATAAATATAGAGGAAAGTATTCCATTCTCTCTGGCACAAGTTAGACTAAGGCCTCTCCCTTCATACAGCCATTTGACTTTGGGGAAGATAAAATGGCTGTATAATTGTACCTTTTGGGTGAGATAAATTAGGGAAACAAATGGCCACAGAACTCATCCTTATGAGACCAGGGAAAAGGACAGGAAGCTGATTATCAAAATGAAATTGATAGATAACACTCCCCATCAGCTGGCTACCACATTATGTACATTATGTACATTTTTAACTATCATCTGATTTTCAAGATGGGTTTCACATACAGAAGGTAAACATGTTTTGGGGAGTAATGCAAATAAATAATCTCTAACTTTATGTCATCTACAGGACTACATCTCAGGAAACTGAATGCCTACATCTTTTCAGAAACACTGAGAAATTCAGGTAAGTTTTACATGAGAAATGATATGGATGATTAAGCTTCCAAGAAATGACTAACTGCTTTCCAAAGTGGTAGCCCCATTTTATATTCTCTTGAGCAGTGTACAAGTCTCAGTTGCTGTAGCTCCTCTCCAATGTTTGACATTTTCAGTTTTATAAAATTTAATCAATAAGTAGGTATATAGAGGCATCTTATGATGGTTTGTGATGTTTTCTGCCCCAATTGAAGATATTATCTCCCAGTCTTTGATTTCCATAGCTGCTGTTGCTGGCTGTCAGCTATTGGTTTCTCTATTCCTTTTCAAAGTGAGTTTTGCTTTCACCATAGCTACATTAAGATTTCTTCGTTTTTATTGTTACTAAGCAATATGACAATGTTTCAACAATTTCTAATACCTTGGATTTTGTGGCTTTCCTGAATATGACATCTTATTAGTTTTAGAAAATACTCAGCAACTCTTCCTTAATATATTGCTTTGCTGTCTTCTTACTCTTCAATCTGTGATGTCCTTTAAATTGTATGTCAGTCCTTCTTACTGATATCTTAAAAGAGTTTGTACTTTCTCCTGTATTTTCATCCTTTTCTGGCTTCATATTTTATTTTGGACAATTCTTCCTGTCCTTCTTCCATATACATTTTTTATTCAGTTTTATGTAATCTACCATTAAATATGTTCGTTAAGTTCCTAATAGTATTTTTCAATTCTAAAATGTCTTATTTTTCTGAATATGTCATATCACTTTTCATTATTACAATTTCATGTTTGGATTTAATATGCTTAAAAATGTGAAGCACTGTTTTCAGTCACCACTGTATGTCTTTTGATTTTTAAGATCTATTCTTTTTTCTGTGTTGGACATTGTATTTACAGAATTATTTGTTACAGTGATGTCAGATAGAAAATGATATTTTTGCTTTTCCAGAGAGAATTTTGGTTTGTGTCTGTCTGGTTCCTGGGTTATAGTGACTTGGCTTCAGTGATTCAAATTGGTGAATCCAAGTGCTACAAAGCCAATGCATAATGCCTGCAGAGACATTTTAACTTTGTTTTTCTTACTCAAAGGCAACCCTTTAGTATTCTCAACCCAAAGCAGAGGGTACTTATCAAGTATTGTTCATCCTCAATTGATCCACAAATCCAAGAACCTGTTGAAACACTCAGTAGCCAAAACAACCACTTCTCCAGGAAGTTGGTTTTATTACAATTTACAACTTGTTCAGGAAAAATGATGCCCCCAATTGATGGCCCATCTCTCTGAATCACCCTTCTCTTCTATAACTCATGGAAAAAGTCACTACTTTGGTACCTATTAGATGCTTTGAAGGCAATAACAAAATCGTTGATCTTAAAGTAAAAAAGCATAGATGTTATCTGCTTATTTATTTATTTTTCTTTACAGAATATATTTTTTCTTGAAATTATATAGATAAAAAATAATATAGTATATACTGTTATAGACAGTTTTTCCCCCATTATTTTACTGGAGAGTAACTACACTGATACATTTAATGACGTATATCTGTCCATGACATTACTGACATATTCATATTGTACCCCATTTTTAGCTATCACCAAAAAGTATGTGACTTTGTATACTACATGTAAAGGGTTTATCTGTAATACATACCTAAGAGTAAAATTATTTGTCTTAAATTATGTCTCAGCTTCATTACATATTGTAAAATTGTTTTACATAGTATGTATAATAATTTACAAAATCTACTGCCAGTTTATTAGAGTTCCTACTGTATATATCCATAATATTTGTATTATCCATTTAACTTTTGCTAATCCAGTTCTTTAATATAATATTTCATTATGGTATTAACTTGCATTTTTTGTGAAGAAATAAGTCAAAATATTTCTGCATGCTTCCTCCTTCTGTTTAGATACGAATCCATGTTTGTATGTGTTTGGATTTTTTAATGTTTTGTGGGAATTTTTATGTAGTTTGATTACAATTCTTATTTCTGTGCCATAGGATGCAAACATTTTTTACTCACGTGTGGCCTGTCTTTTCTATAGGTATTTTGATGAATATATCTTACTTTTATTACAATTGACAAACTCATTAAATTCTCTTGTAAGTCTTTCACTTTCTGTGCCTTGAGAAACTATTTCTTGTCTGAAAGAACAAAGCTATCTTGTATTACCTTAGAAGGCTTATTACCTATAAGTCTTATAAGACTTCTCTGAATTTAATTTTAAGCATGAATATAAACTCTTCTTTTTTTTCCCTCCATGTAGATAACTAACATCTACATCACTATTTTTTTTTTAGATGTTCAAAATATTCTGAGTAATAAGCACTATCACAGCAGCTATCTCTTAAATCTCTGCGTGGGCTGATCTGTTTGTCCTCTCTCCATCCTTTGTATTGCTATATTTGTTTATACCTGATCCAAAACAGATCATCTTAAATATTGTGACTTTGTAATATGTCTTTCCATGTAGAATGCTTCACTCTCAGCCAATCTTATTGCCTTCCTTCAGTATCCTTTAATTCTCGGCTTTGCTCTTCTCCATTTTGTAATCGGCTTAACTGTTCCTACAACATAATTGCATTGTGATTGGAATTCTGTTGAACTTGTAGATATGTTTTGGGAGAATATAAATCTTTGTGAAAGGAGGTTTTCTATCCATGAGCACAGTATTCCCTTTCCTATATTTAGGACATCCTTAATAGCATTTAACATCTATAAATACTCTTTCCATATAGTAGTTTAGGTCCCAACATAGGAAAAAATTTATGCTCCAATATTTTATTTCTATTACTTTCCCATAAAAATGATATTTATTCATCACTCTGAAAACATTTTACTCATTACCATCCTAGAATATCATTTTTGAAATAAATGGAATCTCCAAAAATAGATGATTTTGCTTTTGAACACAAATCTATACTACTTGTACAGAAATTGATAATTATTATTGTAAGTTTAGATAACAATGACGGAAAGGAGACCAATTAAAACCGCTGAGAAAGGCTTTATTGATATATGATCCCGGGAGAGACTCTCTCCAACAAAGCGGGTCAGGGAGAATCTCACACAGGCTCAGCTGGTTTGAAAGTTTTATGGACTTGGAGTAGGAAGGGGAGGGCTTGGGACAGGAAAGGGAAGCTTAGGGTAGGAAGGAGGGGCTTGGGACAGGAAAGGGAGGTTTTTGGGAGTCCTGTGTCCTCCTGGGGTTGGTGGGGAGGTCACTGCTTGTCTGCTGGTGTTTGATTTATTGTTCTCTCATTCATGCAGGCTGCCTGGTGTTTGTTTTCCTTAGCCGCCTTAAACCGACCTAACAATTATTTAGAAAAATTGGCAGTTTTTTTCCTCTGAAAGCATTGTACCTCTGATTCTTTTTGTATAAATATCAAAGCTAGAACATTTCATAATATGTAGTAAATGTCATAAAACTCAATCTATTGTATTATTCCCGATTTAACTTAAATAAGATTATGGAGAAATGTTTTTAACTCTTATTTGATTGAAGAAGTTTCTTTTTATTATGAGTTTGTCATGACTTCCTATACTGAATAGTTTTTAAATTTTATCAATAGTATGTTTTTGTTCTAATCTCTTATTTAGCACTATATTTAATATTTTTCATTCAGTTTCATGGTGTTGTTTTTCACTTTATTAACATTTTTCCCACAATACATTTAAATGGCATTATAGCATGATTATAATTTTAAAATATACATATGCAAATAATGATTTCACTAAAATTTCAGTGCAAGTATAGGTCATTTTGATGAATAAAAGACAGATGATAAATGGAAAGCAATCAAAATCCAATTGGCTTGAGGCATAACTGATTTATTTTTTTGTTCAACAATATTTGATAACATTAAAATTCTATCTTCTTGAAATAAATATTTTATGAATTATGTTTTCCCATGAAAACCAGGTTAGAATCAAAATATGGCAAAAATGTAAGTTCTAATATTATTTTATTTTATATTATTATATTCTCTCTCAACTATTTTTATAATCAATCATATACATTATATTTCTTCTTTTGTAGCCTTTCTAAACATGTTGTGTAATTCATCCCACAGGAGAAATAAGGGAGATCACTATTACTGACTGCATAGCTTCTTTTTATTATTGAATAATAAAAGATTTTTAAAATAATGATAAAATTCTAAATCATATCCTTTAATGAATGCTGAAGAACAACAAATTTACCTCCCTCTTTCGACGCTCTAAGACATGTTCATCATCCCTCATAGAACATTTTGATCTCTGCAATGTTGTAGACCCTGAATGCTTAGGCTACTAAGCCCTTGCCAATAGCTAATGTGCCTGGGAACTGAATTTTATTTAGTTGTCATTAAATTCAAGGTGGTTTTTTTTGGTACTTGGGATTGAACTCAGGAGTACTCAACCACTGAGCCACATACCCAGCCCTATTTTGTGTTTTATTTAGAGACAAGGTCTCACTGAGTTGTTTAGCACCTCACAGTTGCTGAGGCTGGCTTTGAACTCAAGATTCTCATGTCTCAGCCTCCCAAAGTGCTGAGATATTTAAGTAGTCACAAGTGGCCAGAGGCTACCAAAAAGGGCAGCACAGCCTTGCATATCTATTTATTTATTTTTTTGTTTGCTTATGTGTATATTTTCTTCTTTCTCACCACTAAAAATAAAAAATTGAATAAGGTCAGGTATGATTCCTCAAGCCTGTAATCCCATCTTGGGAGGCTGATGCAGGAGGATTGCAAGTTCAAAGGCAGCTTCAGCAATTTAGTGAAGCCCTAAGTAACTCAGTGAGGTTCTATCTCAAAATAAAAAACGAAATGGACTAGTGATGTGGGTCAGTAGTCAAGCACCCCTGGGTTCAATTCCTGATACAAAAAAATAATAAAATAGATGAAGGCAGGATCTTTATATTTCACTATTACAACCTGAGTGGTTAGAAAAGAAGTTTTTATCTGATTATTTTTTTGTGCCCTTTAATACTTGGAAAGTAAAAAAAATTCAAAAGACTTCTTTAAGTAGGGGAAAGACTGTGGAATATTCTTTAAAACAAATATTAAAATTTTTATATCTTCTATGTTTTATGTTTATTCTATTTTTGGTACTGGGGATTGAACCCAGGAGTGCTCACCACCAAGCCTACAAACCAGTCCTTTTTTAATTTCTTATTTTGAGATAGAGTCATACCAAGTTGCTTAGGTTCTCACTAAATTGCTGAGGCTGACCTTAAATTTGCTATCTTCCTTCTATAGCCTTCCTAAATTCTGAGATTATAGGCATGTGCCACTATGTCCAGCAGACCTTTTCTGTTTACAAAAAATGTCTCCTCAGAAGAGGTTTTCATAATAAAAATCAATTTTTTTCTATCCCAAATACATCAATATTTTTCCATACTTAACTCCCAAATCGATTTCTGTAATCTGGGGGTCAGTTTATATGTAGAATGGTCAGCTTTGGGGATAGACAAGATGTGTAAAACAAAACAAATGTTTAAGTGTGGACTATAGCAAGAAAAAAATAATGAAGAAAATAGTCCAAACAAAATATCAACTGCGTGAGATCAGCCAACTAGTAATAATCCCACATGAGTCAGCTGTAGAGACTCCAGAAGTAAGCAAAAATTTTTGAAAGGTGGATAGAAAACTAAATAGAGTGGTTTTTTTTTCCCCACTAGTTTAAGAAGAAAGGCAGACACTGTCTGTGCATTTGTATGGATTAATATTTAGTGCCATGAAACAGCAATCACTTTCTTATGCTCCCAATTATTTGGTGAGGAATTTGAGCAGAGTGTAGTAAAGATGCTTCAATTCTGCTCCACATGTGTCTCCTGCTCAGGTCACTTGAATGGGTGGAGGTAACAAGAAGAGGCAGAAGCTAGTCAGACATCTTTTTCTCTCTCTCTCTCCACGCAGCCTCAAACACACTAGCTTGGACTTCCAGGTGGACTCGGGCTAGTCAGAACTTTACATGGCATGTCTGAATGCATCAACAGTAAGGAAGGTTCTCTTCCTCTTGAAATCTAAACCCAGACTGTTACAACATCATTCTCATTATACTAAATGAATAGAAACAGAGTCTATTGCCAGTACAAAGGGAGATTCACAGACCTTCGTTTTCAGAGGGTCAACGTATTTGTGACCATTTTTAATTTATCACAGATTAATAAAGCAGCCTTTATTCATGAAAAGGTAGGAGACTTATTTATTTAAAATGAACATGAAAATTTTAAGTGACACATTTTGGAAACATTCTTGGAGGTTTCCTAGAAGTTGGCTATTGGTGTAAAAGTTGTGTATGTTAAAAATGATTCCCTTTATTTATTGCCTACTTGGCCATTACGCTTTGATTATGCTTTGTCTATGCTGCCACATCTGCAGGCAACTTTTTTCTCCTTAATTTAGTCACTCCCAAATAAATCCACCAAGCTCTCTTCAGGGAATGATTCCCTGAAAGCCTTTAATTTTATGAGGATGTCATAGAATTAGTAAAGCAGAAAATCAATAAATGAGACCCTGGAACTCTCAAGACGTTTTGTTCAGAACAAAAATATTGCTTTGCCACATGAACTCATCTTCTTTTGCTTAAGTTCACATACTAAGGCTAGGAAAAGTGATTCTAACAAAATATTGTCATAAGTTAATAATACATGTCTTTTGTTTTATCCCAACTTGTTCCCAAGGAACAAATTTCTCTAATCTCTCCTCTTACATCAGAATAGCAGATAAATGGTAGAGATGTAAAGGGAGTTGGTGGGGCTACATTTCAATGCATTGTCTCAGCAAAGTCTATAACATTGGTCGACCTCATGCTTTAAATATAGCCCTAGCCACCCTGCCACAGAGGCTCATTTGAAAATGGACATGTTTTTCTTTTCCTTTTCTCCCTCCCTTCCTCACTTACCTGGGGGCAGTGGGGAGAGGGGCAGAGTATTATCATTTTCCCATTGTAGGTGGAGTTACCTTCTGTCTTTGAGCACATACCCACCATAGGAACCAAATAATTCAGACTTCAAGTTGGCCTCCTAAGATCTGAGTAATGGCTATCTCCCAAATTACTAAGTGAATCATAAGCTCCCACAGGGGACACCTTTATATACCTCCTGTTACCCTGATGGACAGAATCACTGTCTCTGGGACAGGAGTCCCTGTGTTTTTTTCTTTGCTAACAAAGCAATAGAACTTCTTTTTCATTTTTCTCAAAACTTCATCCTTGTTATTGAATTGGCATGGGGGATATAGACCAAGCTTTAGGTAACAAATATTCTAAAATCTTCACTCTTAATAGCTCAACACTGGTCTTTTGAGAGTTCTTTTCCTTGTTCTAGGTGAGGGAGGAGACAGACAAATGTCCTGCTACTGAGAGTGCCTATACCCTAATTCTCAAAACCTGTGAACATCTTACATAGCAGAAAAGATGTGGAGGGTGTGATTATATTTAGGACCTTGACATGGGGAGATTATCCAGGTGGGTCCAATGTAATTATAAATGATATTATAAAAGGAATATGATAATGTCATAATCATAAAAGGAAATGTGATCACAGAGAAAAAATGCAAGTGAGATCTTGGCTGGAGGAATACCATGAGCCAACAGAAGCCGAAAAGGGCAAAGGAATGAGTTCTCCCTTAGACTTTCCTAATATTCTTCATATATCAGAATGTTAGTCTGGAAAACCTTATTTTAGATTTCCAACCTGTCCAACTTTCAAAACCTATATTTTGTTGTTTTAAGTAAATGTAAAGTAATTTATTACAACAGTATTTATTAGAATGTAAATTCATGACAAAATTAGTTATAAAATTTGCCTCACTTTTCTAAGAGGGGGAGCTATTAAAATTATAATGAAACAAGGGCTAGAAATTGGGAATGTTCCTATCAAATTGAGATGTGTTTACCCTGTGTATACTGTGTATTTTTTTTTTAATCAGGTATTGGGTTAACTTTCTTGGTGATTGTGGTTCTATAGAGAATTGAATAGCCTGATAGAAATTAAAAACAAAGACAATGTTTATGTGAGTATAGAAGCTTATTGGAAGTGTAAGTTGAGCATACATTCTGAATTTCCCGATCATCATTTACTAGGGATTATTCTTCTTGAAGTCCATTGTTTAAAAAACTAGGCCTTGGGATGGTACTGTAGCTCAGTCGAATAGAGCTTGCCAAGCATGCATGAAGCTCTGGGTTCAGTCTCCAGTAACATACACACACACACACACCCACACACAGAATCTTGGCCTCCAGCATGGATCTCTAATGTAACTAATACACTGAGGTCAAATGGAACACTGCAATGCCATCCAAAACACATTATCTTTTTCAACCATGTGAGAAACTTCATATAAATCCCTACTGAAGTATATTCTATTGGATATCTGAGCAGTAACCCTGAAAACTGTCAAAGTCTTCAAAAGCAAGGAATTTCTGAGAAACTGTCACAAGTAAGAATAGCCTAAGGAGACAGAACACCAATATAATGTAGTGGATGGCATACTTGGCCAGAAATAAGACCTTAAGGAAAAGTGAGGAAATATGAATAGAGGATGAATGTAGTTAATAAGAATATCAATGTTGTTTCAATACCTGTAACTAACAGACCATATTAATGCTAAATTGTTAATATTAGAAGAAATGGGAAATGGGGCATACAGGAACAGTTTAGTATTTTGTAATAACTTTATAAATCTAAACATATTTACAATAAATTGTAGTCAAATTAAAAAATATCAAAGAGCTTTATGGCTGGGAGATATGAGGTCTTCATATTTCTAACAGTCAATAAAGTTCAAATCCAAATCCTCTACAATCAGTATTATTTTTCTTATTTTTACAGTTCTATTATTGATCAGGGTGATATTTACTTGCCCTTTTAGCTCTAACTACTGTGGTTATGATAGTGCCAAAATGTTTGAAGACTCAGCTTTTGAAGATAGTGCTCTTACATACCTAGAAAAAAATGTTTGTTTTTTGTACATGTATTCATATATATGCTAACAGGACATTTGTATATCTGATACTCTAATTAGTATTTTAAAAGTTTTAGTTTCACAAATGGGGAGATGAATTCCCTAACCTCTAGGAGGAGCTCATTGCCAGCAATCTCTTCATAAAAATGTACATAAACTCTTTCCCTCCTCTACCTCCATTCCATTTTTTTTCCATTCTGTACTCAAAGGTAGATGATCACAAAGCTAATGCCAATCAAAGCAAAATAAACAAATCTACTTTTTTTTTTTTTTACTAAGGGCAGGAGCTTTCAGCAAAGATGAGCCTTAAGAGACTTAAAAACAGAGATGGGCCTAAATCCTCCATACTTTTTAGATATCTCTTCCTTTCCATAAGAAGTGCCATGTTTTGCATATGACATAAAAGGAAAAGAGCCAGAACCACCTATTCTATTCTGTCCTATGTCTGAGGAGATTCCACAAGATTTGTTTGTAATGGATAGTGCATATTTTCTTTTGATGGGCCAACTTTATATTTATCTCAGAAAGTTCTCCTGACAGTAAACAGCTTGGCTAATATTCAGGGTCTTAACCATCTCTATTTTCTTTCCATAACAGCTAAAAACAACATTTTCTATCCAGAAATACATCTTTATATTAACACATTTTCAAAAGTAACACAGGCTTATGGATAGAATAGGAAGGGCTTCTTATTCATAAGTGTCAGTTTGATAAAAGCTTTCATAATCACTTTTAACACATATCCTGCATGAAGTTCTATTATACTTTAATGCTTTACTATTATCTTTAAAATCATAGTTACTTTTCAAAATGGATTGTTTACTGTTGAACATTTATTATTATTTTAAATGTAAATAAATACTTTTAAACTTTCTCAATGTTAATAGTTGATATGATAAATATTTAGAGATATCACCCGTGAAAACACAAGTGTTGTACGTCATGATTAACTTAAGAATATGAGGACTACTGCTTTAGAAATCCAAGGTCAAGATAACCTAGAAGCTGGGGGATAACCCAGAAAGCCCTAGAGTAAGAAGGCTGAATGTTTTAAGTCCTGCGGAATGTTTATTCTGCAGAGATCTGTGGCTTACTTGACAGCTTGGGGAAAGACACAGTGCCCTCATAAATGTGTCCAGTCTTGGTATACCCCAGCAATCCAAAGAGAAGCTGTCTATTTGAACTGAGCCTTATAAAGCATGATTTCAGACTTTTCCTTTAAAAAGTTTTAAAGGTAATATGCAGAAAAGGATGTTTGAAGTTCTACATTGCTGTTTTATACCTATATGCAGCTGTGTGTGTGTGTGTGTCTGTTTGAAGAAACATACAGAAGATTATGGAAAAATAATACAAGTATATACCCTAGGTTTAACATTGCCTAGAGAGAGGGAAGAAAGATGGACCCATGAACTAAAGAACGATTTATGTGAAATTGTTTTTGATTATATAAGTGAATTTATTGTAGATGATTTAAAAAAACTATTACATCTTTCTCTTCCACTCTTTTTCAATGAAAAATAAGGTTGCTGAATCATATATATATCATGCAATTCTACCTTAGAAAGAAAATAGTGGTATCATATGTTAATATATATGTTTGTATAAATGTTTGTAGAGAAAGAAAAAAGGATTGCAAGTATACATATTAAGCTGTTAACATTGGTCACCTCCATGAGATGAGAATGGGAAGCAGAGAATGATAATTAACTTGGCCTTCATACATTTTGCAAATATATTGTTTAACTTATTAAAAGAAGTATATGGATTATAATGGAGAAAAAGACTTTATTAATGATAAGTAACATGAAACAGCATTATGATACAATGCATGTGCGAATAGGTTAAAAATAATTCACGCAATTTTTTTTTTTATAATTTAGAGATGTGTATTTATGGGTGCATGTGTAGCCATGCAAAACTTCTCCAAATTGTCACCAAACCGCATAAAGCACAAAGCTGATTTTAAAAGTTGTGAAGGAGCTGGGCGCGGTGGCTCAAGCCTGAAATCCCAGCACTTAGGGAGGCTGAGACAGGAGAATCGCCAGTTCAAAGCCAGCCTCAGCGATGGCGAGGCGCTAAGCAAGCAACTCAGTGAGACCCTGTCTCTACATAAAACACAAAATAGGGCTGGGGATGTGGCTCAGGGGTCGAATGCCCCTGAGTTCAATCCCCAGTACCAATAAATAAATAAATAAATAAGTAAGTAAGTAAGTAAATAAATAAATAAAAGTTGTGAAGGGCTATTACATTCTAAATTCACATAGCCAAAAGGAATGGATTACAGTTGGGGTCTAACATCTAAAGAAATGGCAAAGCTTGAGAAAAGAATAACAGAAGGAAAATAAGGATTTCAATGCCAAAATATGACCTCCTATTCTATTCTAGGAAAGTGAGGTCATTGATCAACCTAGACACAAAAATAGGGACACTTTGGATTAATTTAAGTTTAAATAATGATTTCCCAGTTGTAATTGTCTAGTAACTAAAGTTACCTGAAAAGTATGGATCAAACCAACATGACATTGATGGAGGTGCCTACCACCCAGCAAGAAAGAAGTGTATACATCATGTGTAAGTAAGCTGAAGTTGGGGTGGGTTTAAATTACCACATTATTGCAATTATTGGGAAAAATAAAACCATTCAAATTTATGAGACTAATAACTTGAGATTCTGTTTATTTATATGTAGAAGGCTGTAAGGGCACATGTTACCATGGTAATAAGGGTTATAGCTTGTTGAAAGAATCATGGGAGGTTCTATTTTCTCATTTTTGTTTGTATGAATACTTAAATTTGCTACTAAAATCTGTATTACTTTTAGTGCAAAACACTTCAAAATATTTTATGTGTAACATAAATGCCAATATTAAAATATGTGATATTGATTTACTACTAAATATCATCTAACTCTGATCTTAATATTTACATAGATTTTCTGGAAGTTTAAAAGCATTGTCAATACAGTTCCCTGTGGTAATTATTGACTTAGCAGAGAGAAGTGTTATTTTTTAACTCTTCCTAAAATATGGTGGATAACATTTTTCTTGTATTCATTTAACAAAGATTCCCTGAGGACCACTGATTAGAGGGGATTTCTTCTTATAGTAAATAACTGCCATCTATTGTCTTTCCCTTTTGGGGGCTCATGCTATTAGAAAATATGTGTGAACTATGGGCAATATTTTTTTCATGACATTTTTAGCATCTTACAGAAAGTATATAATAAAAAAGTCAACAGCTAACAAGCATAAACCATACCTTTCACTCTCATGATCAGTAGAACTTCAATGCAGAATATATTTCTTTGCCTATTGTGAATTGTGCTGCTATAAACATTGATGGGGTTGTGTCATTGTAGTGTGCTGTTTTTAAGTTCTTTGGCTATATATCAAGGAGTGGCATAGCTGGGTCAAATGGCGGTTTCATTCCAAGTTTTTTAAGGAATTACCATACAACTTTTCCAGATTGATTGCACCAATTTGCAGTCCCATCAGCAATGTATGAGTGTGCCTTTCCCCCCACATCCTTGTCAACACTTATTGTTGCTTGTGTTCTTGATAACTGCCATTCTGACTGGTATGAGATAAAATCTTAGAGTAATTTTGATTTGCATTTCTCTAATTACTGAGGTATCAAACATTTCTTTCATATAATTGTTGATCAATTGTATATCTTCTGAGAAGTGCCTGTTCAGTTACCTAGCCAATTTATTGATTGGGTTATTTGGTTTTTTTGGTATTCTTTATATATCCTGGAGATTTGTGCTCTATTTGATGTGTGTGGTAAAGATTTGCTTCCATTCTATAGGCTCTCTCTTTACCTCATTGATTGTTTCTTTTGCCAAGAAGAATCTTTTTAGTTTGAATACATCCCATTTATTGATTCTTGATTTTATTTCTTGCACTTTAGGAATCTTGTTAAGGAAGCCAAACTGTGGAAATAGATGAATGGATAAAGAAACTGTAGTATGTATATCTATATCTATATCTATATCTATATCTATATCTATCTATCTATCTATCTATCTATATATATATATATATATATATATATATATATATATACCTGGAATATTACTTAGAAATAAAAGAGAATAAAATTAGACCATTTTCAGGTAAATAGATGGAGTTGGAGAATATCATGCTAAGCGAAGTAAGCCAATCCCCAAAAAACAAAGGCCAAATGTTTTCTTAATTCTTAATGAGGGTGGAGCATGGGATGAGTGGAGAAACTTTGGATTGGGCAAAGGGGAGGGAGGGATGAGGAGGGGGCATGGGGATAGGAAAGATGATGTAATAAGATAGACATAGTTGCCCTGGGTACATGTATGATTGCATGTATGATGTAACCCTAATTCATATACAACCAGAGCAGTGAAAAATTGTGCTCCATTTGTGTACAATAAATTGAAGAGCATTCTGCTGTCATGTATATCAGATTAGAACAAATAATAATAAAAAAGAATATATTTCTTTGCCAATCATTTTCAAAGTTATTCTTTGCCAGACATTTGGGTTTTCACAACACTAGCATGATTTGGACCTGATTGTTTTACCTCTGAAATATTTTTCCTGATCTAGATGTACTTTCATGATATATTAAGTACACACTATAATTAGTGTATGCAATGAACATCAAGCTCCTTCTAAAACCCATGTAAGTGTTAGGAGGTATTCTTTCCATTTCAAAGGAAGGGAACAGATAGACATTAACAAAGTAGAGATCAGAAGTATTGATCAGTTACTGGATTTCTTTCATGACATTTAGAGATAACTAAGGAAAGAATACTGTTCAGTGCACATTTACATGATTTTTATCTGTAGATATTTGCAAACATATATATCTATATAATATAATGCATGAATATGCTGATTCTTCTGTGTCAGATAATTTTAAATATCTATTAAAGGAATTGCAAATTCATGGTATTTTGATGTCTAAAAGCTTATTTTTAGACATATAGCTCTGCTGTAAGCTACTGGATAGCCTGATTGGTTTTGTGCTCTCTGACATCAGTTCCTATGTTTTAAAAAAATGCTTTTCTTATTTCAAAATGAAATGTCAGCCAACAGCCCTTTTATTGATTATTAATCAGGTTTCTATTTGACAGGAAAAATTTTTTTCAGTAGAATTCTATTGGAAATTTTGCTTCTGGTTTTGCTTAGTAAAATATATAAGCAAATCATCAGTTACAAATAACAATAATCAGAGAAGTTATATTAATTGTAATACACATGTTTTTCTATCTTTGGGAAACAATAAGAATAGGAGTATGGCCATACTAAATGGCTGTTTCCTTAGCACTGATTTCAAAGAAGGGAAATTTTACACCTTTTATTATGGCACTCTTAATTGTTTCTATTTTACTGATTATTTTTCAAAGATCATTCATAATTTGATTTTATTATCTCAGTTATTAATTCTCTAAAATATATGATGTGGTTTCACTAAATACAATGTGGTAAAATTGTCTAAATTCCATTTTCCGTAATGGTACTGCCCTTTCCTCAGCTCAGAGGGCATGTTTTCTGCAAGATGGGGAATGATGTCATTTTATGCAGAGAATAATTTACCACCTGCTGGAAGGAGGAGGCATATTGTGGCAGCTGCATTGCTGATTTGAAACAGCAGCAAAATATAAATGTATAGATGAGTACATCAATGTAATGGGTGGGGAAGTGTAGCACACTTTTCCCAACAACAGCTGGAAAATTATACTAAGCCTAAAATAGTATCTTTTGGCTTCACACCAAATGTTTCTCTCCCTAGTACTATGCAGAGCAAAAAAACTACTCACAAATGAATTCCTTATTCTGTTTACGGAAGTAGCATTTTCATTGAAAGGCATATTGGATGTTCAGGGGGGGATGGTAAAAAATAAATAAAAGATATATTTTCTGACCTGTCCATTTTAAAATAAGACCCAGAGTCTTCAGACAAACAAGCAAGAAATAATGCCTCTTGAATCCTTGATGTTTTCCCTGTAAGACTGACCTTGTATAAGCATAAAATTTTTAAAGGAAAGTGAAAAATTTTATGGGAGTTTTATAAAATGCCAGTAATAAAATCAGAAATAATCTATCTCTAAATGACAGATTTCATCAATTACGAATGAAAAGAAAACTCTATGTATTTATAAATAATTTAATAAATGGATGAGTTTGTGTACAAATACAATCAAATCATGAGTCCGTACCATTTTTTTCTTATGTGCATTGAGAGAAATTGCTAATGCAGAAATTGACACGTAGAATCAAGTTGAAGATGTCTTTTCTTACATACTTTTTATTTATTTCGTTTTAAGAATTAAGAAGAGTGATGTTTGTAGTCATATTCTCTTCTTTTGTAAAGTGGAGTAGAGGTGTACCTGGTCATCTTCAGTGTCTATAGACTTTGATATCAGCCTCAATCATTTAATCAGTGACCTTCCAAATATCACATTTAAAACAGCAATAGAATTTTAACTTCCATTTATTCTTTTTCTTTTAGATATAAGAATTTTCCATAATTCTTGTTATAGTTTAAGTCATTTTCATAAGGATAAGTAATTTTTACATTTTGATTAATTAGATTATTTTTTCCTATTGTGATTTTTTGGTCATTTAAGCAAAAATCAAAATTTTCTTAAAGCTTTGTCTACACAGTATGCAATGTTGAATTCCCTATCCCTGTATAAATTTGTTATTTCATGTGAAAAAAATCACACTTCAATTTGCACATTTTTCCTGGTATTCTGTGGTAAATGAAAATTTTATTTTGATTTCATGCCTGTTTTACAATACAGCAAAAAGTAAAGAGTCAAAGAATATATTATCTCTGGCTATTGGACGTCTGCATGTTAAAAGTGGATAATTCAGTTTTTAAAATCTATTCTCCACATTTTCACCCTGGGAATGAAGCCTATGAGAATTTCAATTAATTTAAAATATATTTTTTTACTGCTTAATTATGCCATAGTCATTTGGGAAGTTTTAGAACATGTCAACAAATCAAATATCTACCAATCTCCTACCATGAAAAATGTGGAGTCTCTTGCTCTTCTTGAATCTGGGTGAGTTTAGGAATGCTATGACCTATAGATGATTGTGGAAGTGATGTCATGTGACTTTTGAGGGTAAGTTATTAAAAGGGACATGCCATCCTGCCTGTTCTTCTGAACACAATTTAATGTGAAGCCTTCACCACGTAAATAGTCTTATTATTCAAGTGCAGCCATGACAGAGGGTCCACATGTAGAAATGCTAGTCAACAGGACCAAATGATGCATCCACTCTGGAAAGCAGTATGGATATCTCTCAGAAAACTTGGAATGGAATCATAATTTGACCTAGTTATCCCACTCCTTGGTTTTTACCCAAAGGACTTAAAATCAGCATACTACAATGACACAGCCACATCAATGTTTATAGCAGCACAGTTCACAATAGCCAAGATATGGAACCAACCTAGGTGCCCTTTGACTGATGAAAGGATAAAGAAAATGTGGTATATATACGCAATGGAATATTACTCTGTCATAAGGAATGAAATTATGGTATTTGCCAGTACGTGAATGAAACTGGAAAATATCATGCTAAGTGAAATAAGCCAATCCCCTGCCCCCAAAGGCCAAATGTTCTCTCAGATTTATGGATGCTAACCCAAAACAAGGGAGTGTACAGAGGGGAAGAATATAAGTTAACTGGATTAGACAAAAGGGAATGAAGGGAAAAGATGGAGGGTGGGAATAGGAAAGATAGTAGAATGAATCAGGTAGAATGAATCAAATGAGTTTCCTTTGCTCATATATGAATACATGATTAGTGTAACTGCACATTATGTACACCTACAAGAATGGGATCTTAATAGGAATGGGTTGTACTCCATGTATGTTTAATATATCAAAATACACTCTACTATCATGCATTTAAAAAAAAGCAGACCAAATTATAACTCACATCAACTGCAAAACTGCAAGCTCTGAGAATCAGTCACACTGGATATCTAATATGCAGCCTGCAGATGACTGAACCCCAATTGGCATCAGACTGAAATTATATGAGAAATATCAGAGAGAACTCCCTAGTCAAACAATTTCAAAAATTCTTAAGGCAGAAAATTGTGAGCAAAATAAAATTTTATTGTTTAAAAAGGATAATTTGACGGTGATTTGTTGTTTGTAATAATGGCAGTCATTCTTTTTTCATTACCTAAGTGAAAAATCCTTATTTAATAATATGCAGTAGATTCTACTCTCTATCTTGCATGGTATCATATAATGTAAATATTACTACTGAAAATTCTTAGTTCCCATATGTTTAGGTGCTGGAACTACTGTATAAAATGCAGAAAAGAGAGTATTTTTGGCTGAAGGTAGCATAGAGTCAGTGAAAAGGGATTTTATTAAAAGTTATCTGTAATTGGGCATGGTGATGCATGCCTATAATCTCAGCAGCTTGGGAGGCTGAGACAGGAGGATTGTGAGTTCAAAGCCAGCCTCAGCAAAAGCAAGGTACTAAGCAATTCAGTGAGACCCTGTCTCTAAATAAAATACCAAATAGCACTGGGGATGTGGCTCAGTGGTTGAGTGCCTTGAGTTCAATCCTGGGTATCCCCCCAAAAAAATTATCTATAGAGCTGCATGGCTTGTCTGGTACTGTTACTCAGACAAGGAAGTATTTCATCAATCACTCTGACACTTTGAAAGCACATATTGTGGGCCAAAATAATGTTGATAAAGTTGTTGTTCTCCCCACCCCCCTTTTTGCCGACACTTATGAGGAAGAGTGAATATCCTCACTAAACACTGTTTCTTGCTTCTTACTTGTACAAATGAACTTTTCGTAATTATTGCACGGATACTGCATCATCCACATACCTTTGGTCTTTGCTTTTCCGGAGTCATCATTTGTGAACCTATAGAGAGATCACTGAGGAATATTCCATCCCCAGATCCATTCAGAGAGGGACACATGTTGACTCTTTGAAATCCAAAGCCTCTTAACTCCTGTTCTCTAGAATGTGCCCACAAATAATTTTCAGCCAATGAAATGTCTGCTAGCCTGTTGTGGTGGCACATGCCTATAATCACAGTGATTTTGAAAGCTTTAGCAGGAGGATCACAAGTTTCACACTGTGCCTCGAAAGATCTGGGAATGTAGCTCAGTACTAAAACACCCCTGGAATCAATTCCCAGTAACAGAAATGTAGAGGCTCTGAAGAAGAGTGTAGAATACTGAGATCACCAGAGGCTATGAACCCTAGCACCCACTTTTCATGTGCTTATCCACTGTGATCTTATGTCTAGAGTCCCTGAACTAATTTCTGATCAGTTTCTTTATTTCTTCCACCCAGTACAACACTCTAAATACCACATCATTTATTTGAGACTAATATTCTCAAATATTAATAATATAATTACTAATATACATTGGCAGCATCATTCTCTAGAGAGGAAATTTGATCCTTGTCACTCTCATCTGTGGACTGATGTCCCTCCTGCCCTGACCTAGTATTTATGTATTTAGTTCTATGTTTTATAGTTTCAGGACAAAAAAGGCTTCCAGAATAGGTATGCTTATTAATTTTCATATAGGTTAAATTATATGTCTCTTTTTTATTGATGCTTTATAGTTATTCATAATATTAGAGTTTGTTTTGACATAATTAAATAAGCATGGAATATAATTTGCTCCAATTCAGTCCCCAGTACTTCTCTTCCCTATCCTACTTCTTCCCCTCTTTCCTTTACTCTACTGGCCTTCCTTCTATTTATTTATTGTTATTTTTAATTAGTGCTTTACAACTATTCATACAGGTGAAATTCCCTGTTGTGTATTCATTTCATATATGTACATAGCATAATTTGGCCAATTTCATTTCACAGTTCCTCCCTTTTCCTATCCCTCTGTCCTACCTCTCAATCCCCTCACTCTATTCTATTGATCTCTCTTCTATTTTTATGGGATTCCTCCCCTCTTCCACCTTTTTTTAATTTTAATTTTAGCTTCTACATATGAGAGAAAAAATTCACTGCTTAAGTTTTAGAGTTTGACTTATTTCATTTAGCATGCTGTCCTCTATCTTCATCTATTTACTGGAAAATATATAAGTTTATTCTTCTTCATAGCTGAGTAAAAATTCATTGTGTACATATACCATAGTTTTCTTTATCCATTCATCTATCAACTGGCATGTGGGCTGGTTCCATAACTTGGATATTGTTAGTTGCATAAACATTGAAGTGACTATGTCAGTATAGAATGCCAAATTTAGTTCTTTTGTATCAATATCAAGGAGTGATAGTTGGGTCATATGGTTTTTATAGTTTTTTTGAGGTATCTTCATACTGCTTTCCAGAGTGGTTGTACTAATTTTCAGTCTCTTTTTTTTCATATCCTTACCAGTGTTCGTTATATTTGTATTACTGTTAATTGCTATTCTGATTGGAGTCAGATTTAATTAGAGTATAGTTTTGATTTGCATTTCCTTGATTAAAAGAGATGTTGGACATCTTTTCCTGTATTTTTCTGCCATTTTTATTTCTTTCAAGAAGTGTCTGTTTAATTCTTTGGCTTATTTATTTATTTGTTGTTTTGATATTCTGGATATTATTCCCCTACTGTGGAACAAGTGGCAAAGTTTTTCACCCAAAGATGAAAAGACTTTTTCTCTACAAGCTCTTATTTCCTTTGCTGTGCAGAAGATTTTTAATTTGGTATCATCTCATATAGTGATTTTTAGTTTTATTTCTCAAGCTTTCGGAGTCTTGTTAAAGAAGTCAGTTTCTGTACCAATATGTTGGAGTATTGCACCTACATTTTTTTCTAACAGTTATAGAGTTTCTGGTCTAATGCCTAGGTTTGTATCCACTTTGAGTTGATTTTTTTGCAAGGTGAGAGATAGGGATCTAATTTCATTCTTCTACATATGAATATGCAGTTTTCCCGGAACCATTTATATAAAAGGCTATCTTTTCTCCAATGTATACTTATGGCACCTTAGCTGAGTGTAAGAAACTCTAGGAGAACTTGTGTTTGTGTCTTCTATTCTATTCCATTGGCCTTCATTTCTGTTTTGGTGTCAACACCATGTGGGTTTTTTAGTATAACTCTATAGTATAATTTAAGCTCTAGTATTGTGATACCTTCAACATCTCTCTTCTTGATCAGCAGCGCTTTTGCTAGCCTGGGTCCTTTATTCTTCAACATGAACTTTAGAACTGTGTTTTCTAGTTCTGTGGTATTTTGATGGGGATTACACTGAATCTGTATTGGTAGTATGACCATTTTGCTAATATTAAGTCTGTCTATCCAAGAACATGGGAAGTCTTTCCATCTTCTCAGGTCTTTAATTTTTTTCTTCAGCGTTTTATAGTTTACATTTTAGAGGTCTCTCAACTCCTTGGTTAGATTTATTTCCAAGGTTTTTTGTTTGTTTTTCTTTTCTATCCCTCATCCCCTCTCTCTCATAGGTTATTTTGAAAAGGGTGGTTATCCGGATTTTGGGTTTGTTTTTTTTTTGGTACCATGGGTTAAACTCAGAGGCACTCAACCACTGAGCCACATCCCTAACCCTATTTTGTATTTTATTTAGAGACAGAGTCTCATTGAATTGCTTGGTGCCTTGCTTTTGCTGAGGCTGGCTTTGAACTCATGATTCTTCTGCCTCAGCCTCTTGAGCTGCTAGGATTACAGGCATGTGCCACTGAACCTGATTTTGATTATTTTCCAGCAAATTCATTATTGGAATATGGAAAATGATGAATTTATGTATGTTGATTTTATGTCCTGCTATTTTGCTATTTTTTTAATCTGTTCTAAAAGTCTTCTGGTGGAGTTTTTCAGACTTTCTAAAATATTGGATCATGTCCTCAGCAAAAAGATAGTTTAACTTCTTCTTTTCCCATTTATATCAGTTTAATTTCCTTCTTTAGGCTGATTGATCTGGCTAGAACATTTCAGAACAATGAACATTTCAGAACAATGTTGAATGGGAGTGCCAAGAGTGAACATCTTTTTCTTGTTTCTGATTTAAAAGGAAATGCATTTAGTTTCTCTTCATTTGTTGTGATTTTGTTCTTGGGTTTGTCATGTACTTTACAATTTTGAGGTAAGTTTCTTCTATCCCTGGTTTCTTTAATGATTTAAACATGAATGGGAGCTTGGCTTTGTCAAATGCTTGTTCTGCATCTAGTGAGATAATCATGTGGTTCTTGTGCTTACTTCTACTTATGTGATGAATTACATCTATTGATTTCTATGTTGAACCAACCTTGCACCCTTAGAAAGAAATCCACTTTATCATGGCATGCTATCTTCTTAATGTAGTTTTGAATGTGATTTGCCAATATTTTATTAAGGATCTTTGCATCTATGTTCATTAGGGAGAGTGACCTGAAGTTTTCTTTTTCTTTGGATCTTCTAAATATAAATGATGTGTCTGGTTTTTGTATTAAGGTGATACTAGCTTCATAGAATGAATTTGAGGATGTTCCATCCTTTTCTGTTTTATGCAATAATTTGATGAGGATTGGCTTAGTTCTTTTTTTTTTTTTTTTTTTTTTTT
>CM053406.1:21148095-21287374 GCA_028644305.1 Xerus rutilus
GTTATTGTACCCAGGAGGTTAGTTGTTCTTTAATGGTTTTAATGGTACAACTGACTGAAAATCAATCCATCTGTTCATGGGCTTTTCTTTATTGGAAGACTTTCTTTTGTTACTTCAATTTTTTTACTTGATATCAATCTGTTTAAGTCTTCTATATACTCATAATTCAAGGTCTTCAATATAGTTAAGATTTCCTAGTTTATTAGGGTAAAACTTTTCAAAATAGATTTTAATGATACTCTGAATTTCATGTTTCTGTGGAAATATCTCTTTTTTGTTTCTAATTGTGTTGATTTTGGCTTTCTCTTTCTTTAATTTAGTTTGACTGTGGTTATATTAGTTTTGATTACGTTTTCAAAGAACTAACTCTTTGTTTCATTGATTCTATTTTTTATTCTCAATTTTATTATTTATGGCTTCAATTTTTACTATTTCCTGTATTCTCTTGATTTTGGAACTCGTTTGTTTTGTTTTTTTTTCCCTAGGACTCTAAAGGATAATGTTAGATTATTTACTTTTTATCTTTCTAGTTTTTTAATGTAGAAACTCAGTCCTAAATTTTTCTCTTAAAACTGCCTCATACTTTCCAAGAGATTTTAGTATATTGATGCTCCATTCTCATTTATTTCTAAGAATACTATTTTATTTCTCCCTAGATGTATTCTATGACTCATTTCTCATTCAAAAGCATATTATGTAATCTTCAGACCTTAAATTAGTTTCTATTTTTTATCTTGTCATTGATTTCTAATTTTATACCATTATGATCTGAATGCAAGAAATAATCTCTGTTTTTTCCTATTTGCTAAGATTTGATTTGTGCCCTAAATATAATGTAATTTACAGAAAGTTCCATGTGCTGCTAAGAAGAAAATGCATTCATTTGTTGATGGATGAAATGTTCTATAAGCAATCTCTTAGATCCTTTTGATTAATAGTACTTTTTAGTTCTGAAGAAGTTTTATTTAGTTTATGTTTGTATGATGTATCTAATAGTAAGAAAGGTGTGTCAAAATAACCAAGAATTATTGCTTTGTGGTTTATTTGATTATTTATACAGAGAAAAGTCTGTTTTATGTACATAAGTACACTGTTTTGGGGACATTAATAATTATATCTTATTTACTGAGTGTTCCTTTAACCAGTATGAAGTGAGCTTCTGTGTCTGTTCTGATTAAGTTTAGCCTGAAGTCTACTTTGTATGATATGAGAGTAGTGAGGTTAGCTGTCCCTGATTACTTTCTGTTTCCATTTGCATGGTATATATTTTTCCATCCTTACGTCATCAATCTGTAGATGTCTTTGCCTGTAAGATGAGTCTCTTTTAAACAACATATGGTTAGATATTGCTTTTAAATACAATCTGCCAATCTATGTCTTTTTCTTTTCTTTTCTTTTCTTTTTTTGGTACTGGAGATTGAACTCAGGGGTACTCAACCACTGAGCCACATTTCCAGCCCTATTTTTGTGTTTTTTTTATGTAGAGCCAGGGTCTCACTGAGTTGCTTAGTGCCTTGCCATTGCTGAGGCTGGCTTTGAACTTGGGATTCTCCTGTGTCAATTCTCAATCTATGTCTTTTGATTGGAGTGTTTAGACAATTTAAATTCATTGTTGTTACGAAGAGATGATCTTTTTTCCTGCCATTTTTATTTGTTTCAGTCTTGATTCTATATAATTACATATTCCTCTTCTGATTTTCATTTTTATTTTTTAGTTTTTCTACATAAAATTAAGTGTTTTGTAATTCAGGATTAGGATGTGAATTCTTTTAGTTTCTGTTTATTACAAATTTTTTTAATCTTTTATTCTCAAAGATATTTTTGTTGGACATGGTAATATTGATTGACACCCATTTTATTTCAGGGCTTAGTATACATTATTCTTAGTATACATTATTGTGTATTTTGTGGTGTAGGTTGAAAAATTAACATAAATCTGAATTAGCTTACCTCTAAATGTGACTTGTCACTTTTTTCTTCTGGCTTTTAAAAGTTTCTACTGAAGAGTTACTCTTGAGGGTATTACCCAAAGGACTGAAATACAGAGCCAATTGACCTGCCTGAGCTCCCACTGGCCACAGGTGTGAATTACTGGTGTCTTCTCCCCCTCTGCTGGGTCTCCTCTGGAGTTGTGCTAAGCATCTGATGGCTTCCATCCACTGTGGGGCCGTTGGGTACAGGCTGTCTGTGGCTAGAGGCACAGAAGCCTTGCCCAGGCTGACATATATCACTGGGGTACTGATCCTGCGAAGGAAACAGTCATTTGACCCACCTGCATCTGAGCTCTTATTGCCTGTGGCTGAGAATTGCAGGTCATGCTTGACTTTGCTACCTGGTATAGTATAGTTGATCCATCTGCATCTCAGCTTTCACTATTTGCAGCCATGAATCTGGGACATCCAATCCCTTCCACTGTGATCTCCTTGGGTAAGTGCTATCTGGGTACCTTGTGACAATTTGCAACCTTGGGGTCTGCAAGTGCAGGGTCCCAGGGGGCTTCTGTGACACAGAATCCTCCACTCTGGCTGGTATAGTTCACATGGGTTTTATCCATCACCATGATGGGGATGGAAAGTCAGTTGGCCCATCTTTACCTGAACTCTGTGGAAGCTGTGTTGAACACTGGGTCCAGGCTAACATACTCGAGAAGTGAATAGCTCCTGAGTCAACTCTACCCTACTCCCTTGTCTGTGGTGAAGGCAGGGGGGTTTCAATAACTTTCAGCTACTAGTAATCCCTGTAAAAGTTCTAGACGGGTTATTGAGATATCCCATTTTAGAGGTGTTCCCTCTGGTTTTATTTGTTTCTATTTGAAGGTGAGGAGAAACTGTGTTAATTTAATTCCTTCTAAGGAGACTGGCTATGTGTAAATTTCACAAAATGACTGCCATGCTCAGCATGGCTTTCAGTCCACAATTTGAGTTAAAGTCTTTGATCTCCACTGTCTTACTATCACCTTTTAACTTCTTCTGTTTTTCTTTCTAGCTGTTGTTAAAGAAGTGAGTTTATGTGTTTTTCCTCTCCTTATTTCTCTCTTTATTACCAATCACTCTTACTTCACCTTGGTCTGGGTTCAGGATTAAGAAATGCTCTCCATTTCTTCTGCTTTGGTAACCCATCTTCAAATCCCTCCAAATCTTAAACTTTCTGATATTGACCTAGAGTACTGTCACTAATCTCTGGCCAGTTGTACTTCCACTGAACACTATCTGGGTTACAAAGGGGTTAGGGGTTGTTGTCTAGATCCACTCCACCATCTTTACTTTGTTTTTCTTATTAATTGATTCTTTGGAACTTACTGATGATTCTCTTCAGATCTAGGAAATGGACTTTTGAGCAAATATAACATGTAGGCTCAAAATGAAAGTGAATTTTGTGATATACAAAGCTGTACTTATGATATCCAGTTTTTGTATCTTTATTTGCATCTCTTTTATTTTTAAGTTCTATAAATTTGATCTATCAGTTTTTAAGAATGATTTATTAAAATTTTTAATATCACTTGTTGGTTTGGCTATATTTTCCTTTCTTCATTTCTGTGTCTTTGTCTATGCCAAGGCTGTGTTAAGTTCATACAATGTATATTTTAGTAAGAATATACATTTCCACTGGCAATGTGGAAATTTGATTGGTATTAACAGCTTTTATGAGAAAATCTATTGTATATGATTTTAAATTGGCTGTTCTGGAAATTTTTGATAATTACATCTATGATATAACTTTTTCTATTCTTTTGTTTTTAATAGTTCTCCATTATTTTTTAAAGCATACTTTGTAGAAAATATACCACTGAATTGTCACAGGGAGGAGTTGCCAATCTGCACATATTTGTCTCTTGATTAGTAAGCTTAACCCATTTAAAATATAAAATTATTACAATTTAGCAACTTGCATATCTTTGCAACCTAAAGATTGATATATTTCTTCAATTTTAGGAATTCACAATCATTACTTACGTATTTTCTACATTCTATTTCTTCTTTTCTTCTCATAGTACACACATATATATATATACAATTAAATATTTTGTGTTAAGTAAAATTGAAATTTATATAATATAAAAAAGATGTATCTAATTTTAGATATAAAATTAAAGTTACAGCAATCAGAATAAGTATATTAATTTAAAGCTTTGAGAAGTTTTGAATGAGTAGATTTTATCACTGACAATATTTGAACTCTCAGTGTAAAGGTTTGATGCAACAAGCTGACGCATAGTTCTATTATTATTTTTAGCTGACTCATAGTTCTATTATTATTTTTAGTTTTACCCCTTAAATGTATCTCCATTACTTCCTGCAAAAAGGTAGAATTGCTCCAGGGTCCTGCTCCTTCACCAGTGGTTGATACTAGTAAGGACAATTTCTATCTAAAATGCTGTGTTTTAATCAGCTTTTTCACTGCTGTGACAAAAATGAAACAAAACAAAACAAAAAACTGACAAGACTAATTTTAGAGGAGTAAAAGTGTGTTTGACCCCTATTGTTTCAGAGATATCAGTCCAAAGAGGACCAACTCAATTGCTCTGGGCCCATGGTGAAGCAGAATATCAGAGTGGAAAAACATGGAGGAACAAACCAGCTCAGGAAATGACAATCAGGAAGTGGAGAGAAAGTTTTCCACACTAGGAACAAAATATAAACCCCACAGCCATGCCCCCAGTGACCCATATAACCCAGACACACCCTACCTGCCTAGAATTAACACCCAGTTAATCCCTATCAGGGGATTAATGCACAGATTAAATTAAGCCTCTCATAACTCAATTATTTCACCTCTAAACTTTTTGTATTGTTTAACACCTGAGCTTTTGGAAGATACCTCATATCTTAACAAAAACAAGCTGTGATATGGTTTATAGTTAACTTCACTGCACTTTATTGCAGGATGAATTTTAGTAAATAATGTTCACAATAACATTTGAATTTAAAGTAAATAAGTGAAAATAAGTATTATGATTTTGGAAATTTTTAAGTAGAAAAGCATCCCCTTGTTAAAACATAGAAAATTCATGTCATAAATGAGTATTATTTTTTTTTTAAAATTTTTTTTAGTTGTAGATGGACGCAATATCTTTATTTCATTTATTTATTTTTATGTGGTGCTGAGGATCGAACCCAGTGACTCACGCATGTGAGGCAAGCGCTCTACCACTGAGCTACAGCCCCAGCCCATAAATGAGTATTATTTTTAATAAGCAAAAGCTCATTGAAATGAACGAGACCTTTGCACCATTTTACCCAAAGCAATTTTGTGTAATAAGAAAAATTCCTTTGAGGTAGACTGTTACGGAATTTAACTTAGGCTCAGTAAATTGTTTCTGTGTTTCTTTTGAAATGAGAATTTAAAGTCAGTGAATACAAATGAAGATAATAATGAATAAAAAATGTGAACCTGTGGTTAATGATGAGTCATTTTTTGAAGTGAAAGAAAAATGTAGTTATATTATCATATCAAATCATTTGCTAAAATGCCGTATCAAAATCTCTGTGACTAAATTATTGGAAAGCTAGTGCTGACCTTTATTTTGAACAATGCAAATTCTAATAATTAAAAAATATATTGTTGGAGTAAGTAACAATCTATCCTTCTATCTTCAACTTTCATGGCTTTTATTATGCTCCCAGTCCTAAACTCATGTTCCATATTCTGCAGACTCCTTAATGTTCCTAAAGATGTTACCTACCTCATATTGCTCTGTGTTGATTCATTCTCTTTCCTGTGATATACTCTTCCCTCTCATTAGGTATACTTTTAAATTTCTACCTTCCTTTCAAAGTCTACATGGAATCTTAGATGAAGTTCATTACTCTTTCCTCTGGTATGGAAAGCATATAGTTCCTCTTTTTGCAGTGCATTTTGTTGCTAGTATATATTAAATATTGTGCATGAAAATAAAAATAAACTTGAAATTTAAATCTTGTCTTGGTTCTAAGTTATGCAATAACTATCCAGGAATGTTAATAGATCCATAATAGGACCTAGAGCAGAATGTAAGAGCCTCTGTCCCTCATGAATAAGTGCTGTGCATGAGCATGTAATGATCTTTCCTCCTTGAAAAAACAAGAGTTGTGATTTTGATGCAATTAAATCACAGTTTCTCTTCCATGTAGATTTGGATTTCATTATGCAATTTGTCAATGTCTTGACGGGTTCTATGTGTCTGTGTGTGCATGATTGTGTCTCTGTGTGTATGTGTAGTTTTCATCCTTGCTATTGTTTTAGATGCAAGTGTTGCTTATTAGCCAAGCAACAATAATGCATACATTTATTGCCCCACACCCTTTGTGGAATTTTGGTTTGGTTGTTTTGTTTTTGTGGTGCTGGGGATTGAACCCAGGGCCTTGTGCATGCAAGGCAAGCACTTTGCCAAGTGAGCTATATCCCCAGCATTTGTGAAATTTTGGTAAGAGACAGAACTCCAAGTAGCAAAGCACACGTTGGATTATGCCATATTATTTTAGACCAAATAACATATAGTTAAACTTGTCATATAAGAAGGCCTGTTATCTCAAAGGAAGTCAACTGTAGAAGTGATATGATATGTTTTTCCTCTGGACTACATATTTAAGAATAAAATAAAGAGAAATTGTGAGGTGAATGACTCATGGAAACAATAAAACTTCCATCTCCCCATTCAAAATGTGTTAGAGGTATCTCAGTCTTGGATTTGTTAAGTATGTAAAAGTTCATGGTCGCACTAAGTAAAGAAGAATGAGCAGAGCAAGCTAACTACATTTTCTAGCTCTTAACACAGTGTTTGAGTTAGCTGGTGTCATTTATTAGATAAATGATGGGAAGGAACAAGCAGGAGGGAAGGAACAAGGGAAGAAAACCATCTCGATACCATTATATTATTTGGGCATTATTTTGAAGTCTATTGCAATGGGATTTAGTCTGAATTACATGTAGAAAGTATAATTTGACATTGTGTAATTCCCTTATAAAAACACAGCATGCAGTATTAACAAGCAAGGTCAAAGGGAACAAAGAAACACAATTCTGTTTTTTTGACTTAAGGCCATATTCCATTTATTTTCTTCTGGAGTTAATTCCTCATTTCCATGGAGGTCACTAGGGATGTATACTACTTACTATCCTATTTATATTTTGATTGAACTCATTTAAATTGTCCTGCTTACATTTTCTTCCTTTATTTTAACATATCAAAAAAGTAGCAGACTCCAAAAAGAAATGTTTCTCTTTTTCTTTGCATGTCATTCTACATTTTCTAACTAGATTTAGCCATTGAAATGTTCCAAGTAAATTTCAGTCATTTGCCAAAAAAACAACTTTTAAAAATGGTATGAATACAGTTTATTCCCTGCACTCTAACAGACAAGCTGGTTTGTTTTGTGGGATTTTTTTCCTCATATAAATGATGTTTTGCTATTTTAGATTTCCCAAGTAACTGTATTCACAACATTTACATGTTATTGTTAATATTTCTTTTTTGAACTTGCTTGAACATTCACAGCATTGTGAATCCTATTAAAGATGGCTACATTTTCTTCTGATGTTTTAAAGCAGATGTATTTACAACTGGCCCTCCACAATCATGGATTCTGTATCAGTAGATTCAACCAACAACAAGTCAAAATATATTTAGTAAAAAAAAAAATTAGTTACTGATGTGTTATATGGTCTCAAACAGATGCATCTGTTCTGAATATATACAGGCTATTTTTTTTTCTTGTAATGATTCTTTATGCAGCACAGCACAACAATTGTTTATACAGCACTTACATTTTATTAGGTATTATAAGTAATCTAGAAATGATTTAAAGTATAATGGGAGGTTTGTGCCATTTTATATAAGGGACTTGAACATCTGCAGATCTTTTATCTATAGGTTTTCTGGGACCAGTTCCTATTATATTGTGTATTATGGTAAAAATAATGATCCACATATTAAAGCAGTGTTGGGTCTTCTCATCTCTCACGTTTTAATTGTCACAGTAGTTGGTTGTTCCAGCAAAGTTGACTAATCTGTGTCATTCTCTTTGACCCTGTTTAGTTGGATGGGGAGTAGCAATCAGTCTTTCCTGCTCTTGAAGTCAGAGAAAACACCATGACCTACATGAGAAGCTATTGCTGCTCATCACTCTCTAGAAACTTCTCAGACACTTACAATTTGGGAAAGGGCCATAGTGACTGTTTTTCACTAAAAGACATTCATTTATTTACTATTGAAAAGTGATTTAAGCCGGGCGCGGTGGCTCACGCTTGTAATCCCAGCACTTAGGGAGGCTGAGACAGGAGAATCGCGAGTTCAAAGCCAGCCTCAGCAACGGCGAGGCGCTAAACAACTCAGTGAGACCCTGTCTCTACATAAAACACAAAATAGGGCTGGGGATGTGGCTCAGTGGTCGAGTGCCCCTGAGTTCAATCCCCAGTACCAAAAAAAAAAGAAAAGTGATTTAAATAAAGAGTTTGTATTCATTAGTGTCTGGGAGTTTTTCCTTTTATTGTATTGAAATAATTAATGAGACAAACTCTCTTTCAGAGTTAGCTCTTGCTGAGGTTTTGAAGTGGTTTAAGTGTGTCCCCAATCCTTTTGTTGGAAGCTTAATCCTCACTGCAGTGATGTTGGGAGGTGGTATCTTTAAGAGGTAGAGCATAGCAAGATATACTCATGTCAGTTGGGGTGAGACCTTGGAAAGGATTGTGGGACTTTAGTAACTCTCTGATTCCCTCTTTTGTTTTGTGATCTCCTTCTCCTCTCCCACACACTGCTGCCATTTGCCTTGAGGTACTCGCCAGAGCTGAGCCTTTTTAGGCTCCATTTCCTTGCGTATTCAGAACTATGAGCTAAATAGTCTTCTTCTTTATAGTTACCCTGCTTCAAGTATTTTATCATAGTAATGGAAACAGACTAGTATAGCTACTCTTGTTTTCATTTTATACAGAGTTGGATTTTTTTTTTTGGTAAATCTCTACATTGTTGCAATTTCCCAAATTCTAGCCATGGTAGCTTTGCCCACATATTTCAGTCTTTCAAATATTCTATGGTTTAAATGGAAAATGTCATTTAAATTATACCTTTTTAGTATATTCAGGCTAGAAATAAGAATATTTGTTATGACAGTAAATTATATCCTGTAGGTATCTGTTTACTCCTCATGAAGTAGGAAGCCTGAGAAGATTCAGGGAAAGAGCTATATCATGTCCTACACCCTTATTTTTGTTCTATAGTAGTTTATTTATATGCTAATTTACTAGTTTGAAGACAAAAATGAGTAGTGTGTTGGCAAGAAAATAATATTTAAAATTTTAAATTGCTGTATACAACTAGAGTCCAGAGAAATAACAAATTCAGCAATGTGGGAAGGTACTAGTAGGGAGGGAAGATTGTACAAATCTGCATCATTTGGTAAATGTGCTTGAAAAATGCCTCACTTCTGACAGAGGTATTGTAGGCAAAAATTCTAAATTCATTTTTAAAAATTGTCATTTTTTAATTTTCCTTTTAAACAGGAGTAGAGTTTTAAAAATAAGTTGAATTTCTTAAGACACAAATTACTATGGACATAATTGTATTACTAGTGTAACAGTAATGTATTTGGATTTCTGTTTGAAAAAAAAATTGAATAACTTAAAAGTCTGAAAATGTTCTAGAATTGAAATAAAAGAAAAATAAAAGGGGTAAATTTAATTTACCTTTTATAACATTAAAACCAGTGTGTTCCTTCTCCTCTTCATTTCTATAATATTAATTTCCCTTATATCCTCATTAATATCCAGAGCATTCATGCAATTAATTGATCTACTGAGTTTCCCATGGAGAATTCACAGTCTCTGATGAGAAATAAGGTCAGAAATATACTACTTATTATACAGAAAATGGTCACTTTTTACATACTATACTAAACGAATAAACTTGCATAATGAAATGTGGTTATTTAATGCAATTTACTCATAATTAGAAACTGCATATTATTGAAATAGTTTTCTAATTGCCTACAATTTAACCTTTTCTACCTACATACTTTTATTAACTCTCAAGCAAACTCTTCGTTTTAAGAAATCATTGAAATGTTTATTCTTTTACAAATAATTATCTAATAGTTTGTTAAAAGCTTAGTCTATTGAAAGTACCAACCGAGTTTAATCTTTATGCTGATTTTAGTGTTGTGAATTTTATGCAGAACATTCCCCCTTGAAAGATACCAATTCTCATCTCAGTGGATATATGCTCTGTAATCCAGATGTTTATTAAAGTCAGTTAAAATCACATAAAAACAATTACCACATGCAAAGTTAGATTTTAAATGTCATGTCATTCAACAAAAACAATTGAGCACGATTTTGTACACATAAACTGCATTTCTAGACATTATCATTTTTGTAGGATTTTATTAGGATAAAAATGTTATTATTTCTTTCTTCTTGACTAAATTATAATTTCCAAATAATAAAAGTATGTATCAATAAATATTCTCAGATTTTAAGGGCTTCTATTATTTTTTAATATTATTTTCTTGTGTTTGTGTGTAACTAACTCTAATATCTGCTTTAAAATAACTTAAAAGTTATTGATAAAAACAATGTGAAAAATTCAAAAAATTGTTGTCATGTTAAAGTATCGTCAGTGATTTTTAAAACTCTGTTAAATTATACACTTCTTTGGAAAATAATCACTGATATATCTTGGTACAACTATGATCAATGATATGACTGAAATCAGTTTGTTTTATGTACTGAGAACTGATGTGCTGACATTTAACTATGCAGTAGTTTTTAATCTCATATCTTTCTGTTATTTTAGTGTTTATGAGTGTGGATGTCTGTGGGTGTGTGTCTTATTCTGAACCATTTTATTTTAAATTTCATACATCAGAGAAAAATTTATTATATATATATTTTAGAGTACTTTAATAAAGTGAAGAACCACTTACCTACCACTTTATCTGGGAAATAGAACATACCTGTTCCTTTTATTCTTTGTGCCCCTTCCCACCAGAAATTAACATATTCTTAATTTTATCTTATTCATTGCTTTCCTGATGGTTTTATGTCATGAGTGTCTGTTCCTAAACAATATATTTTTTAGTGTCGTCTACTTTAAACTTCATATAGATGGTTTCATATGTTTTCTTCTGAAAAAAAGACTTATGCTCAAAATTATTTCTTTATCAACATCTGTTGATATTTATCCTTAAGTTTATTTTCATTGCTTTTAATATTGTATTACATGGCTCCCTCACAATTTATTGATACATTTTATAATCAATATACATTTGAGCTGATTTTTCTCCTCCTTCTTCTACTCCTCCTTTTTATCTTTCCCCTTCTCCTTCCTGTTCCTCCTCCTCCTCCTCTTCATCCTCCTCTTCTCCTCCTCTCCTTCTCCTCTTCTGGTTACTTTCTTATTTTTCCCATGAGCATTTTTATATTTTTTCCACAATTTGTATATAGATATACACAAAGTGATAAAGCTAGGTTCTAAGTTAATATATTTAATTTAAAATTTACTACACAATGACAATTTTTTAATGTGGCTTAACTAATTTAGAGTTCTAAGTGTAGTTTATGATATGTGTTCTTTATTCCTTTGAATTCATAATATTGCCAGACTTCATTTGTGCAAATCACATAAGTTATCTATCATTGTATGCTAAAGAAAATGAATTATTTTATTTGCATATTAAATAGTAATATTTACATTTTATGTGGTACTGCATTTTTATATTTTTTTCACTGAAATTTTATGTTATTTTCCATTCAAATTATATTTTGTTATATGAGAGAAAAATATCTTCTACATGTTTCTTCTGTAGTTTGACTTTCCAATCTCTTCATGATACCATATTTTTAAAATTTGTTTTTAGTTGTTGGACTTTTAATTAATTAATTTATTGGGGTGCTGAGAATCAAACCCAGTGCTTCACATATCCTAGGCAAACACTCTACTCCTAGCCACTACCCCAGCCCTCCTCATGATGTGTTTTGATAAAAAAATTAAAACATTTTTAATTAAAATTTTTAATTTTAATGTTGTGACATTTAACCAGACTTGTTACATGCAATAGATTTTTAATTTGTTTTAGAATAGTGCACTGTATAGGTTTAGTGCTGGCTTCTGCCAGAATAACTAATAAGATATGTATGTTAATAGCTGTTTACTTACATAAAAAATACATAAAAAAGTTATAAAAGTGGATGAGGAATACTAAATCATTTTGAATAGAGAAATAAACTGTGTTATTTAATGTTGACTCTGCTAAGGTAAATCAATGAAGCTATCAATTTTTTCTATTCTGAATGGAAAAACAGTTTATTTTTTCATCAGCACATATTGATTTGACTTTCAGGATTAAAAATGGGCTTTCAAATGATAAATATAATTTTTTGGACTTGATAACAGAACATATGTTTAGAATATAATAGACATGGAAAATACTTTTTGAAGAAAGAGGTAAACAGCATCATAAACACTGGAAATTCATAAGCAAATAGTTACTCTATACTTTTGCCTTGGACTACTAAGTTCTTCAAGTGATTTTCTCTGTGTCATCCTTGAAGTAGCTACACAGTCATATATTAACCAGATTGCCCCACAGAATACTTAATTAGAAACTTAGATCACCCACTGGCTACAATGACAAGAGGACCAGATATTACATAGCTGAAAAATGTCCAGAAATTGTTGCTTTGGTTAGAATATAAAAGCGGTGATAGAATAGCAATCAAGGGTATTTAACTTAATTTTTATGTCTTTTCCATTTCATCATGAAGCTATGTAAACTGGACTCTTGTTGACCATTGAAATTTATAATTTTCTTTCTTATAAGAAAATGACCAAAGAGTGAGCAACCTCTTGGAAAAACAGGAATCCACGTCTAAACCACTGAACTCTTGTAGAGACAACTGATTCAGTTACTACTTTTGTTAGCACCTATTAGGAACAGAGAAACCTAACTAGCCAGTAGTTCGGATTTAATGAATAGAGAAGATAGTGCCCTTATATCTAGCTAAGGACTGTAGGATACTTCCACCAACTGCTGGGACCCTAAAACATGATGAATCTCTTATGTTAAGCTCAAGATATAGGGTCATTATGCTTTACTTTGGTGGTTGCTAATTCTAGAAAATTGTATAATTACGGAAAGGGAAGATGTCACCAGATGAAATCACCAAACCTCAAAAGTACTCTTGATAATGATTGTTCTTTTACTTATATAATCACCCTCAGTAGATATAATCTAGGAGGTAAAATATTACTGTAAAATGATAGTGTTGTACATGTATAATTGTATCAATATAAGCAGCAAAAATAAGTGGTCATCACTTAGAGTTCTGAAGGACAGAAAATCAGAACTCACTGAGAGGAAATTGTTCTTTAGTAAATACCTTCACTCTACTTACTGAGAGGAAATTGTTCTTTAGTAAATATCTTCACTCTACAATTTTTTCTACCCAAGAATAATAAGGTTCAATGTTTCCCCTGAAATTTGATTCTATTAACAAGCTCATTGAATATCCAAAGATATTGGGTAATAAATTAATTTTAAAAAAACAATTCTAAGTACTTTTCTATTTCTACTTATACTGAAGGATGTCATAGTGTCCTTATAAAAAACTCTTTTACAACTTAATAATCACTATTCTTCAGTAAGGTAGGATTGTATGTTTAAAATTAGATTCTGCAACAACTTCAATACCCCCAAACCTGAATTTCTTGGTAACTAATCAGAGAAACTTTCTCAGACATAGATGATGACTGAGGACAATACTGGAGTAGAGTCTACAGGTCTCCTTTATGACTAAGCCTCAAACTTTCTCTCTCTCAAAAAAAAAAAGTCTCCTAAGTTTTCACTTTGTACAGAGAGTGCTTTTGAATAAATTGAAAATATCTATCAAGCTCTATGAAGTTGATAGTACTAGAAACACTCAGGAGTAGAAATGGTGGGAGTACAATAAAGTAGGGTCAGTTAAAAAAATTAGTTATAGAGATCAATGGAGTTGAGTCATGGAAACCAGCTCAACGCATGGGATAATCATGGGCAAGGAAGTCAAAGCTGAAAAGCAATGCTGATTCCATCAAGGCAGGCAGAACAAACATTTTAAGTCTAAGTATCTGATAGAGCTGGAAGTCACTAGGTCATAAAACTATTAAAGGCAACTGAACGCTTGCCAAAAAATGGTTTCTGTGACAGACTATTAGATATTTCTAAGAATATTTAAATTTGAAGCCCTGAACTAAATCAAGGTTAATACCTGAGCTTTTCACTTTACAAACTTAATGTAGATATTAGTGAATTATTATTTATTTTACACTTTCACTTTCTCTTCCTTTTGCTCAGGATACTTTCCCCATTGATCTCATGGTGCTTTGTTCTTATCATTGGGATCAACTTGAGAACCAATTCCTAAAAGAATCTTTTCCATTCTCCAGCTGAAGCTGCTTTCCATTCTCTATAGTCACTTTCTAAATCACTGTCCCATTTAAATTTGTCATAGTATACTGTACATGAAATGACCAAATGACTTTTCAGTCTCTTGCTACTAGGATATAAATTCATTAAAGAAAAGGTTAAGTTTACTGTCTGTCTGGTTTGTCCCTGTGTCCCCAGCATCAAGAACAGTGCTTCCCTTGCCATTGCTGATACTTAGTATGTTGGTTAAGAGTTGTACTGCCCTTATTTCTGCATTCAATCCAAAAGGACACATATCTTTTGAATTTAAAAAGGTATGACAACCAGGAATATCAGCATTATTACCTTCTGTGGATAGTTCATCATTAAGGACACAATTTTGTTTTTTGTTTGTCTGTTTGCTTGTATTCAGAGACAAGCTCAATGTTACTTGTGTTTCTGAAAAATTCATTATGACAAATATTAATTATAATTATTATTTTTTGCTTGACAGTGCTTTTGTTAAAAAATTAATCATTGTAATAGAATTTCTTTAAAACCATAAAATGCTAGAGTTTTGGGTGTAACTTGCTAATACAACATTTGTCTAGCATGTAGGATTGTTTTTGTCAGCTTTGTTTTTACTGTGACAAGAAGACTTGACACAAACAATTTTAGAGAAGGAGAAGTTTATTTGGGGCGCATGGTTTCAGAGGTCTCAGTCTATGGATAGGCAACTCCATTACACTGGGCCTGATGTGAGGTAGAATATCATGGTGGAAGGTTGTGGAAGAGAAAAGCAGGTCAGACCATGACAATCAAGAAGCAGAGAGAAACTGAATATGGCCCACCAGGGAAAAATATATGCCACCAAAGTATGACCCTAGTGACCCACTTCCTTCAGCCACAACCCTATTGCCTACACTTGTCACCTAGTTCATCTACTCAAGTAGATTACTACATTGGTTGGGTTAAAGCTCTCATAACCCAATTATTTCACCTCTAAACTTTCTTGCATTGTCTCATACGTGAGCAAAATTTTGGGGGCCAACTCATATCTAAACCATAACAGGGAGGATCTGGGTTGAATGCCTAGCACCAAACAAAAACCACAGAAAATGTCACCAATGTATTTCTCTTTACATCATATTCTAAGGCTATAATACTTCTAAGCCATCGCTTTTATCATTTATAACTCAATTGGTATATGTATAACAACGACTTATCACAGAAATCAATCCTGAGACATTTGTAGTTGTACTTCAAATTTCATTCTTACTTCATTCTTACTCTAAGAGAGTAGAGTCATCATTATGTTATTCAATAAAATTGAATAATACTCAAATATACCCAGTACACTGACAGTAAACAATTTTGAACTGAAATTTATATGAAAAATATCCCTCAAGCCAAAAACTTTGGCAAAAATATTTATTTTGATTTATTTTGTCAATATTATAGCTGTCATCACATATATTTCTGTTTAAATAAACTGCTTACAGATATTAAATCATGAGATTTTTTTGTGTCATCTAAAAAGTTTTTCTTTCCAAACTAATTTGGTGTATTTTCACATGGAATAATTGTACAAGACCATAACTATATTAACAATGACACTAACTAGAGGTAGATCCATCCTAGGGGGAAAAATGTGGGAGACTCTACAGAGACTTCTCTTTCAAATACCATACTTTGTAAATGGCATGCAATTTTATCAATCGTTTGCTAATTAGGCTAATTTTTTTTTTAAATTTAGGGTCTGTAAAACATGCTGTTATTATTAATTATTATGATAATAAACTTATCATTTAAATGCATCCAGAAAAGCACAGGAATTGGAAATAAACTTCAACTTGGACCAAATGTAGCCTACAGCTATTGTTCCAAACCCTCTGCAAAGAAGCAATCTGTGAATTGTGCAGTGTTTTCATTTGCATTGCCATACCTGCCAATCATCCTAAACTGTTGAATGCTCCTGTGAAAACAGAACAATAATATTAAGCTTTCATTTTTAAGAAGGCAGTATACAATATAGGGCACTGTGTGTTAATGGTAGGAGTGTCAGAGATGAAGGAGAATTTAAAGCTGCTTTAATTCTTTTTCTATCTTTCTTTGCTTCATTTTGCATAACACATTTATTATGTATAGAAAATTAATGTTTGGAGCATCTAAATAAACATTATTTCAATTATTTTTCCTATTTTCTTTTATAGCCAAAACCATTTAGGCTGTGACCTAGATTCAAATTCAGTGGCACTAATCACCAATATTTAACAGGAAAAATTAAAATACAAAGTATGCTAATATATTAGTTCTCTGAATATTCTGCCCCTGAGGATTATTTGTTTTTCATTTTCCTCACTGTATAACAGCACTGGTAGGAGATAATCAACAAATAGTTATTAAATAAAGATAAGATTTTTTAAAGAATGAAAAATGTAGGAAGATAATTTTTACATCCAAGAATTCAGTCAAATGTGTTTCAAAGGATAGTTTATTTTTAAACAAAAAAGATTTTATTTGAAGAAAGAATATAACAGTTATAAGCTATTATTCTACAATAGCTAAACAAAATAAAATATTGGCTGATTTAAGTACATAACAAAAGTTATACTTTGTATGTAATGGACTCATTGACTTAAATTATTTTAACTATTTTCTTACATTTAAATATTTTCTTTTAGGATATGAATTGTAAGCAATGTATTTATCAACTAGACAAAAGTATAGCACTCAAATATAGGAAAACAACTTTTGCTGTATGTATTTTATCAGAGTATCATAAGCTTAATCTGATTGTTTAAAATAGATCAAAATAAGTACAAAATTCAATAAAGTACTGAAAATATCACTCAGAAATACATTTTATAAAACGTACATGTTTTTTAAACATTCTTTACACACAAAAAGAAGTTTGCATTTGTTTTATTCATTTTGAAATAAAACATTATTATATATAAAAAATTAAAATGAACTTATAAGATTGTCCTAATTATTTTGAAACCTATGGTCCATTCAAAGTAAGCATGCTAACAAAAAAATGCAAACATCACGATTCCTGAAAGATTAACACAGACCCCTACAATGAAGACTAGCTGGGGAAAAAAGCATGTTTTCCAAGCATAAAAACCTCAGTTTCAAATGTTCCACTCAAAATATCAGGCTGTCAACTAAATGTGAGGAGACTTATGGAAAAGCAAGAGCTAATACTAGGAAGAATGAAAACCATTATCATAGGCTTCATATATGACACAGATGGTGAAGAATCAGGGAGAAAATGTAAAATCAATGTTTTTTGTGAAAGATTCTAGTACAAAAGATGCAAAATATAAAAGAACAGAGGATGCTTTCTACTATGTGGTGACTATAAGAAAAAATTTAAATGAAAATTCTATAAGTCAAAACACAGGAACAGAAATTAACAATGGCTTTTCAGAGCTCATTAGTAGATTTGCTGCAACACAAAAGAGAGTCAGTGAACTTGAAGATAATAAAAATTGCTCCAAATAAAATGAAAGAGTGAAAGAAAAAGGAAAACATAAATTAGAGAAAGACTACAGGACAATATCATATATCCCAACATATACATAGTGGAATCTCAAAATGGAAGAAATTTGGAAAGGGCTAAAAATTTCTAATATTTAAGGATTTTGCAAAATTAGGTTCAGACAGCATACTGCAGATCCAAGACACTAAGAACACCAAGAAGAACAAAAATCAAACAGAAAAACAAAACAAAACAAACAAAAAAACTATTGAAGGTTTATCTTGTTGAAATTTCCAAATGTCAAGGACAAACTGCACATCTCTTAGGCAGATCAGATGTACGTCATTAGTGAAGACCAGATTAAAGAACCATGACAAATTTCTCAAAGAACACACAAACAAAAACTTACTGGAAAGTCCCTGAAAGTGCTGAATGAAATACACATACACACACAGACATTCACACACAGACACACACACACAAAGTTCTGCACATAGAAAAATTACTTAGTATTTTAAAAATGAGGAGAAAAGTAAAGCCTTTTAGATTCCCCACTAATTCATTTATTAGTTACTGTGGTAGTTTTGAAATACCTGCAAATTCTTTCACACTGTTCCTTCAAGAGGTGAGTTTAATTTCCCTCCCTTTGAGTGTGAGGTGGCCTTACTTCCAGCAGAATAGAGTAAACAACAAAAGAGCAACTTTAGAGCAGAAAAGACTAATGAATGAAAACACTAATGAATTATACCTTAACTAAGAAATCAAAGTCAACATCACTGTAGTAAGACAGAGGCTCCAAGTATTCCTTGAGGCAAAGCAAGAAGGGCATGCTTCCTCAGAACGCACACCCTCCATCTAATCTGAGCAAACATCAGCCAAACATCAAAACTGAAGGATGTTTTAATAAATGACTCAGGGTTCTTTCCAAAAAAACAGTTAATGAAAAGCAAAGATGGAGAAATGATCACAAATTACAATGAATATATCCTGAAACATAAAGATAGAAGCACGTAAGTAGGAAAACTGGGAGAAAAAACAGAATAATATTTTAATGTCAATTTCTAAGATTTTATTTCTACACCATGGATATATAAAACATTAGTATTATACACAATGTCACCGTGCGAAGTATATATGGCATGGTCGTTACAATCTTTGCCATGTTCTATGAGTATAAGCTTAGTTATTTAAGTTTTAAAAAGTTATACTTGAGAGAAAATTTTCAGAATTATGCTATAGGAAAGTGTTTTATATATATATAAAAGAATAGAGAATTGATGCTTTAGACATATCTATTTAATTCATTCATGAAGCATTTAATGAAATATACAGGATATATATCACATATATTTTGTTGCATTTTTTAACTCTTTAGGAAATTGATTATACTAAGCAAATTAAACAGGAAAAAATGAAATAAGGAAAAAAAGTGAAATTCCAAACTTTGTTGTTTTCACAATTTAATTTTTCAAATAAATCTTATAACTGTATGTGATAAATACACCATTAAACTCATTGCATTTTGAAGAAGATAAACTTATTAGCTTTCATTTTCAATACTCAAATGACTATCTGAGTCCCTGATTATCAAGTAGAAATATTGCACTAAACTTTCCCACCAATGTTCAGTTTCTCTGCAGTGTGAAGAGAAAGATATAGCGGTCTGTCCTAAAAATAGATAAATGCAAAACTGTTAGTACAAGTGTGTGCAATTTTTGTTTGCTTGGTATGTAGAGTGTGAAAAGTAAGACAAATTATTAATATATTTTTCTGGGTTGTGTGTCAATTTCTGGAGAAGTGGTGATACATTAGTTTTTAAAAAATCTGTCCTTTTTTCAACAATGTCAAGAAATGCAGTAGACAAGTACATACATATCATATATCTGTATTTTTAAGGTTAGAAATATACTTAAATTTGACAGTTTAAGCCTTCATTATATTTCAGACTCCACAGTGTTTAGATACAGAATTTATGGAATATAGAGTGTATTTTCCCCATTTTAGTCGATAGCATAACTCCAAAATATGAATTGAATTGCAGTTGATACTTTCAACAAATATTTTAAAAATATGTTTAATTATTCTTTTATTCACTCAACAAAATTATTGGTTATAATTATTTGCAACCTTAAGAGAGAGACTGACATCCTATGCATTTCAGTCAAGTAGAAGACACAATCTGATATACATTTGTATATCACAAGTCCTTGTTTCAAAATCACCTAGAGGAAAAGATATCTCAGAGGAAAACAATTTCTATTGAATCACACTTCTCACATTTTACTATGAATGAAAATACAGTAGAGACTCTTGGTTTAAATGTAATTTATCATTTAGTAATTTTGTCATGGAACTTCTGTTTTGGTATTTCTTTAAAAAAAAATGGTGCCAAGGTGGGTGGTCTGTAGGTCACAGTTTGAATAGTCAAGCTATAGCATATACAAGTTTAGAAATGCCCCAGATCAGCTCCCAGAAAACTGAAAGATACCCTAATTTGCCATTCAATGACAACAGAAATGCATAAAGAACATACATATCTGTGCCAGAGCACACAACCCACAAAGGCAGGTTTCCTTTCTGTTTACTTTGCTTCATTTCCGATGCTCATGTCAGTGTCTACAATATGACAGACACTCAATAATTAATTATTCAATCAATGGCTAACTAGTGAAATATATTATTAAATAGAAGATGGAAAGTAGTTTCCTATGTAATAATTGTATATTTTTATGCTTCATAATTATGAAAGTCAACTATTAATTAGCTAATAGGAAGTTGAATAAAGAGTAAAGAATGTTTTAATACTATACGAAAGGAAATTAATTAGCAATCAAATAGGGCTTCTGAATTTATGAAGATTTTTAACATATGGGTAAATCTAACAAAATTCAACAAGGAAAAACAAACAGTTGTAAATCATAAGGTATTACTACAAAAAGCACAGCACAAAATTTTTGTGTTTAATTGTACTTGAAGAATGTGGGAATACATTCCATATGCAGACAATTACTTTTTCTAACTTCTTGTACTAAATAAGATACTTCCAAGAAATGGTGTCTGCGTTATCATGATATTAAAGATCAAATGGAATAATTTAATTATTCCAGTGTAATGTAAAGAACATTATGGTTTGGATCTCAAATGTTCCCTGGAAGTTTTGTGCTTGGTCGTCAGGTGATGGCACTGTTGGGAGTTGGCACTGTTGGGAAACATTAGCAGTTGGGTGCTTAGTTGGTCAAGGGAGTTCACCTTTGAAGGGTTAATTTGTCCCCAGCCCTTGACATGAAGTGAGTGGCTTTGCTGCACCTTTCCTTTTGCACCAGGATGCTCTGCCTCCCCCCAGGCCCAGAAACTGTGACTATGGACTGAACCCCTGAAACTGTGAGCCAAAAGAAACCTCTCTGTCTTTTAAGTTGTTTACATCAAGTATTTTTGTCACAATGATGAGAAGCTAACACAAGCAATTAGTAAAATGCCTGGAACATAATGTGTTCAAAAATTACAGTTATCGATAGCTGTAATATATAATAATTCAGTGCATAGCTAAATCGGTATCTGTGAGGGGTGATAAAAAGAGTATTGGAGTTGGAAAAAGAACATTGTGAGTTGGCTTCTTTGCTAATGGATTGTGTGACCTTGAGCAACCCCACAGGTTGGTGTACTTATTAAATTAAATAAGAAGGGAAAAGGTTTCATAAACTCTGCAGTACTGAACAGATATGAGTCTGTCTAGGTCTTGAAAAATAGAGAATATTTCTTAATCTTTTAAATTGCATGACATTCGTGTCAGTCTGTAAAGATTTACTGAAAACCATAATGAGTCCAAAATGTATTATGCTAAAACCTTGTGTTCAGGCTTAACAGGTTCAGCATGTAACCCCAAACAGTCTTAAGGGCTAGAAAAAATCTAAAGAAAATTCACTAATGAACGTGAAACTGCATGGAGGGCACATGAAGGAGTGTAGGTTTCGCTTATGTGTGTGGTTTTATTAAGGTATAAATCTTCCGTTATTTTGCCAGCTAAAGGACAGATGGCTGCCTTAAAATGGAATCTGGATGCAGCATCCACATACTGAATGTCATTATACACAGCAACAGCTGTGTTTAGCATATCCTTCATTTGAATTCTAGTTCAGGGGAAAGACAGAAAATCATAGGCTGTCTATTATCACCAGGCACTATGTCCAAATAATAAACGGAAGGATTTTCTAAGGAACTGAAATTTAAAGGGAATACAGTCATAGTACTCTGAAATCCAAGGTTAGGAAAATGAATAATGCTGGACCTTTTGAATGTGCTTTGTTAAATTTTACTTAAAAATTAATAAATCCAGACAAGAGAGGGCATGCAGATTGAGTAGCTAAAGAAAGCTATAGTATAAACTAAAAAAAAGATAAAAGCACTTTCTGTGTGAAATTTTTGACTCTTTTTCATCACCTTTTATACAAATGTGGTTGATGCTTCTGAGAATAAGGGTTAAACTTTATACTGACCAGACCTGGCTGCCATGAAAAAAATACAACAGACTGGAAGCTCTAATAGCAGAAAGGCATTTTCTCACAGTTTGAGGAACTAGAAGTACCAGTTCAAACTCTAGAGGGGACTTGTTTTTGGTAGGGTTCTCCTCATAGCATGCAGATAATCTGTGTAGTCACAGGGTGGGGATGGGGTGGCATTTGTGAGAGGCAAAGAGAAAGAGAGACACATAACTCTCTAGTGTCTCTTGTTGCATGGACACTTATCTTATGGACTCAAAGCCCTGAATTCATGACCTCATTTACCTTCAATACCTATTAAAGGACCTGTTTACATATTCAGTCACATTGGGGTTTCAGCTTCAACATGTGAATTTTAAGGTATACAATTCACTCCATAGAAATCTCCTGAATTAAAAGTAGTGTTATATATATATATATATATATATATATGTTATATATATATATATATATATATGTTTTATACATATATATGGAATGACTCTGTGCTATGTTATAGGCAACATGGTGGACAAGGGCTCTGACCACTGCCAAGCATTGAGGCTTCATCGAGTCCCAGCCAGCTCCCACTTCCTGAACCCTGTGACCCCTTAGGCCAGTTACTGTACCTTCCTCAAAGCCTGTTTATTATATGCAGAGTGAGGATACTAATATATATACTAAAATTTTTCTTGTAGGTATGTCAGATAAGCATTGAATGATTAGCATCTTATAAAATAACATTTCCCTTAAAATATTAAGAATTATTTTTCTTTAAATGGCAGTAATTTTGAGCAGTAATTTCCTCAAAGTTTTGCAAATACTTTCTCAAATTTTCAATATATTTCTGAAAAACATTTTAAAATATGTGTCCTTGTTGGCATTAATGATTAATAAATGTTTATAGGAGGATGGAAATTATGTGTAACCAAAATATAGAAAGCCTTTTTTATTTGACGGGGCTTAAAAGGATTATGAATAGTGAAAAGTGATGGTGCTACTGAATGCAAATTTAAAGTAATTACTGACAAGTTTTTGAGTTAAGCTTTATTCATAAATTCAATATTGTAAATATGCGAAATAAGGGTGATTTTTAAGAGATTAGCACTCAGTAAGCCATAAAGGCAGGATTAGAACCCAGGAGATATGGCTCCAGTACGTGCGTGCTAAATCATTGTGATTGGTCATTTGGAAGGTTAAATAGGCCAGAGTGGCATAACTTCACTGATGGAAAAGCTTCATTGAGATTTCTGGGGCAGTTACAGAATTGCCGTTGTTGTCCGTGTAGTTAGAAGTGATTTATTCCTCAAATACACCAAGCAATCCTTTTTCTTTTAAGAATAATTTTGATTTATTCATTGCAATAAAAAGTAAAGTAAAAAATAAAAAGTGAAGGGAACTTAAATTCCTATGTTAGCTGATCAGCAAATCCTCTATTATCTATTATAATTTGTTGGTGGATCTTTAATATTAAAATTTAGAAATATGATTTCTGTTCTGAGGCTATACCTACGCAGTAGACACTTTCCTCATTTTGACTCTTTAAGATTCTTCCTAATCTTCTCAGTGTTGCAGAATGGATCTGTTGCATGGATCTGTGCTCTATTTTTTATGATTGAATACAGCTCACCTCCATGATTGCATGGATCTGTGCCCTAATTTTTATGATTGAATACAGCTCACCTCCTTAGCATGTTTCCTTCAAACATAATACTCTACATTTTACTAGAGTTCAGTCTTCATAATTATAATTACAATCAGAAATCTTTTTGTGATCAAAATCACTTTTACTTGTCATGAGGGGTCCCTAAATTTCTTAGGCACTTATTTATGGATAAATTATTGAATTCTTACCTATTATCATTATCATTCTTACCTATTATCCTGTTAATGATAATTCTTTATTATCCTATTAATGATAATACTACTACCTATTAATGATAATTCTTACCTATTATCATTATAGGTTATTCTTACCTATTATCATTCTCATCAATTATTCAAAAATTTTGTTAGTTTCTTGATCAGAAGAAAATGAAACATTGTCTGAAGACTATTCAATATATCTCGGGAAGACTCAATGAGTTCTAAACAACATATATTGCTGAGGTTGTTAAATAATGCCTCTTAAAATAAATGGGCTATTAAAAACAATAAATTATGAGTTCTGTTAATGATGTGATTTAAATCTTCAAAATATGTGAATACATCAGAGTGTCTGTATTAGGATTCTCTAATGTAATAACAAAAAGGATGTTAAATAAACTCATCAAGATGTCCTTTTGAAAATAATTGTGCGTACTTTTTGATTTTCTCTATTTATTCAAAACACTGATTAAATGGTAAAAGTTCCAGAATTTGTGGTGAGCCTTCATGTTACAATAATAAAGATGTGGTTTCTGTCCTCCTGAAGATCTCATTCTAAGTGGAACAATAGCCAGGATAATAATGACTAAGTCCTGATTCTAGTTCCTAAACTTGACTTGTTCAATCACCTATCTGCTAGATGGGTTTTCTTGCACTATTTTTAGGCTTAGAGAAATAATGCAGTGCAAAGACAAGTGAAGGTCAGGAAAACCTAGGAGGTGAGTGTGGTTTAAGGCCTATGTGAAATGAGATAGAGCTTTCCATGATTTCAGATTAGCTATTTTTTTTTAAGGGGGAGGGTGCCTGAAAAATGTCAAACACACATAAAGAAAAAACTACAGTGGTAACAAGATACTCCTGTTCACACAGGAAGATGGGAGTACTTTTTGTTGGCTTCCTTATATTTTGATGTAACATCACATCCAAACTCATCTCTACTTCCTGACTAAGAACTGGAATTCACTCTATCTCTAAAAAAGCATGAGATTCTGCAGTTAATAGTTTTCTTCTGTACTCTTGATGGCTGCTGATCTTTTCCATTTCTTGGGTTTTTCAGTTGTTAGAGCTAGAAAATTCTAGGAGAAATTAACATCACAGATCCATACTGATATTTAAAATTCAAATGTGACATTTTCAAATATTAGCTAAATTCTTTCCTATTTATTTCTTTTTTTCTCTTTCATTGAAAATCTAGATTCTTAATGACTTTACATACTTATTTGTTTTATCTGTTATATACTTAAAAAGGTTTCCAAATAACTACACCAGCACTACTACCAAAAAATGCTTAAGAAACAGCTCTAGAGTTTTTTGCAGTTTTCTGTGTGTGTATGTATATGTATATGTACTTGTGTGTGTGTTGTTCATTTATATACTCCTCTGGGTTTTACAGTCAATTTACTGTTTTTCACTTGGAATAATTTTTCTCTTTAAGCCATAAACTCAATGTAAACTTAAACTCATTTACTTCTATGTCTTTTTATGTTGATTTAAATTTGTTTCATAGTTATGTAAAATATTTACATGGACCTACTGTGAAATCTAAAATATAAGGTCTAGACTAATGTGGTCTACAACTCCTTTATCTTATACTCTTTCCCCAATGGGACTTTCATTTTCCCAAAACTAAGAAAATGCATATATATTTAATCACTCACCATTTTCTTAGATAAATGTTAACCAAACTGTATACATTTTTTCTTCATTTGTCACACATATTTCTATGCTGAAGAGTTGATAGTAGTCTAAACCTATTCAGTATTCTGTATTATAGCTGTGAAATTCTCCATTATGTGAGTGAGCCATAGTTTATTCAACCAGTGCCTACTGATGAATATTTGCTTTCTTCCCCCCAGTCTCAGTGTAGTTTGTATGTGTAAAGACTGACCACTGACCACTGTGTTTATCTAAGCTTGAAAGGAATTTCATTTGGTTAATGTGAGTTCATAGACCCCAGAACATCCCAGCAACATCAATTTTACTCACACTCACTTGCCCTCTTTTATTATGCTCAACTGCAAGGTGAATCTGCAAAATGTCATTTCAGCTGATTCTAAGATTGGCTTACTAAATAATCCATTGAATACCTTTGAGTGATTCATGAGTTTTCAGCTCTTAAGGCACTAGAAACTCCTTTTTTCTTCCGTCCACCTTTTCCTGCAGAGACACTGATACTACAAAGGTCTTAGTGATGGTGTTTTGTTTGTTTTTCCCATTGTCTTATACTGTATGTCTCATACTTTACTACTGTTGTGGATATTTTGATTTAATTCTTAGAATTCTTTTAGTATTATATGGAAAATTTTTTAGATATACAAAAATATCACCATCTCCCCAGATTTCTATATTCTATGTTAATATGATATATACATTATATGTCATACAATAATTACCCTAAATATTAAACTGTATATAAAACTGCAGCAAATACTTTGGACTTCCCCTTAAGGATTAACATGATCTAAAATATGCTCTTCATGCTAAAGTTTTGCATAGTCTTTTAACATAACTAAAATCTTCTAATTTTAGTATATCTCACTTATTCCCTATGAAATGAATAATTAAAATGACAAAGTATGATTTTTGAATCATTTTCTTTGCATTCAAAAGGTACTATGGCAACATATGATTATGATAGATAATTAAGGTTACTCAATAAATATAGAAAAACTGAAAAATTTTCTGTTTGTTTTAAATCTTATTTAACATTTTTAAAATACTTTACTGGTTTTTGCATTATACAAACCAGAATAAAATTTAGGCATAAAACTGTACCAGGCATATCAGAATCATAAAGAAAGTCTGGTTAATAAGAATTCATATGCTGAGAATTTATGTTCGGGGTGAGAACATTTTCTTTTATTCCCAGATGATAGCTCCCTTGTCATATAGATCTTAACATAAATCCATCTCCTACAGTCTGGAATTCAATTTAATTGACTGAGTGACAAATTGGTTTAGTCTGAAGTTATTAACTAGTATTTAATAAGTCCCATTGTGTAGATGACACATACGCTAAATATTCCAAATGTGTTTTCTATATAAGCATTTCTTACCACTTTAGTTCCTTTGAAACTCTTTATAAGCATCCCTGTACAGCTTTCTTTTTTTTAAGGTGATTTTAGGTAAAAGTGTTAAGGAAGGGAAAGAAAAAGTATAAAAGCACAATAAAAGGCTCATTTATACTCAAGATGAACTAGCAAGACATTTGTGCACTACTTTAATAAAATCAAAGGAAGAGGACTTTAATTATCTGCAGTATAACAAAATCTGTTCTCCCCAAATATCTCAATAAGCAACATCTAGAAATCATGAGTGCAATTCCATAAATAACCATTTGAATGCATAGGAAAACTCCTAGAGGTCAAAAGCAAAAAGGAAGCACAACATAAAATGGAGAATCAGACTTTCCTGCCAATATTGAAATCAAAAGATTTGACTATCAATAGGTCGATAGAAAGTGACCACCAACCAGGGAAACTATAGAGCTGCAACTGAGAGTCCTACATAAGATATCCACATTCAAAATGCAGCTCCTTTAATTCGGTCTTGGAATAGGGAAAGAGAGAAGTTAGAGTAAGGGAATAGTGCATTATTAGCAATGGTCTGAATTCAGAGTAGGGTAAAATAGTTATATCCTATATTTTTCACCAAAGAGACATATCTTAATGCAAATCTGAAATGTGAATTTATATGTTCCTAAGAAATTCTAAACTAATAAATAAATATTTAAAAATCCACATTAAGATAAATCTTAACATTTCAAAAGCACAAGGTCAAAAACAATATTTGAGCATAGCTACAAAATCATCACCCTGGACATTTTTTAGACATACAGCATACACAAGAACAACACTAGTAATGACCAGAAATATAAGATTGTACACTGAAAATGATGACACAGAAGTATCTGTCAACAAAAAATTTTGCCTTCATGTATAAAACAACTTAAAAATGTAGATAAATCAAAAGCTTTTTTACTGCAGGAAACAAAAATAGAGATTCATTGTTAAAAGATACCATGATTAAACTACCGAAGAATGTACTTTGAATAGAGAATATTAAATTTATAAAGACAGAAGAAAAATTAAGATGCAATAGCATCAGTTAACTAAAAACAAAACTGGCAAACATGTGGATAAAGCTAAACAAAATTGACTTAATAAAATAAAAATAAAAATCATCAATTTTGTAGATAAAAATGAGGTAGGACCAAAATACTGACTTGTACCAGTATGCAGGTTCAATAAAAGTAAACGTGTTAGAGATTTCTAATGATCTAGTATTGTTCAAGAGAAGAGTGATAGAAATATAAAACTGTAAATTTTGCTGAAATAATAGAAATATTAAAGATTTTATATTGACAATGAAAAACAAATAATCAAATATGAAGTATGATGTCCAAAGCAGTAGAGGGAGAATGAACAAGCTCAAAAGCAAAGACATGTAATGAGGTAAAAAAGAAAACAATTAGGAAAAAATGTAGAGTAATAGCAAGGATGAAACAAAATGTTAATATAAATTCAAATATATCAACAGTTGCAAGAATTACAAATTATCTTTTAAGCCAAAGAAATAAATTTAAATAGAATTCTCAAAATCTAACTATATGCTCTTTACTTGAACATTTCCAAAAGCATATGGGCACAAACATTTTAAGGTATAGAGGAAGAAAATGCACTATGAGTTTTTGTAAATGGTTTTCATCAAAAATTTAAGAAAAGATGGAGCTAATTTTAAATAAATATGAAATCAACAATAGAAAACTGAAAACTTACAGGTTTATTTTGCTCATTAACATTGGATGCAATGCAGAAATTTAAACAAAATATGGCAAAGCAAATTCTGCAAAACATAAACATAAAAAGCAAGGATTTCTACACTTAGAAATATGAACTAATGTACAAATGAATTTATAAGATTGATCAATGAAGAAACCAATACATAATTTTCTTAACAGATTCAAAAAGTTATATAATGAAATTCAAAACCAAAGTAACTTTTAAAAACAAAAAACCTTAACAAACTAATAATAGATGAAAAATTCTTACCTTGGTGAAGGAAATTTGCAAGAACTTATTTTAAACATTTTGATAAAATTGAAATGTCAAAGTAATTGTCTTAGCTTTTCATCACTGTAATCAAAATACCTGACAGTAACAGTATAGAGAAGGAAAATTGTCCAGAGCCATCTGTGGGCTATGTGTGGATTACATTGACATCACAGCCTAGTAAATAGGACAACCTGATGTCTGGGAAATTCCAGTGGAAATTTCCTCTGGCTAAGACCACCCAAACACATGTGACCCTATTCAAGCTCTGCCTGGTCCCACACAGCACCAGAAATAGGGTGACCTACTGCAGCCACACAGCCTCTCAGAGATGAGTATGACCTGCCAAGATGCCAATCAACCTGCTGACTGTAAGACATCAGGAAAGCAAGACTCCACCCCTGAAGTCTTATCTCTGCCTTTGATGTACCACCTTAAATAAACCATGGGAACCATTTTCTAATTGTCCAGTTCCAACTTCTGTGTGGGCTGGGCCTATCAGGCCAGTCAAGCTGCCTTTAAAACTATTTTTTCTGACTCTATGTCTTTTGTTCTTCACTAATTATTTCTGACATCTCTGATGGCTTACACACTCCATGGGAAGGAAAAAGGACCCCTTAGTGAAGGACTGGCTGCATCTGCATAGAAAATTTTATTTGGGGGTCATAGTTTCAGAGGTTCAGTCCCAGGTTGGCCAGTTCCACTGTCATGAACCCAAGCTAAGGAATAGGTAACAAATATCATATAGTAATTATTTTATGTATGATTATACTGGTATTAACACAGGAGCATTAGGAGAACACTTCCTATCCAAAACATTCCTCTCCTGGTTCCTAAAAGCTCATGTCTGTCTCACAATGCAAAATGCAAAATGTCCAATAGTCTCCATATTCTTAACAATTCCTTTCAGCATTGCCCAAATGTGCAAGTACAAAGTTCCCTCTGAGACACAAACTCTTGGCCATGAGATATTGTAAAAATCAAAAGTTATAGATATTCAATATAGAATAAGACAGAGTAAATATTCCCATTCTAAAAAGGAGAATTAGGGGAACAGAAAGAAGGAATGGGACCAAAGTAAGACAAAAACTCAGCATGGCAAACAAGTCCTCTAGCTATATATCCAGCATCTAGGGCACAAGATGATGAGATGTGCCCTCCAAAGGGCTTGAGCAGCCTTACCCCTTTGGCCTTGCAAGTTGCAAAACTCATGGCCTCTTTTAGCCTCACTCTCTACACAGTCAACAGCTTTTCTCAACAGACTATCCATGTAATTACCATCTCTTAATTCCTGGGGTCTCCAATCCAGCTTTTGCTTCACCTTCAGAGCTTCATGCACTGCCCTCTTGGGAATACTCTAGAGGGATTCCAATCCTGTTACATTCTGCCTGGACTCTCAGACCTTTCTTTGAAGTTGCAGTGGAAGTCTCCATGATCCCTTAATTCTAACATACTACATTCTTAAAGAACCAGCACCATAGGGACAATTTCAAGGACTGCTACCATCTTGAACAGTAGTTGGAGCCCCCTAGGACCATGGTTGCCATGACTTCTGAGTGTGTGGCTGGCATGGGTGAAAGAATTTCCTAAGCCTCTCTCTGTGATCAGAGGACCCCCACAGTCTCCCCTCAAAGTAATTTTTATTTTTATATCCTTACCTCTGCAATGGGTATGGTCTTGCCAATTTTGGGATGCTCTCACAGACCCTCTCTTTTTTTCTCTGTGCAAATCACTGAGCATCTCTTTCATGACTATAATCTCTTTAACAATCACACTCTCTTTGACTCCAGTATTGCATGCACTTTTCTTGCTAAATTGTCAGGTTTTAAAATACTTCTGCTCTGATGTCTGCCCCCTATTCTCACAATAAACCAGATTAAAAGCTGCCAACAATATCTATCCTACCCCTTGAATGGTATGCTGCCTTGAAATTTCTTCTGCCAGATTAATGAGTTTATAACCTTTAAGTTCAGCCTCACACAAAGTATCATGAAATGGGGAAAATGTAAAAAATATCCTTTGCTAGAATGTAATACATGTGTCCTCTAGTTGAATTCCCAATGGAATACTCATTCTCTTTTGAAACCTATGAGCATTCACTGAACACATTTCTATCAGCATTCTGGTCTTCTGAGCTCATGCCAAAATCATCCAGTAACCTCTGCTTCTAATATTCTAAGGCTAATTCTGCATCTCCAAATTTTTCTAAACTCCACCCAAAAAAACCAGTTGCAAAGGCTTCTGAATGACATGATAAGGTTAGTCAAGCAATAATTCACTCCTGGTACCAATTTCTGTGTTATTCAGCTTTTTGTCACTGTGAAGAAAATACCTGACAACAACAGCTTAGAGAAAGAAAAGTTCACTTTGGACTTTTGTTTTCAGAGGATCAGTCCATAGTTGGCCAACTATTGCTCTGGGCCCAGGTGAGGCAGAACACCATGGCAGAAGGGTGGCAGCAGAGGAAAGCCTCATGCAGGCCTCAACTGGATTAAACCACTGATTAGGTCACATCTCTCATAATCTAATAATTTCAACTCTGATTATTTTTGCATGAACACAAGAGATTTTGGGGTACACCTCATATACAAACCACAACAAGCTTTTTCTTAAAAGACAAGGATTACCAATCCAATTCGATCTGTTTATTCTTATACCAGGCATTCTGATACACTGTATAATAAGCTGAAACCAACACCAGTAGATTTCATCTCTCTATTTCACACAGTCTGTCTTTCTTCATAGTTAAAAAAAGATCACATATAGATAATTTTTCAGAATCAATGAAGGAACTAAGCAGTATTTCTATGTTAGACCATAACACTAATGTCAATTTCATTTTTCAAAACTCAGCAATGGACAGATAACATATTTTATAGCATATAATAATAATATACACAACATATGCAGAAATTATTTACTTGAAATATGTGATGAAATTCCTTTATAATGAACACTCAAAAACTTTTGTTAATATTTCAGAGGAGACTGAAAAAAAATGAAGACATATCATATTTATAGAAAAAAGAAGCCACATATTAAAGTTACTAATATTTTTCAAATTGATCATAATGTAGAGCCAGGCATGGTGGCTCAAGCCTGTAATCCCAGCACTTAGAGAGGCTGAGACAGGAGAATCACAAGTTCAAAACCAGCCTCAGCAACGGCGAGGCACTAAGCAACTCAGTGAGACCCTGTCTCTACATAAAAAAAACACAAAATAGGACTTGGGAGGTGGCTCAGTGGTTGAGTGCCCCTGAGTTCAATTTCCAGTACCCCCCCCAAAAAAAAATCTGTTCTCTATGGTTAACTTTATTTTCAAGATTATATATTTTATCTTCATTGCTTAAAACTCTATCTTCCAAGTGATCTAGCTAGTCTCTTGGTGATGCTTTCAAATAAATTTTCAATTTGGTTTCTTGATTCCTTCATCTCAGGATTTCTACTTATTTTTTTTTCAGTATTTCTGTCTCTTTCTTGAAGTGGTCTTTCACTCCTTGTATTTTCTGTCTGATTTCTCTCCCTATACCATCCTGTTCTTCACAGATCAGTTTAACTATGTGCATTCTGACCTCCTGTGACATTTCTTCTACTATGGTGTTGATAAATTCTGTTATTGGATTATTGTGGTTTATTCAGGGCAATTTTTTCCTTTGCTTTTTCTTATTGTTTGTGTTTCTACCCATCTAACGCTATAGATAAGAAGCAGTAGCGTTTCTACCCTGTGGACTTATAAGGTCCCTGAAGGTTTCCATTACCTCAATAATAACAATAAATGCAAACAATATAAAACATTAAACCAAATAGTTCTTGCTATGAAGTTTACAATGTTGTCACAATAAACAGAAAAGATATGCTCAGTTATTTACTAAAACATAAACAGTAAGTTGGCAAAAAGGGTTTAAAATTTCAAATGGCAGAGAGAGAACAAAAGTGATGTAGGATGTGATGATTATAAAAAAGGAAGAGAAAAAAATAGAAGTAAACAATTAAAATAAAAGTGAAGGAGAGAACCATAAAAGTGGGCTGTTAACAGAAGAAAAGAAAGATAATCAAGGAAAATAGAAAATTGAGAGAAAAAATATATACACACACTCATATACATAAAATTTAACATAAAAGTATAAAATGAGAAAATAAACTAAAAAGTTACTTACAAAACTAAATATACTAATCAAACATACCAGTCCTCAAAAAAATGATCAATAAAAAATTACTGGCAACAAAATGCTAGAAATGAGAAAAGAAAACAAATATGAATATGTATACATATCCATGAACCATTAAGGTCACAATTAAACAGAAAAAGAAAGCGTGCATGTGCACACACACACACACACACACACACACACAGACAAACCCACACACACAAAAAGAAAATCTTTCCATTGCATTTAAAATATTTCTGCTTCTTTACTCAGCCATTGTAAGTGGTAAGTGGGGTATTCTGGAGTGTGATACTTGCTCCACCCTATTGGAGTGGTAAAGGTAATCCCATAGGTAGAACAACTGGAGGTGGGGTATAGGCTTAGGTATACTCCAGGTTCTTTGGTGAATGCCAATTGATCTAGAGATTTTAAATCAGCACAACTCCAGGCCCCAGCAATTGTTCATCCATGCTGACATACTGCACCTCAGGGATTTCCCCTGGGTTCTCCTCATGTGGTGGAGGAGTTAATTCTTAGTCCACTCCATCACCTGCAGACCCCATGTTTCCTGGTCTTGGGTTCAGTCTTCAAACTCAGTCTCTTCTGACCCTGCCCTTTCAAATTCCTGGCCGGAGTAATCTCACTATCCAGCTGGATTGGAGGGGTAGAGGAGAGCCCAGTGGGTTTCCATAACCAGTAGTCCCCTATGTTAACCCCTATCTACATTTGATTTTCTCCTGGTCTCTTTTTTCTTTTGTTTTCTTTCTTTCTTTCTTTCTTTCTTTCTTTCTTTCTTTCTTTCTTTCTTTCTTTCTTTCTTTCTTTCTTTTTCTTTCTTTCTCTTTTTTCAGTTGTTGATGGACCTTTATTTTATTTATTTATTTTTTCTATGCAGTGCTGAGAATTGAAGCCAGTGCCTCACACATGCCAAGCAAGTATTCCACCACTAAGCCACAACCCCATCTCTCTCCTGGTCTCTTAGGCATAATCTATGTTGTGCCATGTGGGTTTGCCAGGCCTGTATTTTGGGCCAAATTCAGGTTTGCCATGGAACCAGCTCTTGCAGCTGCCAGCTCCTATGCCAGGGCTTCAAAATGGTTCCTTCCTCTGTCCTTTGCATGCATCCAGGAGAGATGGTAGGTTCTTTCTCACACAAGGATATTGTGCAGTGAGCCTTTCAATTTCGTAAGGCACTGTCTTTGAACTCTAAACTCTCCATACCCTTACACAACTCAGGCTTCTAAAAAGGTATGTTCCTTTAATTTCCTTATCCCTACACTTTGCTCACAGAGGGACTGTTCTGGCTGATGCCTCTGGCCATACCAGTGGCTTTAGTACTGGAAATTTCTTCTTTATTTTATTGTATCCAACCTCCTAACTCCCCATTCCACTTTGAATGTCTAATACTAAATTTCAGTAAAGTCCTCCCTCACCCTTTTTTTGTTCACGTACCTTGCTGAGAAGCTACCTTTCTGCTTTCTTGGTTTCAAGCCATGCACCAGCAAGAAAAACAACCTCCTCTATTCCACCCTCTTGAAAATCTGAAAATTCTTTCTAATACAATGGAAAATTAATTGCTACAATCACTTAAAAAAATAAATTTAAGAAATAGTACATTTGAAGATGGTATTATTTCCTCCATCTCAGTCTTAAAGATACTAGAGCTCATGTACATTGAAATGTATAAAATATTTACAGCAGCAATTTAAAGTAAAGTATCAGGAAAGATAAAAATGTTCACTGAAGAAGAAATACTTTTCTATCCACAAATGTTATATAACAAAGCAATGAATAAACTGTAATGACCTGCTTCCACATGGATGAATCACAAAAGCACAAATATGAAAAAAATGGAGGGATGTACAGAGGATAATGTCCTTTGCATGAATATGAAAGGTATACAATCAGACTAAACAGTACTATGCCTTGCTTGTACAAACAGATAGCTACAAAAAGGTAAAAATAAATGCATAGAAATCATAAATAGAAAATTCAATGTTGTGGTTACCTTATGAAGGAGAAGTAGGCCGATGTAGGGGCTGACATTGTGGTTTTCCGAAATATTTGTATGTTTTATTTCATTGGTTGGAGCAGATGGCAGCACAGATATTGATTTTTATTTATATGACTTTGGATATATTTAATGTAATTTATAATTTATTTAAATTATCAAGTTTAGATTTTCCACTTTCTGTAACAAAGAGATAATTCTTGCAACTTTCTTAAACCCTAAGCATGTACTAATGAATTTTTTTAAAAAAAATCTTACTGTGCTTCAGCTGAATCTTTCTGTAGTATTTAAATGACATAACAGAAAGCACAAATATGTGTAATAGAGTGAGACAATACTTATAGCATATGACAGAAGGAAATGGCATACTACAAGATAATCAGGCTGAAAATATTTATTTTATTCTAGAACAATTCAATGCCTCTAAAAGGCCCTTCTCTCTGTAACAACTACCATACTTCTCTCAGCTATGAGTATTCTCAAAGTCCAGACCTAAGGATACAAAGTTCCTAAATACAGATATTTTTCAAGCTCTGAAGGCATATATCTTTTCAATAATTGACATCAGAAAAGCCTGTCTCTCAGGGATGATAAACTTCATACTTTTGAAGGACAGTTCAGAACATACATAAATGGCACTTTTCAAGCCCAATGTCTTTGTTAGAATATACATATACATATATGTGCTTTTCCTGACTATGAATTTGCTTCACAAGAAAGATGACATTAATAAGTATCTTTAGCTCCTGCTCAGAGGTCCCTACTGTGCACTGGAGCGAAAGGCGGGGCTCTCCTTTTTAGCCAAAACATTTTATTTTTTCTGTCACAAGTCAGTATTATTTGGTAAAATGGTTGCATCTGGGATATAGTTCTGATTTTACTTAACTACCTGTGAAAGCTTGAAAACTACCCTGAACTACTGGACATAATTTTTGTACTTGTGATATTTGAAACTTATGAAGGCTATCAGCATAGGGAGAGAGAGAGGGAAAAAAAGAAAAGAAAGTCACAAATTGAGACACTTTCAGTCCCTATTCTAGCAACACCTTTTACTCTGTCAAGGACGAAGAAATTTAGACATGACGATGTATTTAGCACTAAATCCTTATTTTCTGCACATTTCTTTCTTAAAATTTAATTTTGTTAGAAGTAGGCTTGATTTTTAAATTTAAAACTAAAGGGAAAGGAGGAAGGACAAATGTTTTTGAGATGTTGGAACACATAATAAAATTTCATAACAATCTTTCTCTGTGCACCATAAGCATATTGTTCAATAGTATATGCAAAACAACTAATTAAATAGAAAGCACAGGCAATACATCTTAAGTATGCACTAGACCGTGAGCTAAGCCCTTTAAAAGATAATGCCAGTTAAGTTACAACTTAGCTTTGGGTTGTGTAGCAGACGTCATCATTAACCATGTTTTATATATGAGTAAATTAAAGGCATTTATATTTTATATATGTAAGCAATTTAGTGGCTCAATTATTACTTGAAACCATCTCTTCAACTACTGAGCCCACAACCTTACACTTGAATACCCAGACACCTGGGCTATTTTCCACTGACTGTGAAAGGGATATAACTTTCCATCCGAAGAATATTCTGTAATGACAAACGATAGGGAGTCAGTCTCACCCTAAGGTCTCCGAGCTGCAGCAATAACTATCAATCACACAGCAGATAAATAGATTTCAGAAGTTTTGTGTACAATATGTTCTTGAATTTGGGCTTAAGCTCAGACTGACATATAGTATTTCATTGCTAATGTGATCTCTTTCTAGCAGCGGGAACATTCTTTTTTTTAAATTGTATTGCATAACTTGTTTGCTTCCTAGCAAAACAATTTTTGAATTTCCGTGTAATTTCTGTTAAATCTATTTTTAAAGTTGAAGCTTAGGTCAAATGCAAATACGAATATAGATTTATCCAGCATCCATAATTTGTAGTCTGTGTGGAACTGACTCATCTGTCTTCAGTATCTGGCAGTCACATGATGAGCTCTCCTGCTAAGAGTGACCTATTCATCCTTCAAATAAACATCCACAAGAGGAAGAAAAACAATATGCACAGTTCCAAAGAAGGAGCAACATATTGTGCATGAGCTGATATACTCGAATCAGTTCTGCCAACAATCTTTCGAATTAAGAGTTTCTCATTGAGAAAGCATTTGGAAAAGCTAAGAAATTCTGCTTGCAAGCAATCTACAAACGTTAGGATTATATTCCTTTTTAAAATATAAGACTGACCAAATTAGAAATCAAGTTTCTTGAACATCTGCAGGATTATTTTGGAACATAAAACACTTGAATAAATATAAAATTCAAATAAGTACAAATTATATAGAGACACTTCTTTTTCTTCATTTTCCCTAGCTTAATCTTGAAAAATGTATTTACTTCTCTGTTATTATTTATATTCTTGGCAACCCTATCTATAGTTGAGAAGATACAGTATCTATATATAAATGAACAAAGTAAAATGTTTTAGTTGTTCTACGGTTGTTTCTAAGAGAGAAAACATATCCTACTATGTTCATACTAATATATTTTTAAATGCATATCATTTTCTGCATGAAAAAATCAGAGTAAGGTTAACTATAGACTAAGAAGGATTCTCTGGAAACATATTACACATTTTCTGTATAGAATGAGTTTGATAAGAAGGATGCCCTTATGTACAGAAATACACATTTATCTTTAAATGACATATTATTGATTGTTTTCCTTTTAAATTATATTTACAATTAATTTAGGACAGGATTTGAAGGAATAGTTTTAAAACTTCAGGAAGCGTAACTATTTATGTTAAAAACCTCTTCCATGTAATCTTGCATGGTTTTTCATATTGGTGTGGATTTTCATAGATAAACTGGAAAATTTCATTCCTGGTGGAAAAGTGTGAAGAAAATCCATTAGATAGAAGAACCTTAGAGCACTGTATAGGATTTAAAATAATAAAGCTATGACTAAAGAATATAATAGCTTGCACAGATTTGAAAATTATTTCTAAATATTTGTCACTGAAATTGAATATACTTATTTTAAGGTCATCACAACCTACTAATATAAAAAGACTAAAGAACTTAAAAATTAAATATCATAGCACAATTATCTCTAAATTCAGATCTTCTCATGATCCAGTGTGTCTTGAATAATGTCTTAGGTTTCTTCAAACTTTGACTTTTTGAAATGGCTGAGACTGTTGATAATAGATGGTGTTACCAAATTATTGACAATTTCCTAAGGGGCAATAATGGAATTTTGGTTCTGGAGATTGTTCTAGTTTCTTAGAGATGAATGCTGAGCCTTATAGGAAAATGGTGCATATGATTGTTTATAGAGAAATATAAGACAATTAGATAAAAATTTCCAAAACTGTTAACAGTTGAAGGCATTTGGGCATTCACTCTTTTATATTTTCAGCTTCTTTATATCTATTTATTTATTTATTTATTTTTCAAAACAGTAATAGGAAGGAAAAAAAAATAGGATTGTAGTCTGTCCTTCTAACATTGTATTCATATTCTTTTCCAGTTAATTTTTCCCATATGGAGTCTATACTATATTTGTTATCATTCCTTCTTAAATGTTTGCAGTAAAGGACCCATTTTCTTGTTTTTCTTTTCCCAATTTATCACAGATTGATACATTTTCAAAATACCACAAGATGAAACAACAACAAAAGGGCACACAAAACTCAAGGCCTTCCTTTTCTTCCTTCCTATTGGAAGCTATCAGAATGATCTAGGTCCTGGAATATGGGGCTTTAGAACAATGTATTAACAGGAGAAGTGATAAGAAGTGGATTCTCAATATATTTTATAAGTAATATGGTTGAACTTGAGGATGCACTAGCAGTAGGATTTAATAGAGAAAAGAGTAAAAAATGACTTCACATTTTTTTCCTACAATGTGAGTATCTAGAAGGGTGCAGTTGTAATTAACTAAGGAATAATAAAGCAAGAGCAAGATGAAGATAAGTTCCAAGCAAGATAGGCAAGTTTTACCGCTTAAATTTTAAGATAACAATATCTTTGATGAAAGAAACAATTCCTGGAAAAATTCATATTCAGAAATTTTTATGTATTTTGTTAACAAAGCACCAAATATACAAAATAAAATCTGTTCAAATATGTGAAGGATGTGTCAAGGATACATTGTTTAAATGTTTTAACATTCATAATTGGTTATGAAAATAAAATGAATAACTTAAAATATGATCATGTGTAAAATATATATATTCTTCCTAAAAACATTAATTGAGGTATTACTGTGTTGGACATTCTTCTAGAGGCAGGAAATATAACAGAAAAAAAAAAAAAATCCATGCCTTCCAGTAAATCCTTGTGTGCATTCTGATCAGGAAGATGGATGATGGAGCCAAAAAGGCCAAGTCAAACCCTGTCCTTTATTATTTATTAGCTGGATATATTTATTCAAAATCCTTATCTCTCTTCTTCACTTTCCTCATCTGAAAAGTAGGTTTGTGTGATGCCTGGTTCTGTGTGTCAACTTGACAGGCCACATAATGCCCCACATCAAGTGAAATATTTCTGGGTGAGTCTTTGCAGCTGTTCTAGAAGGAATTAACATTTGAATTGGTGGACTGAGTAATGTCCTTGCCCCTCCCCAATGTGAGTGGGCTTCATCCAACGGTTGAGGACAAACAAAAGGACAGAGAAAGGATGAGTTCTCTTCCCTGGCCTGACTGCTTGAGAAAAGATACTGGTCTTCTCCCTCTGAGCTGGGACTTACACAGTAAGAACTCCTGGTTCTCAGGCCTTCAAACAGTAAAATTTATGTCACTGGCGTTCCCAGGCCTCGAATTTGCAAAGGGCAGACTGTGAGACTTCTCAGCCTCCATAACTACATGAACTAATTTCTTGTAATTAATCTCACTATAGACATACATCTATATTCATACCTATCTCTATATTTTTCCTGCTAATTCTCTGGGGAGAACAATTAATTTGAAAATTAGGACCATTTTAACAGTTAAACACATCAATGGTGCAAAGTACTCAGAACAATAGCTGACCTGCAGAAAATCCTGCACACTAGTGAATATGAACATTATTACTTCTACTTTTCACTCAATATTTCTGTAAGTTTTCCACATCATAGGTCATCAGTTGAACCTCAATATTTCCATAACATGAAAAAACATAATTTATATTTTTGTTACAATCTAATTTATGGAGAAAGGAAAGAATTTGAAATAGATTTTTGTAACTGCCCTCTGATTAGAAATTTTAGGATATTACCCACTCAAATATTTTAATTTATTTCTCAGAGACACCTGTAGTGCTTAGCACAGGTTTCCATTCTTTGTCCACCAGAATTATCTCTTAATTTTTTATTATTTTAATATTTCTCTATTTTTTTTCTGGATCAAACCACAGAAGAGATTTTTGTCAATGTTCATATTTTAATTTGCTGCTTGCCACATGCATTTTAAGCAGGATATTGCGTTTTAAATTTTTTGCAATCTATTATCTCATGCTTCTTGTTTAAACTTAACCAGTTTCCTTTTCTCCCTATTCTGTTCTCTCTCAAAGTATCTTTTCTCCTGTTATATGTTTACATTCTTTTTATGATGCTAGTCCATTAATCCATTACATTTTCTTGATCTAAAAAGAAAAAACCTCTAGAACTATTTATCTTCCTCTGAGTCTTCAGGATGAATTTGTTTTCTTATCACTTTTGCAGTATTTTTCACTAGGATACCGTTGCTTGTATATTCTTGGATGAGTTTCAGGCACTGCTTTAACTTGAGGTTCTTGAGGTTGGTAGCATGATAATCACTTCCATCTAAATGGCAACATACCTGCATGATCGATTAAGGTTGGAGAAAAAGCCCTGCCATACTGATTGTCTTTCTCAGGATGACCCTAATGTCCCCCCACCTGCTTTGGACTACTATGAAATTGTCTATATTCCATTAGATGAGCAAATCCAGGTAATTAAAGAGACAGTATAGTCTGTAGATACTCCATCATAGTAGCGACTGATAATTTGGGGACCCTAGTGATTGATTCTCACAGTTGACTTACTCAATGAATATCTGTGGTATAGTCAATGGGTCTTAAGATTTCCCTATATTCACAGAGAAACAAAAAAAATGTTAAGTTAGAGCAAAGTACATGTCTTGAGCAGATATTTCTATCTCTTTTTTTTTTTTTAATTTTTTTTTTTAAATATTTTTTTTACTTGTAGATGGACACAATGTCTTTATTATATTGCTTTGTATGTGGTGCTGAGGATCGAACCCAGGGCCTCACGCATGCTAGGCAAGCGCTCTACCGCTGAGCCACAACCCCAGCCCCCTATCTCTTTTAGAGAAGTTATCCATTCTATTATTTTAGATTGAGCAGAAATTGAGCAGGAAAAAATACTGATTGATTTACAATAACCTAAGCTACACCAGTAATCATTTAATATAATTTATCACAAAGTACACTGTTAACTGTTATCAAGTAAGATTTATTATCTACAACTTGCAGGTGATGAAACTGAGAATCAAACTTGTAAATTAATTAGTCTGAGATAGATCATATAGCAAAACCCTGAGAATGGTACATCAATGCTTGCAATCTAGTTCAGATTCTGTGCTGTTAAACCATTCTTCTAGAAGGCTGTTATGAAATATGTCAGCCATGTCACAGAAGAAAACAACCCCAGTCCAAGCAGATGTACCAAGTAAGTACACAGGTTAAGATCCCAATTTCCTAACACAAGTTTGTTGTTTTTTTGTTTTCAAATACCTTCACTTGTTATTAAAAGTCCGTTCTAGAACCTACGATAATGATGGTAGTGAACATCACTGATGTAGGCTACAAATACAACTTCTTCACTTAAGAATCCTAAAAATCTTAGCATATTAGGAACATTTAACAAAACATTGTAGTATCGTTAAATTCAACCACTCCTTGAAGCACTTTAAACCTTAATAAACAGACAGCTTCTTACAGAAATTCTGTTGGTCTCTCTCCATTCGTAATAACATATTACAATGATCTTACTACCTATTGAACTTCTATTTGTATAAAACTAACCAGAATGATAAATTGTTTACTACTTTGTACACTTCCGACTTTGAGTTTTGGCTGCAATAATGACCCCTCAAATCCACATTGTGTGTGTGTGTGTGTGTGTGTGTGTGCACGCATGCACGTGCATTGTGTGTTGATATTTGACTAATCTTACTTCAAATTTTAAAAAGGATAAAGTCAAATAGATAATTTAGCAGGGGCTACACATGCCAACTTCTTGCCCTAATACTAAGAGCACATATTGAGAATGTATTTCTTACTTTTTAAATTTTTTTAAATATATTTTTTAGTTGTAGATGGATACAATATCTTTATTTAATTTATTTTTATGTGGTGCTGAGGATTGAACCCAGTGCATCACGCATGTGAGGCAAGTGCTCTACTGCTGAGCCACAATCCCAGCTCGAGAATGTATTTCTTTAGTACATTAATTACCATAGAAAAAGAGAAGCTAATACATATCATAAGCTTAAAATCTCAGGAAACTTATGCTTTTGTCACATTGGTTTTTTTCCCCCAATTTTCAACAGTATTTTCTATGTAATTCTCAATAGTGTTTGCTGACACAAGAATCCATTTCAATTTGTGACCAAACGCTTTACTCTGTATTAATGTCAACTGTTTTTATCATGAAGAAGCACCATGTGTTTCCCCAATGGTATATGCCTGTCTATTGTTAGAAAGGGAAAAAATGAAAAAGTGAGCTTTAAATACATTATATGCAGTAATATTTGCAAAACATTATATTAGCATTAGATTGCATTTTTTATTTTCAAGTATTTATTTTGTATTTATTTACTTTGGATATTGGGATTGAGTCCAGAACACTACATGCAAAGCATGTGCTCTACCACCAAACTGTACTCCCAGAGCATTGGACTTTTAAAAACAACTTCAATTGTAAAATACACAACAAAAGATTTACCACACTAACAATCTGAAGTACACAGTTTGTAACATTAAGGGCATCTACATGGTTTTGCATCTAATCTTCCGAATTTTCATCTTGCAAAACTGCAATGCTGTACACAATAAACAACAACCCCCCATAGTGTCTTTTCCCCCTACCTCTGTCAGCCATAATCATGCTTTCCATGAATTCTCTACTCGTATAATGGAAACCATGTATGGACTGTTACGTGTGTCAGAATTTCTTTCCTGTGCAAGTCTGAATTATACTCATTGTATGTCCATACCACATTTTGCTTATCCCTTCTTCCATCATGACACATTTGGATTATTTCCACCTCTGGGTTATTTTAAATAATGCTGCTGTGAATGTATGTGTTCAATTATCTCCAACTTTCAATTTTATGGAGTATATCCTCAGAAGTGGAATTGCTTGGTCATTTGGTAATTCTGTATTTATTTATTTATTTGTTTGTTTTGTTTTGTTTTTATTTTTTTTAGTTGTTGATGGATCTTTAATTTATTCACTTATTATTTATATGTGGTGCTGAGACTCTAATCCAGTGCCTCACGCATGCTAGGCAAGTGCTCTACCGCTGAGCCACAACCCCAGGCCCTGTATTTATTTTTTTGAAGAATTGCCACACTGTTTTCTATAGCACCTATGTCATTTTACGTTTCTAGCAATAACAAGCACGAGTTCCAATTTCTTCACTTCTGGCTGATGCCTTTGTGTGTATGTGTGTGTTCATGTGTATGTGTATACAAGTATTTGGTAAATAATTCCCCTAATGAGTGTGAAATACTATCTCACTGTAGTTTTTACTTTAATTTTCCTGATGTTTGAGGATGCAAAGCATCTTCCATGTGTATTTTGGACATTTATATATTTTATTTGGAAAACCGTCTCTTCAAGTCCTGACTCATTTTAAGTCATTTTTTAACTATGAGATTTTAAACAACAGGGAAAATTACAGAGATTTGATTTTATAGTATTAAAGTTTAATTTAAAGTATTTTGCAAGATGTGATAATTATATACTTCAAAGGCCAAAATACTTGTAGGGTAATACTCTTATTATTAATATATAACCATCTTATCAAATCATCTCATTAGCAATTTTGAAGTGTGGTTTGATATATGGACAGAATCTTACTGCAAAATCATCATTTCTACCAATAACATAGCTGAGAATGACATGTCAGGAGAAGAGGTGTCACATGTCATCATCTTCATAGGGAATTCCAGTATTGACATCAGCCCCACCTATGATTTCACTTGAAGAATTTTTTTTTGAAAAACTTGCTGTTTTTTCCAAGCTAAAATCAGATAATAATTATATTTAATTGTATAAACATATATGATTTTAATTTGCCAGTTATCTATGAATTTGCAAATATAATGACTCCATATATTGTTTGTATTTATTATTTAGTTATAAATCTTTGGTGGTAAAAATTAGTTTGAATTCAAATATTTGGAGGTTTAAAATGATAAAACATTTTTCTATCTATTGTTCACATATAATATATTCTCAATATTTATGAATTCTCTATTTATAGAGTTATCTGCTTGGTAAAATTTTTGTAACCTCCAAATCAGTTTTATGTACATTAACAAACACATAAAGAGTAGTAAAAATTTAATGGTCCAATATGAACATTCCTAGCAGAAGTCAAACAACTTGATTCTTTGCCTTCTTATTTTAGCTCACATTCTTTGAACAAGTGCTCTTTCATGATCTATTTAGTTTGTGTCTTTTACATTTTTATAATTTTTTTTGGTAATTTCTCTGCTTAAAATGATCTCCAACAACAGTGCTAAAGTATGATCTTTTGTTCCCAAGCACAAGAACACAAAAAGAGTGTGTCTTGTGGAGAAAGCCTGTGTGTTAGATGAGGTTGATTCTGCCACAACTGTTAGGCCTCTAGACTCTGAGTTTAATGTTAATGAATCAACACCACATATTAATTAGAGTCATTATGCAGAAATACACAAAAACAACAACAGCAACAACAAAGTTATATATTGTATTAATCTATTGGCAAAAATATTGTAACCAGAAACATGAAGGACCCTAACTCTGTATTATTTCTACTAGAAGAGTTGGTTCAGTATTTGCTAATCTGGTGTTCATAGCAAATTTACAAAATATGCTGACACGAATAATGAGACTCAAACATATATGATTTTAATTTGCCAGCTATCTATGAATTTGCAAATATAATGACTCCATAATGCTATACAAAGAATATTTTTCCATTAACCTAATCTTGTACTTCTCAAGTCATTTTAAGATTGATTTGATATTTGACTTTGAAACCCTTCCCAGACAATATTTAATGGCTTTTTCAAACTACTTTCTGTTTTCCTCTAGTAAATGTATATGTCTTGACAAGTTTAATGTTCAGGAAATATTTGACTTCAAAAACATCCAGACACATTTCTACTATTTGATAAAGGGGAATGTATTCTAATTCTGATGCTTGAGATACATGGATCAGTGCAATCTACTCTAATGCTTTAGGTATATTGGAAATTTAGAAGCTAAAAATGTTAAGGAAACAGATGTTAAGGTGGGGAAGTAGATTCTATAAAATTATCGAAACATAGGACATGTAAGTATTTTTTTGAATTTGCAAATTTGCAGTTTTGCTGGTTGTTTTATCACCTGTAGACTTACCTGTTTATCATTGTTTATGTCTACTAGGTAATCTAAAATAGTACGAAATATATTACAGAATTCCACAAAAATTAAATACATTTGAAATGTTATTTACTTATTACTTGTTAAAAGACAAATATATTTTACAGTTTATTCTTTTTTTTTTTTCATTTGGATATATACTTTTTAAACATTGGAAAGGATTTACAAGGGATAAGTACAGAGGAGAGAAGCAAACTTAAATAGCCAAGATTTATTCAATCAAAATTATGAATTGTAAACTTACAGGAGCAAATTTTAGAAATAATAGAGATGCTGTTTCTTCCACTTTTTTATATACTGTAGCACAGGAAAAACTCATGTATGTTAATCACCAGTTTTATGATGATAATCAAGTTTTCATATAAGAAGTCCAAGCGTGAATCTAATGGTGCCAATATCTTTCTTTCTCACAGGTATCCTAAGGGAAGCAAAGCGGCTTAGATACCCCATCAACTGAATTGAAGTATTTGCATTTCAATTTATTTATGCATGAACTTCCCTATGAATCATGGGTGAAATAATTATAATAGTTAAATGATTTGGCCTATTTTAAGTAGAGCATAGATAAAATTCTATCAGAATTTTGATGGCATATTTTAATTTCAGAACTTTCATTGTTTTTTTTAAATTTATGAATCAAATTTTACATATCCAATTTATTTTTGATAGTTTATGGAAATTGCTACTGTATTTATAAAAAGAAAAAAATCATTAAAAGTGACTAAATGCCATAAAGCAGAGTTAAAATTATAAAACTTTTAGTATTGTTACATCAGCATTAAAGGCTACCATCTTATTTTAAAATAGAAGTAATATCTGGTGGTGAAATCTATAAAAACAATGTAAGAAAGATATGTTTTTTACTATTGTAATATATGTTTAATAAATAATTATTTTCTTCTTCAAACAACAACTCAAAAAGTTAACTCAAAAAGTTAATTCACAGCCTAAAATACAAAGACTCCTAATTTTACAATCATATATTTTATTTGAGTAATCCATTTCAACTTAAACAATGAATATATGGACAACAAGGTAATTATGCCCTTTTGACATTGATTTATCAAATTTATACAAATTCTCGCAGAGTCACATCCGGAGAAGTGGAGGCTTATCTAAAATGATTTCCTCATGTCTTCATGAAAACCATAGTGAAATATAACTTAGCCTATAACTAATACAACTTAGCCTTAGCTTCCGTTGGACTATTATTGTACCTTATGGAACCCTATGGAATGCGTATAGCCAAATTGCCACCATCGTGTATAAAAAGCCAACGTTCAGGCTCTGCAGGCAAAGGACAAAAGATGGATCCTGCCCTTAATGACAATGTGGAACCACTGAATTCACCAGTGCTGGAAACTGCCCGCATAGTAGATATTGTAAAACAAATGAACAAATAAGCAAGCAAACAAAAAACAAGTTTCTTAATGTGCAGATGTTTAGTAGGACTTTGTGACTTTAATCAAAAATCATCCCAATTCATTTTTTTTCTTTTGGTACCAGGAATTGAACTCAGGGGCATTTGACCACTGAACCACAACCATAGCCCAGCCCTATTTTGCATTTTATTTAGAGACAGAGTCTCTGTGACCTCCAGAGCCACCTGCCTCAGCCTCCTGAGCTGCTGGGATTACAGGCATACACCACTGCGCCTGGCTATTCCAATACTTTTTAAAAATCAAAATAATAATTTTCAATGACTAATGTCTTCACTTCAGCACAATCATGTTTTAGAAATATTTAGTCCTCAGAGTGCCATTGTACATTGCATATTTTCTCTAAATGTTATCAAAACACAAACAAAAACAATGAACTTCTACCCAAAATGTAAAAGTGTTTTCCAAGAGAAATTATTTTATTTCTATCAACAAGGGTAATGGTTAGATATTCATATTTCTTCTCAAAAGTCTAAGGTACTTCAGAACTTCACTTAGTTTTTTATTTTATGCAGCAATTCTCACTTTTTTGTTTTGTGATGCTGTGGATTGAAATTAGGGTCTCAGGTAAAATAGGTGAATATCTAACGCTAAGCCTCAGCCTCAACCCAAGTAACACATTTTTGTGTCTCCAAACATGTGGTTCAAACTGAAAACACATCGTTAAAAAAATTATGCATCCCTGCTCTTATCTTATTTGTCCTGTGATTTATACCACTTGAAATAAATATGTGGCTTGATTAGGACTTTTGGACTTGGGACCAAGTAGAGCATGTCTGACTTTTCTTTGATGGTAAATATTTTGTTAATGCCCTATGAGAGATGTTTAGTGGAAAGCTTTTGCTGGTCATAAAGTTAATGGTCAGAGAGAAGCAGAAACAAGAGATGAACAGATTTGAGGTGATCTGAATAAAAAATCCTAGTGGGCAAAAATATTACAGGTATAGATAGTCTTTCACAAGCAAATCTCTTTACTATCTTTCTACAACTTTCTTACTCTCTACAAATCACCTTTTTTGATAGATTTAATGATGATAGTCAAAGCACATTTGATACCACATCTTCCCTTTACCCTTGTTCCATATCTCAGGAAGCTTTGGGCAGCCTCATGGGATAGCAATTGGGGATCCAGAATGGGGAATGTAGCAGTTGCAGCAATGACATTACCATGAGATTGGGAAAAGGAGAAGATACATCTCTTATTTTCACTGTTTCTAGCTTTGAGAAAGCTCATGCTGGGGAGGCAAAAGTGAAGGTTTAAGTGCAAAAGACAATTTAATTAACAAAAAAGGAATTTTCTTTTTATGTATTCAGTCATTCTATGTCTTTTAATAGCAGGATTTAATTCGTTTGCATGTAAGGTAATTATAATTTTTAACATGCAACTTTGTTACTTCTCTAGTTTTTCCATAAGTCCTCTTTTTCTCTTATAGTTTTCTTTTGTGATTTAGTGATTTTCTGTTTTTATTCATTACTTAGTTGATAGTTTTGCTTATTGGTTACCATGAAACTTACAAAAAATGCCCATTTTGATTATAACAAGCTATTTTAAAATGATAGCAAATTAACATTGATCTTAACAATAGGAAAATAAATAAAAAATAAACACTAATAAAAGTTGTGCTTCATTCCTCCCTACCTTTTGAATTTTTGATATCCCAATTTGCATCTTTTCACATTGCTTATTTCTTAATGTTATTATTATAATTTTACATTTGTTTTTATTCTTCATACTAAAGACTTGAATGTTTTATTCTTCATACTAAAGACTTTAGACACATCATGTCTAAAGTATCAGGGCATTATGGGATTTCTGAGTTTTATGCCTTAGGTTTTCTTCTTGCTCATTAGAATATCTTTGTTTCAGTTTGAAAAACTTAGCATTTCTTATAAAATAGGTTAAGTAGTACTAAACTCTCTTAGCTTTTGTTTATCTGGGGCTGTCTTTAATCTCTCATTACTAAAGGATAGGTCTGTTGAGTCTGATTATAGTGTTCTTAGCTGGCAGTTGTTTTTTATGTTTTGTTTTGTTTTTGTTTTTGTTTTTTCCTTCAGCGCTCCTACTATATAATCTCACTATCATCTGGCCCTTAAGATTTCTGATGAAAATTCTGCTGTAAGTCAAAGTAAAACATCTTAGATGTCTTTCTCTTGTTGCTTTCAGAATCCTCTTCGTCTTTAAACTAGAAGAGCTTTATTACAATATGTCTTGGAGTAAACTTGGTTGAATTGGATCTTGACTCTTGACCTTTGATCTTCCTGTACCCTTGTATTTGTGTCCTTCTTTTAGTTTCTACAGTTTTCTGATTACCTCTCTAAATACACTTTCCATCCTTTGGAAATTCTCAGGTATTATCTGAACCCCCAAGCCAGGAGTATTTGCTTTTTAAAATGCTGTTTCATGGTTCCTCTGAGCATTCTTCATTTTCATCAATTTTTTTTCTTTTTTTTTCCTGCTAACTGTGTATTTTCAGATAGCCTGTTTTTTAGCTCACTGAATTTTTCCTCTGTGTGATTGATTATGCTGTTGAGGCCTTCTATTATGTTTTTTTTTTTTTTAATTTGTTTAACATACTCTAAGCTCCAGGATTCATGTGATTTTTTTAATTACTTATATTCTCTGTTAATTTTCTCTGGTAAATTACTGAATCGTTCTCTTGGGGTTTGTTACATTTTCTTAAAAGAGCTCTCTTTGATTTATCTGTCTAACAATTTACATATATTGGTTAATTTATGGTTGGTATCTGGTGTCTTTATCTGTTATGTAAGGTCTTGGTTCCTTTAAAGTCCTTGATGCATGTTGGAAGATGATGATATCTTCACATTGAAAATTTATGTATTTATAAATCATAATTTGGCTTTGTTTGTGCCTGTCCTTTGGGACGTCTATGTAGAGTACTTGTTCTTTCCTCTGAACCTGTGGTCAGTACCAATTCAGCAAGTCTAATACCTATACTTGATTCTCTTTCCCTCACCAAAATGAGAGGAATCTTTCTCCATATTGTGCTTCTTGGTTTTGGGGGAAGGGGTGTTATGAAAAACTCTTACCTTTCTGCCATTTTCAATGTTTATTTTTTATTATGCTAAAACTTGGTACTGTGATCTCTTACCTAATTTTTTTTAGCTCTTCTAAAAAATTTGAAAAGCATGACTAGCTGCTCAAATTGATGTTCCTATGGGGAATGGAGTGGTGAAGAGTCTTAGTCTGCTACTATATTTCTCTGTGAATAAATGGGAAGTTTCCTAGGATAAAGATGATTATTAGACTTAATGTCACAGAACAACCAGAAAATGTTATGAAGACTCTTTAAGATTTTTCCCAAAGAAAAAAGTAGTAAAATAGTTGATTTTCAAGCAAACATGAGAAATGCTTGCTAACTAATGAGTCATGATTGTTCAATCTAACAGTTATAGTTTTATAATGTGAACATGATGTAATATAATCTTGGCACCAAATATTAATAGCAAAGTGTATAAAAGTGATAAGATACAAAAATATTTGTATATGTTAGGTAAAATTATGACAACAAAATACAGTTGAATCAGGCATGGTGGCACATTCCTATAATCCCAGCTACTCAGCTGAGGCAGTAGGGTCAGAATTTAGACACAGTCTCAATAACTTAGTGAGACTCTATCTCAAAATATAAAGGACTGGGGATGTAACTTAGTGGTATAGAGCCCTTGAGTTCAATCCCCAGTACCACAGAGAAAAAACGAAATGGAGAAGAATGTTGCAAAAACCAATAAAAAGTAAGGCAATTTCAAATAATTATGATAATAATAATAATAATAAAAATGATAAATAATAAGTTTAGGTCAACAGAGAATTAAATTTTTAATTATATGCTGGAAAATTACATAAAGAATTTTTTAAAATTTTTATTATTGCTACTATTAATACATATTAATTATACAAATAATTGAATTTCACTGTGACATTTCAATAGATACATATATCCTTTCTAGATTATGTTCATCTTTCCTTCTGCCTTTTATTGTTCTTTCCAGGCTTCTCCCAATCTGCCCCACAGCCCCATTCACCTTCCTTTAAAGTTCCTCTTCCACTTTCAGGTCATTATTTGTTTCCAGATACACATGAGTGAAAATAAATTTGTCTTTCTATGTCTAGCTTATTTCAATTAGGATGATATCCTCTATTTCCATCCATCTTTTCTGCAAATGAGATACTTTAATTCTTCTTTATGGCTAAATAATGCTCAATTGTGCATATAGACCATACTATCTTTACCCACTGATTTGTTAATGGGCACCTGAACTAATTTCATATCTCAGCTATTGTGAAAAGTACCACAATAAACACAGACATGTAGGTATATATTTGGTATGCTGATTTAATTTCCTTTGGATATATAACTAGAAAAGGAATAGTTGGCTCCTATGGTAGAGGCAATATTTTCTCATAATGGAAATGTTTAATCCCAATTCATCCCCTACAGATTCCTAATAATTTAATTATTTTAATTAAAACCTTCATTTGGGATAAATCATAAAGTTAGTAAAATTCTAATAATGCCAGCATGTAAAATTATAGTAAGGAAATTGCTAAGACAAGATGCTGAAAATGTTTCACCTTCAAGGAGTATGATCATTAAGGTATTGATGATGTATCACAAAATGTTACGGAGATCTTGTGTAATAAAATGAAAAACTAGAGCGTCACTATCCAAGTTGATGAGTCAACAGATTTCACCAATAAATGTCATTCTGTAGCATTTGCAATATTTTATAAATGATGTTGAAATTCACAGTAAATTTTCAGGTACTAAGAATGGTATAAAAAAGCAAATAACTAACTGTATTTAATGTTTCATCCTCATATCTTAAACACAAGTTTTGTCTTGCAGGAATTACATTAACATCTGCACTGAACTATTCCACCAACAATTGGCTTACTGATGTTTCACCATTTTTTATAAAATAAAAATCCAAATAGTGTTGTAAATCAGTGATTTGTTCAGACAAGGCACTGATGTAGGGAAACCCATGAAGATTAAATTCTAAGAAGTACAGTGTAATGCTATAAAAATAATCAATGTTATAACATCAAAACATGCTCACTCAAGAATCTTTAAAAAATGTATAAAAGCCTACATGATGTACACATATACACACACAAAAACACACAGCTTCTGCTAAACAGAGGAGTCCAGTGGTTGAACAAAAAAAGAGTCCCAATACAATTTTTGCTGAACAGGAATTATAGCAGCAATTTCAGGAAAATTATAAGGTGGATTTCATGGAGTGCTTTGAGAATGAAAAATGGCAACAGAAAAAAGCCTAACTGGTAAACATTTTCATCATCTGACACAGAATTTATTTTCTGGAGAATATTATTTTTTCTCTGATAAGATTTTAGTATTTAAAATAAAAACAAAAATCATCTATTTATAAATATTTATATTTTAAAAATAATGTTGCAAAAGAAATCTTGAAATATTTCAATTACCGTTGGGGCTTGAATGGAGAAAGGAAATGGGCAAGACCAAATGCTCATTGAAAACCATCTGGAGAACTACAGAACAACGCAGAAGAGTGTTATTTCTGCCCCTTCAAATCAAGTATATAACAGAGAGGGGTTTCCATTCTCTGTCATTACATTTCAACCTCTGAACTTGACTTTAAAAGAAGATTTTTGTGACCTATGTTTTGATTAGCATTAGTACTTGTCTTCTAGACCACCTCTACACTTCTGTGGAAAAAATGTAACTCTCCAATTAGAAGAAAGCCCTGAAAGTTTTGATGTAGTTTTAAAATTCTTACATGTTTATAAAGTCTTCTACTTGTATAACAGGCCTTTAAGCCAAGGACAGGAGTTGTCTTATGTTAGTTAAAAATGAAAATCATGTGTATTTACAAAAAGTGAACCAGCATCAAGTAATTATGCAAACACACACACATGTACACACACAAAAAGGACAAGCATAGACTTCATATTAGGTAGAGAAATTTTGTTTTTTTATTCAATTTCAAAACAACTTTCAGTCATATGTAGTTGTGATAAAGATCATGCAACCAATATGTATATAATGGTTCTATAATTTACATGGAATTTGATCATATTAGAATAATTTTCACAAAGTCATAGCAAACTATATTTTATGTTGTAATCTGAATCAGATGTGTTTGATTTATGGTGTAGTAGTTTTGGCATTCATATATATCAACATATTTCATGTTGTAATACATCAAATGATATTAAATTAGAATCATTATTTAAATATTTGCTTTATGATTTCTAAAATATTCAAAAGGAAAGAAAAATCAATGTCAAAAAATGAAATCTTAGTAGCTTTCATTTAAAGAAAATCTGGCTGAAAAGTTGTACTTACTTTTAACTAGGGGAAGAAGAAAACTTCTCTTTCATTTATCTTATAGTGAAGATTTATATTAGAATTTTAACTAGTAGAGATGTATGTTAAATCTTTTAGAGAACTCAGATTTGTTTAAAAAAATAAGAAAGTTAGTTTTATTAAAACAAAAAGAACAAAAATTAGATAGAAAAGCTGTTTTCTACCTAAAATTAAATTACTTGTGAAGCAGGTAGAGAAAAGTATTCAAAAATAATGATATTAAGTTGTTAAAACACATCCACATAAAATATATTGCTATGAATTAAAATTGAAAATCCAGTTATTACTGTATTAGAATACTCACAATTTATTAATCATACCAATATATTATACTTGTAAGTATTATAATTTTATTCAGAGTTTTCTTAAAACATGTAAAATTTTTCAGTTTTATCCAATGTAAAAAAAGATTGCGAATGCTGTAATAGAAATAAATCAAACATATTACAATAAATTATCACGTTAAGTGAAAATGAAATAAGCTTTCAAAATTGAAGAAGTTCAGGCTAATATAAATACATAATTTGTGGATATACTATTTAAATAGGGAATCTTTAACTGTAATGAAATGGAAAACTAAACTTCAAAGGTTAGAAAGATATATATCAACCATAAACTAAGCGACAGATGCTTTTTCAGGTAAATGGCTTATTATATTAAACAATACAAAAGTAAAACTATGACAACTATAGATATATGAATTAATACTTATTCATTAAAATTTTATTTCAGTTGAGTGTAATGACTTTAAAATTGATTGTAGCTATGGATATAATTTTAAAATACTTAAAGCCATATTTGCCCAACCTTCAGGCAAATGTGACTAAATCTGCAAATTTAGTGGGTATTTTAAAACACATATCCTAGAGATAAATGGAATGGGCAAAAATAATCATGAATAATACATGTAGATTTTAGCAATATAATTAATAAGAACAAATTAAAGATACTCACCAAATGGGAATACATAAATTGAAGAGCATTTGAGGAACATTTGGAAAATTGTTACAACAGTCCATAAATTTGGTGTCAACAAATGCCAAAGAACTGTGATGGCCTGTAGATTATAACAACTGACTACAACATATCCACACTCATTTTGTGTTCCAAAAATTTCACAATTTCTTTCCAAGGTCCAGTGGAATTCCACAGTTCCATTCCTAAAAGAGTACATGTTTACCAAAGACATAAATAATGCTAATCATAAAAACAATATTCCTTAGAGTCAAAAGAGAGAAAGTCTAGAATCTGAATATTCATCAAAAATGATAATAATCCTAAATCATGGTATCTTTCAGAAAACAAGATACTGTCTAGTTAATAATGACTGCTACACAAAACATTATAGATGAATCTCATACCTGAAATAATTAATGAATAAAAGATAGACCCAAAAGATTACAAGCTGGTATGGGGAGAGGTTTAAAAATGAGATTGGGAGGAAGCATTAAGAAAACTTGGGGGCTGGGGTTGTGGCTTAGTGGTAGAATGCTTGCCTAGCATGCGTGAGGTACTGGGCACGATTCTCAGCACCACATATAAATAAATAAAATAAAGATCCATCAACAACTAAAATTTAAAAAAAAAAAAAGAAAACTTGGAATACTGCAAAGAGTCTGTATAATGAATTGAATAGTTCAATGGATATGAAATTTATAAATCCCAACAATTTATGCATTTAAAATTTAAGCACTTTAGGAATGTTACATGGTAATATAATAAACCCATGAACTAAAGAAGAAATAATAAAAATTAAAATAATTAAAAAACAAATAATAAAAATTTAAAAATATTAAAAATTGAATAAAATAAAAATACCAGGAACCTGGGGTTGTGGCTCAGTGGTAGAGTGCTTGCCTTGCATGCATGAGGCACTGGGTTTGATCCTCAGCACTCATAAAAATAAATAAATAAAATAAAGATATTGTGTACATCTACAGCTAAAAAAATTTTAAAAATACCAAGAAAAATGTATAGAAAGCAGAAAACTTTATAATTAATGAGATAAGCAACAATAGTAAGGATTAGAATAACTCTAATTAGGACACAATGAAGGTAAGAGCAAATAATAGCATAAATGAATAAAAATCTATAATATCATAACATAACTAATTATAACATGTAACTTCAATAGTATAAACATGATAAAAATGATAATTAACTACTTTAACTATTTCAAACTGATGTCTTAAGGGAATATCAGTAGGTACATACATAGGTACATAGGTACACACAAAAATTTAGAATTTTAAATCTGAAGAATCTTTTATCATTTTGAAATATCCATCAGAAATTGACTGAAATTGTTAGCTTTATTTTGAACAGTATTTCTTTTTTCTTTCTTGATTCCCTTTTCTACTTTCTATAGAGTTCTATTTCCTTATTTGTAAGGCAATCAACATGGAACTTTGATCATACTTTAAATCAATATGGTATTTCTCTTGTGTTGGAAATTACAAAATCCATTGACCTTTACTATGAGAATGATTGCATCTGAGTTTATATTTAGCATCCTTTTAATGTTTAACTTTTATTTCATACATTTGCTTCTTTTCTCAATTTTGTCAGCTTTTGTAATAACCAACTACTCTTACTATTCATATTACTCAGTGTTTCTTCTCCATCAGTGTTTCAACTGTACATAGTTTTACTATTGCTTTATGGTTTATCCTCATTATAACAATGCTCATCTTGACATTAAAATTTTTTAAAAAATTAGTGCCTGAACCCCTTTCTGGAAAATGTAAGCATCCAATTCACTAAGCTGGTTTTATTCTCTTTCTATCTAGTGATTTTATTGCCATACATTTTATTACATCATATGTTATAGACTTCATCATCATATATATCAATGTGTATTTACATTTTTAATTATATTTCCCAGTGCCTTTCATTCCTTTCTTGACTGCTGTTTTTCATTATGAGATCATTTTATTTTTTCCTGAGATCCTTTAGTATCAAAATGCTCTATGGCATAGAGAATGTGAACAAGGAAGGACATAAGACCTGAGATAAGTTTCCCATTCATGCAAAGGTTAAGACATTTTTGCCAAGGGAGAGAACAGACATATTTCCTATAGTAAAGAAAGGTAGGTCAAAAGTGAATCTGCCTGGTATTAGAAAATCTTTCTGGAGAGCACGGCCATAGTTGTTGCACAGTGACTGCTGGGTGATGAGAGGACATCCTGAGTGCTGGCCTCAGCTTTTCTGCATAGACTTTGGCCAGTGCTGCCAGGCCTGCCATATGCTTCTCTTTTGGCTGTCATGTTGAGAAACAGCACACCAGATACAGGAAGGAATTAAATCCTAAAATCCCTGGTTTTAGACAGTCTTTCAAGAACCCTTTCTTAAACCAGGTGGTAAAGGAGGAAGACATATCAGGTCCAGTTCTAGTGCCCTAAGAAAGGTAAAGAAGAGTGAATTTTAATGAGGCATTTTCATAACAAGGACAATCAACCTGTTTAGCTCTTCAGTTTCCAAACATACCTTTCCTATGTCAGCTTCCGTACAACAAAAAAACAACTCCAAGATTCCATCTAGTAAAATGTCATATCCTTCACATATGTGAGGTCCTTTTCCTCTCACCAAAATGATGAGACCCACAATCACAGAGCCAACACTGGTTATACTTATCACAAATCAAATTCAGTCCAAATTTCACCTAGCATTCTACTATGTAAAGACTAAATTGTAAGATTAACCACCAATACATTACATATTAAATTGAAAAAGAGAAAAAAAGGAAAAAGAAGAGAATATACTTAATATAGATTAATATGTACATATATAAAAAGCCAGAGGAAATTGTATAAAATAACTTTAGACCACATTTGGAAACTAGCCATATCTGCTGTTAATTATGATTTCTTTCTCCTATAAGTTTTCTCATATCCTCATTCTCTCAGAAAAAAAAAACATTTTCACTGGCTAACACTTCCCTCAGCAGTATGACTCAAACCAACCTTATAAAAGGGCTGGGCCCTCAAAGTACTGCCCTTTGTTTTACATTTGCTTATTCTATCAATAATCCTTACTATTGCATAAAAAGATACAAAAAGCAACCCCCCAGAGACTCCTGTGGGTCCCTATATATTCTTTTTTACCCTTATTGCGAAAGTGGAAGTTTATTTCATCTTTGTGATCATGATCAGTCATTCAAATAAGAATAATCAGTTTCAGTTTGCTGAGTTTGTGTCTCTTTTAATTCACTGGAACAGGTATTTTGTACCTGGGAATTAGCATTCTTCCTTTAGGGAAAAACAAATCACACCTCAGTAAAACTAGAAGTTCTTGAGACAAAAACAAAGATTTTGCAAATGGTTTATTAGGTACAACAGTGAAGAATTTCTTCTACTTCCTCTCCTTGTATTCTGAAAATGAAGAGAACACAATATAACGTTTTCTGTTTGACTTAAATATTACCTTCCAATTGGCACTGTAATTAAATCTTCAGGGAGCCATTTTATCTTTCTATTAAAATAGTCACTTCTACATGATGTGCTAATACACGTAAATTATATGATCATGAGCCAAGTGCTTCACATTCTTTTATGGAAGACAAATCTCTTCATAAGAAGCAATGGCATGTGTCATATAATGAAGCTATATAGTTATTTCATGAGTATACCAATGATTGTGTTGGTGGAGGCAATCCTGGGAGGTAAGGAAAATATATGGGGATTACTATATACCCAAAGTAAGAAAAATCTTTGCTCCCTTTGCAAAGAAGAGATCAAATGTAATATACCTGCCACTTAGTACTTGACTGGTCCCCTATGTAATGATGTCTTAGCTGGGGCTCAGTACTAGTTTTTGCCATTGGCATATTGGGCTATTAACATTAGTGTTAACAAGGTCAACCTTGGTAAGAAGAATGTATTTTAAAATGTATTAATATCTTCTATTCCTTACACTATACATCTTTTGTTTACAGAGCCCTTGAGCAAGTATTATAGTGGTCTGGAACAGGAGCTAACTGATAGTCACAGTGGATGCCATTGTGTTCATTTGATTGCTAAGAACCTCTGTAGTACATCTCCTTTGCTGATTATTCATATGAGACATAAATATTTTCTAATTCTGGATTTATTCTAAAAGAAGAATCATACCCCTTCCCTAGACTTCCAATTTTCCAACTTTATTCCTTCCAAGTCCCTGACCTTTCAGTCAAACTATTAACAGCTGCGTATGAATCAAAGTACATTTGTATTCCTGCCCAAATGAAGTGGCCAATGGGAGTGGAAACAAATTGTAGTGCTCAAAATTATGCCCACTGGGAAGATTTTCCTTTCTTTCTCTACTTCAAAATCATCCCTGAGAAGGATTATAATGACACAGTTATCCACTTTGAATGGCACCAGTATAAAATACAGACTCATCATTTAAACAAACCCCATATCAAATTTTTAGTTGATTAATTATAATGAACATGAAGACACAGGCATTGGTTGGGGGAGAGAAGATAATGCACAGAAGCCAGTGACAAGGAAGTATGAAAAATAATCCACTTGTCCAATTTGCTTGAACCTTTCAGGCATGACTGAGTGTAGTCTCATATTTTCTTTTTACTTGATAATGTTCTTGCTGTTCATGCACAACTTTTTGACTTTGGATCAGACAATAGCTAATGCTAGATTTTTCCAGCTGAATGATCACCTGATGTTATGACTTAAATATGAGGTGTCCCCCAAAACCTCCTGGATCAAAACAGGAATATCAGAGGTAAAATGATTAGATATTGAGAACTGTAACTTAATCAATCCATCCTACTTTGAACGAACTAAATGGGTCATAACTCTAGGCAAGAGGGGCATGGCTGAAGGAGAGTGATCACTGAGGTTTTACCCTAGAAGGGTTTAACTTCTCTGTAGCCCCTTTCCCTTTCTCACTTTCTTGGCTTCCTAGCTGCCATGAAAGGAGTTGGACTCCTCCACTATACCCTTCTGATACAATGTTCTGCCTCACTTGGGCTCAGAGCAATGGAGTCAGACCACCATGGACTGAACCACTGATATAGTGAGCCTAAATAAATTTTCCTCCTCTAACTTGTTCTTGTTGATCACAGCAATGAAAGACTGATTAGCACATCTGATAATATCATCATTATGTATTTTGTTTACTCTAAGACCTAGTAGAAAATTTTGTATCTGTATAATTTTCATTTTTTTATACATTCAACATTTTAATGCAATTGGTCAACTTGTTGTTTATATTCTTAAGCATTTTAATCTTAAAAACTTTAATGTTTGTATCTATTATGCACTTTTGAACATATAGAATTTGAGGACCATGGAATATTAACATGCAAATGTTCCATGTCTATGGGCAGAGCAAGATGGTGGCTGAGCAAGGCCCTTCAGCAATTGTTGCCTCACAGTCACATTAATTTGAATAATTCTTCATACTGTAAACTATTTCCACAAGAACAAAGAAAGCCAGATAAGAGATGACAGTACCTGGTTTGTACAGTACTAAGAAAAGATGCAATAAAGAAAGCAGGAAGGAAACAGTTACCCAATTTGTACCTCCTCAACCTCCAAGCACTGTGAAAAGAGATGTTTCCTTCTTTGAGGAAGAAAGAGGAATTAAGTTTAGGCCTTAAATTTGAAACCTAGTTACAGGCCTACCTGGTGAAAACCAGTGCTAGACAGAGCCCTGACCCTCTATACTCAGGCTAGTACCTATACACTGAGCCATTAGCACTGATTTAGCCTGGCAGCTTATGGCACCTCCAGCCCTTCCTTAAACTTGGACATCAAAGGGTGGAGCAAGATTCTACTCACTATGGATGAAACAGGACATGAAAGTTATCATATTATTTTTTGTTGGATCTTAATACTTTGCCCATATATGGTGAGACCCAGTAGCAGGCAGAAAACAAAGGCCCCCATACCCAGGCTACAGTTCACAGGTGGAATCTCTAGATGCAGTGGGACTCAACTTAGTATCAGCCTTGGTGGCCAATGGACTGACGACCCAGTCCCCAAACCCAGGCAACACAGCTATCCTTAGGCTGGAACACAGAGAGTCTCTAAATGTGTTCTAGCAACAGTTGTTCTCCAGTGAGACTGACTCAAGTTTCTAACTGCATCAACACCAATTATAACATGGGTTGGGCTACACCTCAGAGATTTTGCAGTTCCTTGCAGCTATGAGACTTAGTTATGACATAGTTTAAAATAGCTTTGGTGACCAAATTAGTTTCATTGCCCTATCCACGGTCAACAAAGTGTAAAGCAAGGTTCCATTCGTGTAGAGGTGGACAGGGTCACATGGATTGAACTTTACTTTGGAAATTAGTACCAGAAAGGTAAAATCTAACAATAGAAAGATCCTAATAGCCCCATCTCTTGGCCTGCCTGTTGACAGAGCCTTTGAAAGAGCCCTGGTGTCCAGTGTACAGTCACGGTTTCAGTTTAATCAATCTTTTGTTCTGGTCACTATCTTCTATGGTTGGTTGCAGCTGTCCTGGGCCAGAAGTCCATGACAGCTGTGGGAAGCCCACAGTATTGTGAGCCTTACTCCTACCCCACCGCTTTGCTGGTCTTGGAGCTGGGAACTCAGGTTGTGACACAGTGATACAGCATTGATGGCCGCCCGCATGGCATAGGAGTCTGAGACTGGCCCTTCCAGAGTGATTTTGCTCAGAGTTGGGCAGAATCTTACAGTGCCTGACTAAAGGTTGTGATTTTAAAGGAGGTACCTGGGTCTCCTTTGGTCTAGGGGCAAGGTTTGCAGGGGCACATTACCCTTTTCAGGTATTTCTCCAAACCATGGTAAACCGCACACAAACTGTGAGTGGGAAGTATGGGCTTGTGTCATCTGTCAGTGATGAAAGAGTGACCATACACCAACAGTCAACTCATAAGATATCTGAACTCATCATCTAGTAATGAAATAATGGAAGTGACTACAGGCTTAGCGAAAACAAGCTCTTTCTTGAAATTTCTGAAAAGATAGGCACAAAAAAAGCCAGATTATAAAGACTGAAAAAGATAACTAATTTGTCAACACTTCAACACTTTCACACTCCAAGAAGCATCAAAAACTTTCAGGGAATCATGACCTCACATGACAGTTAAAATAAGGTACTAGAAACCAACCATATAGTAACAAGTGCAGCTAACAGATGGGGAATTTAAACAGCTGTTTTAAAGAAACTCAAGAAGTTTCAAGAGAACACAAAAAAAGGTTCTAGCAGACACTTAACAGAGAAAATAGAAGCAATTTAAAAAAATCAAAGTTATCCTTGAGCTGAAAAATAAAGTAGGCAAAATCAAAAACATTGAAATAATTACTGAGTGTGAAGACAGGTTATTTAAAAATAAATTGGTGGGGCTGGGGTTATGGCGCAGTGGTAGCGTGCTCGCCTAGCATGCAGAAGGCACTGGGTTCGATCCTCAGCACCACATAAAAATAAAATAAAGCTATTGTGTCCACCTACAACTAAAAAATAAATATTAAAAAAAAATAAATAAATAAAAATAAATTGGTGTAAGATAAATAAAAAATAGAATATAGAGGAATAAAAAATCACTGACAGGTATTTTGGGACAGCATTAAAAGAACAAATATTTGGGTTATTAGTGTTCTAGAGGGACTTGAGCACTCCAAAGGTGTAGGAAGTTTATTCAAAGAGGTAACAAAACCTTCTATCCTCCTCACACCTAGAAGGATAAAAATATCCATATGTGAGAAAGGCAAAGGTCACCAGGCACATCTAATTCAATCAAGTCTAACCCAATAAATATTACCAAAATCTCAAAGACAGAAATTGATGATTCTCAAGGCAACAAGAGAAAAAAGAAATAGCTAATATGTATGAGTGTCCTGATGGCCCAGCAGCAGACTTCTCAGCAGAAACCTTATAGGTCATGAGAGAATGGAATGATATTTACCACCAGGATGAGTAAAACCAAACCAAAATAAAACTGTCAACCAAGGACACCCAGAAAAGCTACCCTTTAGAAATGAAAGAGGGATTAAAATATTACCAGTTATGTAAAAGCTTAGAGATAGATCTCCACCAGACCTGTCTTATAGGAAGTGCTTAAGAGAGTTCTCGAACTGAAAGAGAGAGATGTTAATGAGTAAGAAGCAATAAAAATCACTGATAAGAGTAATTATACAGACAAATTCAGAATGCTCCAATATGGAAAACATGATGCAGAAACCATTAATGTGTTCTGTATGAAGAAAAAAATCAAAGCAATCAAAAATAGTAAATATTATATTGATATGTTAAGAAATATATCTGATACTCAATATAGAAAAAAAAGCATGAAACATCAAAAATTCAAAAAATGGGAAGGAACACAGGACAAGTGTAGAGTTTTACATTTGTATAGTTTCTTTTTTTAATTTATTTTTTAAATTATCTTTGTGATCAGGTTATACTGTTTTCATTTCAACATAATGGTTTATTATAATCAATGGATATCTTTGGTAAGCCTCATGGTAACCATGGAGCAAAAGTCTATAAAAGAGAAATTGAAAATAATAAGCAGGGAATCAGAACACTTTTACTAGAGTAAATGATTTAACCACAAGGGAAGCTGTAAGAGAAGGAGAAAGAAACAGATGCTTCAGGGAAATTGGATATACATCTTTTGTTTTGCAAATAGAAATGAATAAAAGCTGTAGATTATCAAGCTATCTACATGAGCATGGCACCTGAGGCCACTGGGGGGAAAAATGAGATTGCCTAGAAAAGCGTATGGAAAAAAAAAGATAACCAAGAATACAATTTTGAGAAACAACAATAGTCAGTGTTAGAGAGAAAAGGTTTTAAAAAAAAAACAATCAGAGAAAGGAAAAGTAATCTGAAAAGAGTGAAATTTCAACAGAATTTAGGGAATAGGATACTTTTCAATGACAAAAATATTCAATCAATGTTAGATTGGGAAAGAAGTTACACATTTCTTGGTGGCAGTAACTGTTTATTGTTAGAAGTGTGGGTTTAGTGTCTAACTGAGAGTATTCATATCTTGTCTCTACCAGTAATAACTATGTGACCTACTTAAGCTCCATGTGGATCAGCTTCAACTTTCATCTCACAAAGTGGCCTTCAGTATCAACACACGCGGCTACTTTGAACCATATCTGGTACATGAGAAGTGCTTAGAAACAAATTCCTATTATTGTCATCATCATCATCATCACTTTTATTATTCATATTATTTTAAGAAAAGTGACACACTCTAGTGTGATAATGGATAGGACACAGGCAGTAGGTTGAAGAATTAATGGAAACTTGGTCAGTGGAAATAGAGTAGATGACAGTTTTCATGATCAAGTACATGTTTGACTTTGGATGGTGAGAGAGAAAAATGGTAAGGGAGTTAAAGCAATATATTTCCTTATGCATATGATTTTGGGGAAAAGGACATATTTACTTGCTGAAGGCAAGTTATAAATGTAGGAAACATTGAAAATGGAGAAAGGAAGAACAAACTGTAGCAAACAAGTTTGTGAGAAGGTAGAAATACACTAAACCTAAATTGTAGGTAAAAATATTTGTTTAGGTATGAAAAACAAAGCCTCCTTATTGAAGCTACAGGTATGCAAGCTGAAATATTGGAAAGTTTGATTGTACACAAATGGATTATTAGTAACAAATGGGTATTATTGAACAGACTTTTGCACCATTTAGTCTAAGCAATATATATTTCATTTTTCTTTAGCTTATTTATTTATTCATTTGATTATGTATTGGTTCATAAATATGCTCATTTGGTAAATGTTTCTTGGGTACTTAAAGTTCAATACAGTTTTCATAAATAGAAATATAAAAAATTACAATATATTAAGAGGCCAGCCAGCTGGTAAGCAGCCTATGAAGAGTAGAATCTGAAATGAAATGAGAGCAGAAAGAGAGTGCTGAAGAATTCTAGAATAGACTTGATAGGTTGGTAAGTAGGTTGATGGACAGGAGTGGAAAGAAAAGCTTCTTTTCTTGTTTTACAAGCCAAGAAAATGCAAAATACTTTTAAGTTTGGCACCCAACTCCTATTTTCCAGCAAAGTTTTATGGAACCTTGAGTCAATTTTGTATCCTTACAAGTAACTATGAAGAAAAGTAGAAGATTATGTAGCAGAACACAGTTCTCTGAGCCATTCACAGCAACTTTACAGTGATCTTTTTCATAAATGAGACCCTGGGTTTGCTATTTAAATAAAAACATACATAGCACTTCTGCCTTAATTTGTAAGAAAGACAATATGCTGCAGAATCTTAGTTAAAATACTAAGTTATTTGTAAGAAAGACAATATGCTGCAGAATCTTAGTTAAAATACTTTTAAATACTTATATTTAAAAGATAAATTTAAAGAGATTAAATGTATGGGGAACTAGCTCTATGCTCTACCCTTATGACTAGCCATTGTGTGTAAATGGAAAAGGCACAAAGGAAGGAGGAACTATGTGATTGGTTTACTGTTGGTTCTGGGAACGTGCAGCTCCTGGACAGAATTCAGGGGGCTTACGTGCCTTGCCACATGGGCAGCTGTTGCCTACGTGCATTGTCTCTGATTGGCCGAACAGCCCTATAAGTTGAATGCTTGTTCTGCAAATAAATGGGTGCTTGCTCTGACTGTACTCCCTAGCTTGTCTGATTGTCCTGCGGCAGCGAGGGCTGGGAACTGACGGCTAGTGGGCTCCAACTCTTCCCAACTTCCACGGCTAGGTGAATGTGGGGGTGCCCCTTCGACCCACTGGCTCTGGACGGACTGCGACCCCCACATAAATGATTCCTTGTTTCACAAAAATCCATATGAGAGGGGCTGGGATTGTGGCTCAGCGGTAGAGCGCTTGCCTTGCATATGCGTGAGGCCCTGGGTTCGATCCTCAGCACCACATACAAAGCAATAAAATAAAGACATTGTGTCCATCCACAACTAGAAAAAAAAATTAAAAAAAAAAATCCATGTGAGAAATTCTTATGGCACAGATAATCAAAGTTTGTATTTCTTTCCATATAATGTTTACATTTTAGTAAAACTAACTTGGTGGCACATAAATTCTTCAATGTATTTCATTATTTTGATGATGTTGGCTAGTTAAGAAAATTATGCATGCATATGAAAAAAGTAAGGAAATATTTTCCTAAATATTTTAAAGATGTGAAATGTTCGAGTTTTATCACTCGTTCTAAAAATGTTTTCTTTTTTAGCAAAGATGCAAAATACAGCTGGAAAATTATTACATGGAAATGTTGTTTGCATGTTTTTAAAAGATAAAAATAAAATAAATGTGCTAACCAGGAAAGAGTGCTAGCAACAACCCTAAGAAGAAAGAACATGATATGCAGAAAAACGTGATAATTAGGATTGTGAGTCATTATAATGTTAAAATTGAAAACTGAATCACATTAAAGTTATTAAAGTCAAAAGTTATGTTTCCTTAGTAACATTATCACAGTCATTTTACCCATATGTACTATTTTCTGTTCCTGTTTGGTTTATTTTGCCTTTGGTCTTCAGCCATTAAGGCAATATGAATTAAAATTATATTGTTCTGTTTTTCAAAGATTGCTGTTTTTTTGCCTCTTTATTAAAAAATGGCATTTAAAAAATCTCTGCCAGACAGCTTATCTTTCAGTTTCTCAAACACATGTGTTCTAGACATACCTTATATACGAGAACTATATTCTGAAAGCAATTTATTTCCACAGATATCTCAGATTTTCACTTAAACTTAGCATGTTTAAAGTTGCAGGAATGGTAGGTGAGAGAAACAAGTGGCTAAAATAAGAAGGGTTTGATTATTCTTTCCACATTAGGAAAGACACTGAAATTACTTTGGGCATCTTAACAGAAAAGAAAGCAAACAAGGAAAAATAAAAACAAGCTTCTTTAATTGCTTTCCCTGGCCTCTTTCCTATTTTACCACAATACTGTTTTTTTGAGTAAGAAAATAACTATGATCTCAAATGCTCAGTGATATATGTTTACTTCCTCAGTTGCTAACATCTTAGGATAAAAAGTGATATTTACAATACTTAGGAAATGAAATAATCTAACTTCTACTTAAGTGTAGCTATGCTTTCAGAAAAGGCAAAGGGGCACCTTTGCACATAGCCACAAACTTTTGGTATGGTCTTGCCATGCGTCTCCAAAGCTGTGAATCTTATCACTCAGTCTTATGAAAAAACAGGACAGAGAAAGGGAAAGACATGAATGGAATACAAGAAAAAGAAAAATGAGTGATGAAAGAAAAAGAAGAAGGATCTACTCCTGATCATTCCATCAGGGCTCCTGGTCCTTTAACAGCTCTTTTGATTTCTCATTGGTCTGACATCAAAGACACAGGCTGTTTTGGCCCAGCTAAATTTATCTGATGACATGATCAGTTCCAGCAAGTATCAGATATTTGCTGGAATTGACCAGTCAATTCATTTAAAATGGTCCATTGGGTAGTCCAGTGTCATGACCACCATGCACGAAACAAAATGAACAAGAGCAATTGGCCAGTTATTTTATATGAATGATGGCAATCATTCAAGTTGAAGTTTTATTTGCTCTTTCCTTCCCTGCACAATTTGTCAGACCTGGCTGGTTATTTTCTTAACAGATAGACATAGGTGTCGTCTCTACCAAACCTGCTTCAGGATCAAGTATTAAATATTAATGAGTTAAGTAAGACCTCTTCATTGAGTGCTCATCAGTGTGTGACAAGGAGTCATGGATTTTAGGAAATATGATTTTCAATGAATAAGACATAGCCATGATCCTCAGTTACCATCCCAAAAGGAGATATAAGATAAAGAAAATTCATATAAATAATTACCAAGAATAGGAAAGGAAGAAATCATAATAGAAGACAAATTTAGTAGAAATGTTAGCTGTCTTTGTAATCAATTTGCAGCTAAATTCAAAAATTTCACCTAAAATAATCTAGACAGATTAACATAGAGGATATGCTTGCATATTTGTAAATCAAAGCATTCAGAGAAATAAAATAAGTCAGTGAGGATAAAATATCATGAATTTGAAATACATTTTGCCATTTATAAAATCCTTGGCCATGGGATGTGAACAACACCCTAAAACAAATACATGTAATTTTTATTATCCAAATAAAATTATAACTGAGTGATGTCAGAAAATTATTAATTGTTGCAGAAATATTTTTATGAGTTAATAATGGAATATTTGGCTAAATTGTGAATATACTAATTGGCTCCCAGAAACTTGGCTATTCAATTAATTAACATTGGAAGAATTTCTTTATGTCAAATTACTATTAGGTGATTGTGATTTACTTTTGCTGTGCCTGTCTGCTTATCAGAAACCTACTTGTTCTAGGAATGATTTGGTTTTCTTAAGCTTTCAGCTTCCTTTCTATTACTTTTACTCCAAGGTCTTAGTTCTATTCTTAATGATCTGATGACAGCTACAATATCTGTTTGCTTCACTCACATTGACATGTAAAATCTTACCTGTAGCACAGAATATAAGTAATGGTTTTATGAAGAGTAGAATCACCAAAAGTTAGCCTTTAAGAAATTTATGAAAATATTTTTGGTTGTAAAAATATTTGGGAGATTACCACACATTTCCTATGAGAGTGCCTGGTGTTTATGATGTTCATCAGTGCGTACCACCACAATATAAAATGAAGAAAAAAAATCCTTAGCTCCTCCCTACAAAGACTTTTTATCTTTTCAGTCATTCAGGCAAAGTGGGATGAGAAGATAATTTATAATATTTGAATCTAGAACCAAACTATTTTTTACATATGGACACAAACTGCTTTTGTACTTTTTAATTTTACATAGAATTTTCCAGAAAAGCAACTATAAGGTAAATATAGGAGAGAATATACTTTGTTGTTTGGAATTTTGTAAAAGGAAAATTACGTCATGAACAGCAAGGACACTTTTATCTTCAAGACAATTTCTAAGTCCAACTAGTCTGTAATTGTATTTCCCAGGTTTATGTTTGCTGTATGTATCCATATGATCTTTTGATCACTCCATTATACTTCATGTATTTTTAAATTTTTTAAATGTGTCAAGGCTTTTTAAAAAATGAAAATGGAGTTGGAAACCTGAATTTTATATTTCCATTCATATAATTAAGAATGCTTTCTGAAGATATTTCCTGAGAACAATATTCTGTTCTAATTGTTAAGGAAATAAATGATGATCACTTGACATGTCCTCCCTATGTATAGTGCCTGCAGAATTTACATTTCAAGCAAAGCAAAGAAGTATTCAGGTTAAGGAAACATGAGCATGGTGGTTCCATTTTCATTAAAGGAATGATTTTCATTAAATATTTTTAATTAACTTTAAAATTTTGGGAAAATTAGATACTGGTTATGTAACTTGAATTATTGAACATCAGAGTTTTTAATTTAGGAATTTCTTTACCATCAAACAATTAAGATCATTAAACATTTTGGATTCACAAGCATAAAGAGATGCACCTGACTTTAATTAGTTCTTACTTTTCTTTGAAAAATAACAAAAACAAGAATATAGTACTCAAATAAAATTGACCCCGTGAAAATCTCATAAGGTTTATAAGGAAACATTTTTAGCCACTTTCCACAGTATTCAACTGCCCCTCTTACAAGTCTTTTTATATAAAAATCAATATATGCATGGAGAATTGGTACCAATTCACTTATTTCAAGCCAGCCAGGAAAACAGATCGATATATCATGAACTTTCTTTGCTGCTTCTTTCAACTTTAACAAAACAATTATTCCAACAACTAAGCCAACAGCCAATACTGTGATAAAGCTGTTTCTAAGGCCAGAATGTTCTGAGATTGAGACAGATCCCAGAGTTAGTTTATTTATTTTCAAGTTCTAAGTGATAAAAATTTTATAACTAATATTCTTATATTTCCTTCACTAATTCCATCCAGAAATATTAAGGTCTTTGACAGATGAAAATAAGGTACTTGCATCACTCATTTCTTCTTGAAAAGGGATTGTGATGGTAGTAATTCTCATTAGCTGTATTGTCTTTAATCTAGATAAGTAAATAGAAATTAATAACTAACTTATGAATCTGGTTTATGGATATGGGATTTCTGAAGTAGAGGGCACATGGATATATACAGTGTAACTTTCTTTCAACAAATACTTAACCTAATTAAGCAAACCATTTTATTTCTGAGACTCATTTTCCCTAAGCTTAAAACATGGTGTTTGATTAAAAGTTTTCTAAATTTCTTTTCCCTTTTCCCTTCAACTATGTTTCTCTGTGCAAACTGAAATTTAGTTTATTCTACAATACAGTTTAGTTGATTCTTGAGTAATTGATCAAAACTTCTACTTAAATTGTTATCTTTCTCTTGAGAGAATACAAAGATTTATAACTAAATACATGAGGAACACAAAACTTTGACAGATGGTTTAACATCAGTGCATATTAGAAAAAAGATTCTAGGTAACATCTCCATCAAAACCATACTTGAAAGGTACTACAAGCATAATCAATAATGAATTTCTAAGTATCATATAAAGTAGCTATGGATTACAAAAACTGACTTATAAAAAGGATAGATATTTTAGTATACAATAAATTCAATCTCATTAACATTAATAGTGTGATACATTTTAAAAGATCAAACACAAGCTTTGAATGTATTTGTGAATATAAAATACCCAGGTAAATGTAAACAGTAAAGCTTTTCATCTTTCTAGTAAAAAGACAAATTTTAAATGTTCATGTTAGTAAATTAGAATAACACGGGAACTTAAAAATCAGGAGTAAAAATGGTCAGTGTTATGGAAATATAAAAATGTTGATGAATTTCAGCTTGATTTTACATTTATATTTTCTTATAATTAGAAATGCCACTTTGTAATCAACCCCAATATTCAATAAGAGATGCTATGATATGCTATTGCAATGCTGAAAAAATAGTTCTCATGTAAGCAAAATGGTTGATTAGAGGATCAATGAGATCCTTTCAAATCAAATTCTGTGGAGATGGAGGTTGAAGATGAATATTTACAGACTTGTGGATAATGAAAATAAAATTGCCCTTTGAGTTTTGCATATTGCAAAGCATTTATTTCTTATCCAGTACCCTGGTCACTTGGGAACATAGACCAAGAAAGCAATATTTCCATTGAATTTATAACTCATAAAATAAGTGGGCTGGTTAATCATGCCTCCCACTTACCCCATGGAACATATTTAGCTAAAGTGACAATACACACAGTTCTCTTATTTGTCATTAGTACCATCCTATTAGTGTTCTGTGGAGAACTAAAATGATTAGAAGAGAGAAAATAGGAAGATGCATTATTCTCTAAATCTAGATAATTTTCTAATATTTTGCCTGACTCAAAATAATAGCAATTTTAAAAATCTACTGAGTTAATATTGAGAAGAATTTCCTTAAAATTCCTAGAAATGTCTTGAGTGGGGTTAAATTTTTGTGCTCTTTTTTTTCATTTAGAATTAGAATTATAAAGAATACTGAGTATTTTTGTTTTATTAAAAATATACATAAAAATACAAATTGTTTTTATTTCCCAATTGTGATAAAAGGTTATGTATATGAAATATGTGATCTATACAGGGCCAGAAGTTGTCCTTTAGGGATTTGTTCTATCTTGATGTCAGTGGACATCATAAAACAAATCCTTACAGGAAATTCTGTGATGCTGATCAACATTCTAAAATAATCTATAAAAAAGCAGCCCTAATTTTCTATGCATGACAATCATATATTGATAAAAATCCATTTTTGTCAAAACATGCGAGGTGGCTTTGTGTGTATGTGTATATCTGTTTTGTTTTATTGAAGTTTTATACATGGAATGGACTAGTTATTTTCTTATTTCTCTAATTTTAGTTTTTTTGCTAATTCCTATTAAGCAAATAAATTAGTTAAGTGCAAAGTAATATTATTAAAGGAACTGTTCCAAGAATGTCTGTGAAATTGCATTTCAATACCCATTAGACATGGTTCTTTTTCTCTATAAACCTCTCCCTGTCATTGAAAATGTGATTCTGCAGCATTAAGCAAAGGCAAAATATAGCTTGATTTTCCATCACTGAACTACATCTACTTCAAACAAATACTGGAACCCAATTAAGAAGTAAATTCTTCATCTTTACCCATTGACCATTTCAATGATTCCTTCGTATTTTCAAAGTTTCCACAGTGAACACAAGACTTCAGTTGAATCTTATTTGAAGAACCAAATGGAAGAGGCTAACCAGAAAATTTTAGGATACTGGGGACAAGGATTGGTTCTGGAAGACAAAAGGAAAAGATACACACATTAGTATAGAGACCTTTTTAAAGATATCTACATTGAAAGAACATAAATAAACACAGAAAAGACTACTTTACTATGAAAGATTAGGAGAGAGTCACCATCCCAGCAGCCTAATAAAGAGATCCCTTGCTTCAGAGGCCTTGGCATGGTCTCAGGTTTAGAGAAGCATTATCAACTTGGAACTCAGATGGAAAAGTGTGAACCTGGGTGATGGTGCACTGATTACCAACTTGTCTGAATCCAGTGAGATGGAATATCCATGTAAGAAACAAATTATATGAAGCATATTTATTACTTCCAGATAGGCAGCAAGGTCACATGACCCACTGGGCTATAGTTTTCAAAGATGCCCTCTTAGGAGGATGGGGCTGGCTGCTGTAACAGAGCATCTGTACTTTAAGAAGTTGCATTCTACAGTTATTCTTGAGAATTACACACAAACGTGGGGAGAACTGGGCCAGGCTAACGCCACAGGGAGAACTATGCTGCAGTAATGAACCAACATTTTTCAGAAATCAGAGCACCCCTTAGTGGCTCTAGGGAAACCAATAGAGCTTTCAACAATTTTGTTGGAATATATTCAGACACCCCAAATGGAATCCAAAATGTAAAATATCTCTATGAAAATATGCAAATTTATCCCTGGGAATTTATGAACTTTTTATTATCTTCTATAATTGTTTTATATATAGTCTTCATGTTATACAGGGGAAGCACAGGAGAGGATCCTCAGTATTTCATGACTATGAACATCACACCTATTGCAATAGTCTTCCCATGGCTTAGTTCTTTTTGCTCCAAAAGAACACTCTCACTATAAGGTCAAATTGCCAACCAAATTAAAAAATATGAGTGAAAATCAGACAGTTTGTTAAAACAAAATATTCCCCTGGCACAGACAATCTGCAGGGTAAATATATCCTGTATAACACACAGAGGTTGAGACTTTCCAAGATTAGTAAGAGCTGCCTACAACTAGATAAAGCTTTTTCTGGGAAATGTTTTTTGGCAAGTATTGTAAAGGAAATCAGAAACCAACAATAGAAACCATCTTTTTGAAAAATCCCTTGGAGCTGGGTGGTCTTTCTCATGCTTGAAGGGGCACCAAAGGCAGACCTGCCTACATAATGAAAATGATTGATCCATGTGCACTGTTGTCTGCACAAAATCCAAAAGGAAACAGTAAATTCGTCTGGGGACACTTGTATAGTTTTTAAAGCTCATGCTACATGTAGTATTGCAGATATAGATTTTTCCCCAGAATTTTAGATGTCCATCAAAAGTGGTTTTTAACAAAACTTTAGGGTTATTTAAGAATGGCCACCTTTGTGAGAAAAGTTAAGGGAAACATTGTAAATATTTCTCGGCAAAGTTTTCCAAGGCATGCATTAGTGCCTTAGTGAGTGACTATAGGATTGTAAACAATTGAATAAGAGTTTGGTAATGGGCATCTGCATGTTAAGTTACTACACATTCACCATGATGCAAGTAAAAGATCCAAGATGGCATGTCGGTTCTGGAATGCTGAAAAGGTACGCAGGAAAGAGAAGAGTATTGTCATAGAAAACAGCAACAGAGCTGTCTCCTGCTTGATGCAGTGGAAAAAGTGCTGGCTTCCAATGATCAGAGGCCCAAGTAGGAACCCAGAAGGAGAGTGGCAGCACATACAAGCTCCATCCATGCTTAGGGGTGGTTATGTGAAGAGAAGGAGTGTTAAAAAAGAATGAGATTACTCTGTTTTGAAAAGTGAAGGTCTCCAATGAGGATTTTCAAACAGAACAGAGACAGGCAAGGAGAAAATGAATTGGACAAGGAAAATCACCCAGGTTTTCTGCTCTTAGGTTCAGGTTGGTTTTGTGATCAGGCTAGTTGGGATTCCTAGATAAGTGAGTTCATTGTCATAACTTACAACGCCATGAGGAGAGAGAATCTTAAACTTGAAAATTCTTTAATTCTGACCTTAAATAATAATGTCATCAAATTCGAATTATTATATTAAGGTACATTGTTTAGTGTAAAATCTACAAAATACTAAGATGTGGATCATTCAGGACATATACCTGGTGCTGCATATACTAACATTCTTCTCTGATTTATAGCTGTTCAGAAGTTACTCCACTTTGCCATTGATTAACCTAAAAGCACAGTATTCACAGCACTGATGTGTTATGATCCTGCTACTTGTTATAATAATAATAATACAATTTTTCTAATTCTATATTACCACATGTTGATTTTATTCCTAAACTTGGATTTTGATAATCACACCTCTACCTTCACCTCATACACAAAATGCCTCAGGTGAGAAAGTTCCTACTGGAGTGCAGAGTAGCACCACTTACCAGACAAGATCCTTGGATTACTGAGATTAGAGGCTTCTGAAGGAGGGATTCCCTGTCAATCAGCAGAGCATTGAATAAGCTGAAGGTACCTGCTGCTTCTGAATAACGATTGCAGTCCAGTTCATTAGTTAGCTTCAGTGATACTTGGATTCACATGTAAACCCCAAAATATCAATGATTAGAAAAGATGAAATCTATTTATTGTTCTTATGAAGTAAAACTTTACTTACGTGGTAAAAAACGTTGGTTCATGCTACATCACCAGAATTGTCTAGCAAATTTCTGAGGAATTGTTTAAAAAACTGCTAACCATAGTCCTTCTTAAAAATACATATTTATAATTAAATAGATTCATTTACAACCAAGGTTATAAGTTATCAAAACTCATCACATTTTAATCATTTTACTACTATTTCTGCTCTAGACAACCACTTTGACACTTGGCTTCTCAGTTTCCGCCACGGACCATCCATCTAGTCAGCAAGAGGAAAACACAAAAGGGATGTTGTGGGCAGCACTGATGGGCCAGGACTGAGGTTGGCACATGCTACTTTTCTATCTTCCTATTGATCAGAACTCAGTCACATGTCCCATCTATTTTCACTCTTGAAGTTTGCTGAGAAAGGAGGACTAACTGTGTACCATCAGAAAATAACAGTTCTGGGGAAGAGCTGGCAAGTCACACATCCTCAGATCCTCCGATGTGTAAACACATTGACTTTTGACCAATTCTTCATCAATACTAGCCATGCCAACTCAAACAGTCTTGGCGTAAATACTTTTACTAAGAAAATTGAGCCGAAAGAAGTAAAGTGACTCTCAATAATCAAAGCTGAACTGACAGAAGCGATGGTTTTGCTCATAAATGTATTTGGTGGGAGTGTCAACTGCTAGGCCTGTTTGTCCTCTCCCTTCTCACCCAAGTCCTCAGCATATCCAAGATTTTAATAGCTATGCTGAAATAATGGGCTTTCTTCCTTATTTCTAGTTAAAATTCCACAGCCTCGCTCAGGACTCCTCAAAACATCTCTCCCAACAGGACAAACACAGGACCTAAGGCAGCTTAGGGAGGAATCAGTAGGAATCCAAGAGATTATTTAATTTAATGTCTCGTGTTTGTAGAGTCCAGGATCATTAAGCTTCTGCATAAATCTGTATGAGATGGTGTTACCAGTGGTAAAAATAATAGCTTCACATTGAGCGAAATTCGCCTCTATGTAAGTCCTATACATTGTTTTCTAACTGAACTCTGGGGTAAAAATGTAATAAACCTTCTAACTCAAGAATTTTTAAATCATCTTCCCCTCCTAATCCATTTTGAAATAAATAATTACAGTCCTTTATCTGTCTTTTACATGATGTCAGATCTGGAGCCTTTATCTTCCTCAATGCCTTTTCTATATATGGTCCCTAGAAGATAATTTAATTTTCCCAGATGTGCTCTGAGCAATAAATTAGTAATAGTCTCGATCATGAGCTGTGTATCTTCCCTATTTCTTCTTCTCCCACTGTGCCTTCCCCTGGAAACCTATTGCTCTCTTTTCCATATAATTATTACTACCACTTCAGCTTTAAGTTACCTTTTCCATTATATATATTTTTGTTGCAAGCCTTTCCTCTTCCTTATCATACTCTCTAACACTATCATTCACAATAATGAGTCTATTTTTACTCATGTAGTTAAATCAGCTCCTGCTGTTTCTAGGTTTGCATTTCAGTCACTAATTCCCCATCTTAAATACTATAAGTAAGTAATTCCATTTTCCTATAGTAATCAATATGTATTTAATATTGCATTGGTTTTTACCACTATTAGTTAACCATAATTTCAACTAACTAGTATTTTCTTAATTAAAAAGTACAAGAAAAGAATTTTTTCTTAGTTTTCAGTAACATCAACATCAGCATATTTGATTATGAATAACAATATATTCAAAGATAGAGCTGACTTCCTGATTTAATGCTTGATTCAATTTCCTCTCTAGACCCAGGAGGGAGTTATTTAAGAGATCCCAATTAGGAATGATTTGAATTAATTGGAGCAACATAATGTACACACTGCATTGCATTCCCAATTAAGTTAAAAAGAGATAGAAGATATTCTGCTGACAGCATGTCTTTATTGGGCTAATAGTCATTATTTACGTATCATCAATTCTTTATCTAATGTCAAGTATTTGGTTTCTTCTGAAAACAAATAGGCATTATATGAAACAAAAATACCAATGAATAATAGATAGCTTTAGTAAATAGAAACAAGATTGGAAAACACAGCATAAATATGAGAAATCCTCAAGTACCCAAGGCATTGCTTCTCTGCATGGATACGAATTGGATGTCAACACTATGTATGATTAGATCACTCTCTGAGGCCTATTCTGACCTAAGATAAAGGCAAGTATATTGGGCCTTAGTTGATCTCTATTTGATACTGAAGTTAAAATGTATTATTGAGAATATAGAGGTTCTTCCTGTATTAATTATTCATAAAATTAAATTATTCTTCAGGGATAAAAATCTTTAATATTAACAAATTAGAAAGGTGAATACTCTTTTAATAATGCAGTCATTTGTTCTGAATATTAAAATATTAGCTTTAAGTTGTTATAATATTTTTAAAGTATGTTGGGTTTAATAATAAGTTTTGCTATGTAATTTGTTTTTTTCTCCTCAAATGTATTTACATAGCATGAAAAATATATGATTTACATGTAGTTTATCATTGTTGTGAATACCAGATCTGATAATTCTTCCTATGCCTCATTGTATAGGCCTATTATCTTGTGTGATTCTCATTTTACTTATATGTAAAGTGAAGAAAACAACATCTTCCTCATCAAATATTAGTTTCTTGGTGAAGCTGCATGTACATGCTCAAGTTTGGGTGCATGTTTACAGGGATGTTGGAGATAAGAGGGACAGAACAGAAAGAGATTGATGCTGTGATTTGGATCAAAAGAAATTCTATGGGATGTTATTCACGCCAAGGGAAATTCCTATAGGAAATTAGTAGAACATTTTAATAAGATACTGTGGTTTATAAGAGAATTTTAATCTAATAATTTAATTTGGTAACATGTGCCTACTACAAGTACATAGAATCAGGCTAATTCCTCTTCCGCATGATCTAATTTAAGTCAATTTCAAATTTCAGGTGATAAATAACAAAATCTTATCTCAATGAATTAATTGTAAAATTTTTAAAAGAAATACATCACTTTTTTTTCAAAACTACATCTAAATAGCCAAATTATGAGTTTAGCTGATCTTCCCATTGGTTGACCAGTTGTCCAGTTGTGGTAGTCAGTGATGTAGACCCAGATTTAGTTGAAGCTGAATCCAAAGTCTTATTCCTGAAAGCAGACAAAGGCTTCCCACATTCCAGAGCTATTAGAGTTTCATTACAAGTAGTTCTGTGAGGCAAGTACCCAGACTAATAAAGTCTAATTTTACACATATCACAAAAGAGAAGTGATATCACTAGTATTAGGTAAAGAAATTCTTGATTATAGTACATTTATTCTGTTAAACTACTTGTGGACACATGAGCACATGGGTACAGATCAGAGGAGCCGCTAGTATTTTCTTCCTTTGGGAGCTGTGCGGGTGTGGAGAATCCAAGAGCCCACTCTATAATCTTTTTTTTTTTTTTTTTTTTTTTTTAAATATTTATTTATTTTTTTTAGTTGTAGGTGGACAGAATATTTTTATTTTATTTTTATGTGGTGCTGAGGATCGAACCCAGTGCCTCATGCATGCTAGGCGAGCACGCTACCACTGCGCCACAATTCCAGCCCCCCACTCTATAATCTTAAAGCTTTCAAAGGTGAAAAACTCGGCATGATTTCAACTTAAACTAATATGACAGGTCAAACTTGCCAGCTAGAAAACCTAAAGAAAATATATAATTATCACTAATAGGAATCCAAGCAATATTTGTAAACTTCTAAACCATTAAGGGAGAATTCTAGTTGTAGATTGGCTTAGCACTGCATCTGTTTTGAACAAATAAGCAATATATGGGTGTAAATGCCTATATATGTTAAAAAAAATATACCTATGCATTTATATCTGGGAGCATCAGTAGAAAATCAGTTTACTATAAATATCAGTTGTTTCAGAGACTGTCCTATGTAATAATAAGTCTTAAAAACACATTATTGCTATCATAAACCATTAAAGTTGGTTTATAACCAGAGGAAAAATCCTTTAAAATCCCTCTCTGCTACAATTCACAAGCCATTGCTACAATTCACAACTCGTTTGTTAGAGTCTTAACCGCCCTCAGCTTTGCCTTGGGCCATTAACTAACAAACCAATCATTAACTGCTAGTAATGACCATTTTCCCAGGGATTATTGCTTAATTGAACTCTTGTGCAGGACCCATTATTTTCTGAGATGTCAAAATAACCAAGCACTAGTACATTTTCCTGTGATTTAAGCACCTCCCAAAATAAACAATATGAATGTTAGAGAATTAAATTGTTCACTGTACACACTATTTAAAATACATTACTTTAATGAACAATTTTGATGTTTCAGAGAAATGTTCTCATTTTTTCATTCTCCTGAGCATATCCATCATGTAACTTAGATTCAGAATTAATGTGTATTTTCTTCAGTAATATACACAATGTCAGGACATTTATATTAGTAAACTCTGTTATATATTCATCTGGGTAAGGCACATTTGATTATTAGCATTCTGCTCCTGAGAAACAAGGCACCGTTGCTTGTCTGTTGCCATGGAAATAAATTAGGAAGGATAACCTGCCTACTTATCAATTTTTATTAATGCAATCATCCTACCTGCTTAACCCATAAGTAACAATAGCACATTTAAACTAAGCCAATAAAGCACTGTAACTCTAGGGGTGCCAGTTAAAGTAAATAGGATAGAAAATTGCTGAAATAAAAAGTCTGAGTTATGTGTCATAGTTTTGATGTGCCCCATTAATATTATAGGATAAAGAATGTTGCCATTTGAGAGGGCTTTAATGGTGGAATTACCATCAACTAACATTTATTGAGAGGAAAGGCAACTGAAACAAGAAGTCAAAAGGGATATAATAAAACACAATTGCCCTCCTACTGTGTTGAGGCAGTTTATAGGTGTTATGTGCTAAAATTTGAAATTAAAGGAATCCCAGTCCAACACTAGACAAATAAAGGTGAACAGTAGACAATGTTTGGTTGTGATTATTCAATGTGGGCTCAAATGAATTTCATCCTTCTATGATATAGGAACAAATCTTTCCAAGCCATTCAATAGCAAATTACAAGGTCAAGAAAATAATTAACCTGTAAAATATAATATACTCATTTTTAAAGATTCTAGACTCATGTCTATTCATTAAAGAAGATCCAATTAGGCTTGGAAATAATTGATGTTTTCTCTCTCTAATTCAGATTGACTTTGTCTTTAATATCTACAAATTATAAGATTTTATAAAATGTATTACCTTATTTTCAAGGAAATTGTTAATAAATATACAAATGTTTACTTTCTAAAAGAAAAAATTGCTTAAGTATTAGCACCTAGCTCACATCTTAAAAGATTAAAGAAATATTTTCTCATAACAAGAGACAAAAATCTAATATTTGTAAAACAAACTTTAAGCATTATGTGATAAATACATACTAAAAAATGACCATTTACTTATTTTTATCTTCAACTATATGCAGCCACTTAGTTTTATCATCATATTTATTTACTCAGAGTTTATTGTACAGAAAAGATAATAACTAATCATTATGACTTTCATAGTGACAACAGATGAATAGTAAACAGTGAGAATTGAGCTGAGTTATTTATCCTAATTTCACAAAAAAGAAGTTTCTCTTGTAATTCATGGCTAGTTGATCTGCAGGTTCTCATGAAGGATGAATAATGAGTAAAAACAAAAATGATAAACCCTAGAAAGGAGGTCAACAAATACAGGAACATCCATTCTATAGATTCATATCTATCCAGTCAGATCAGCAAGTAAGAATGGCTACAGAACCAGGCACAATGGCTTTTGCCTGTGATCTCAGCAGCTTGGGAGGCTGAGGCAGGAAGATCTTGAGTTCAAAGGCAGCCTCAGCAAAAATGAGGCCCTCAGCAACTTAGTGAGACCCTGTCTCTAAATAAAATATGAAATAGGGCTGAGGATGTGGCTCAGTGCTGGAGTGCCCCTGAGTTAAATCCCCCATAACCATCACCACTCTCCCAAAAAAGAAAAAAAAAAAAAAAGGAATGAATGGCTAGGGAATCCTTAACATTAAAAGGAAAATTCAGGTAAACTGTTACTTTGTGTGTATTATGTACCAGGCCCAAAGTGAAATCTTAAACATATACTGTTTTGTTCATCCAAAATAAAACAATGAAGGAAGCTACATATTTTGTGTCAATTTTACAGATATCCAGAAAGGATTAAAAACATTCCAAAATTAACAAAAAGTAAATGAAAAATATAGAACTAGACCTTAAATTTGTATTCCTCTTTCCTAACTACCTTCTCAATAATACATGTGTTAGGTATTTGTTGAAAAAACAGTCCATGCAGAGATTGTGCATTATGAAAGTGTTAGAGATACATCATAAAAGGATTTCTCTCATAATAAAAAACATACAGATAAATATATGTGCAACTGTGGTTATCAGCATACGAATGAGTCTACCAAAAAAAGTAATACAATTTTCATTTCACTTTTTACAAAACTGTTGAATAAGAAATAATTCAGAGACTGCAAATTGGTGCAACCACTCTGAAAAGCAGTATGGAGAGTCCTCAGAAAACTTGGAATTGAACCACCATTTGATCCAATTATCACATTCTTTAGTTTACACCCAAAGAACTTAATATCAGCATATTACAGTGACACAGCCAGATCTATGTTTATAGTGGCTCAATTCACAATAACTAAGCTATAGAACCAACCTAGGTGCCCTTCAACAGAAGGATGGGTAAAGAGGATGTGGTATATATACACAAAGAAATATTACTCAGCTATTAAAAAGAATGATTTTATGACTTTTGCCAGGAAATGGATGGATCTGGAGACTATCATGCTAAGTGAAATAAGCCAGTCCCCCAAAACCAAAGGCCAGATGTTTTCTGTGATATGCAGATGCTAATTCACAGTAAGGGTCAGGGAAGGGAAGAATAGAAATTTACTGGGTTAGACAAAGGGGAAAATGAAAGGAAAAGAGGGATTGGAATAGGAAAGACAGTAGAATGAATACGACATAACTTTCCTATATTCATACAGGAATACATCACCAATGAAACTCCATATCATGTACAACAAGAAGAATGGGATCCTAATTAGAATAAGTTATACTCCATGTATGTATGTCAAAATAAACTCCACTGTCATGAACACCTAAAAATAACAAATAAAAAATTAAGACATAATTCACTGGTCATTCACCATTAAGTATGTGACCTGTAGATTTTTCATAGGTGCTTTTTGTCAAGTTGAGGAGAACTCCTTTAGTTCCTGTTTACTCAGTATTTTTACTTCAAAGTGTATTGAATTTGCTCAAAAGCTTTCACTCTATTGAAGTAATCTTGTAATATTTTTAAAATTTTGATTGATTTGTCATATTAAATTAATTGATGTTTGGTGTTAAATCACACTTACATCCCTAGGAAAAAATCCTACTTGGTCACAGTGAAATTCTTTGGGTTCTGTTATTCTTTTTATTTTTTACTGGATTCAGTTCAATGAACTAAAAGTAGAATATATGCAAAGTGATCTGCAAATGTATCACAATAAAAATGCTGAAAACCAGACTGTGAGAAAATCTTGAAAGCAGGAAGAGAGAAACAACTCATCCCTTATTAGGGAACTCTAATAAGATTATCAATCAATTTCTCATCAGAAACAATGGAGGCCTGAGGCAATACAGGAACATCATATTCAAAGTGCTTATAAAAGAAGTCTAACAAGAATCCTATACATAGCAAATCTACCTTTCAAAATTGAAGATGAAGTAAAAGCACCACTAGATAATCCAAAACTAAGCAAATTTGTTTCCAGGAGACTCATTTTCTAAGAAAAAATAAATTTGGAAAGTTTTCAGTACTTGAATATTTGCATAAGTTTCTGTTTATTTATCTCTCTGTTCATCCTTTATTATTACCATTATTCTATGGTGACATGAGCATTAATGCAAATTTCTCAGGCTCATTTTATTTTTTCATCCATTTTGCAATTCTTCAGATTGCATAATTTGTATAGGTCTATCTTCAAATGTGCTAATTATTTCTTCTGTTGGGTCCCTCCAGTGATTGTTCTACTTCAATTATCATAATTTTTTACCCTAGATTTTGCATTTAATTCTGTGTATAATATCTGTTTCTATTGACAATTTCTACTTGATTATACATTTTCATCATTTCTTCTTTGACTCCTTTAATCACGATTTTCTTTGATTTTTGAAAATATTTACATGGTACTTTGAAGTCTTCTATTGTAAATCTGACTTCTGGTCACTCTCACAGGCTGATTCTTTTGCATATATATATATGTGTATATATATATATATATACACATATATATATATATATATAGGCATGTCCCATTACTTTGCTTTTATTTAAAATGGAAATTTCATATAATACATTATAGCAATCCTAGATATCTTCCCCCTGAGAATTGTATTTAGTCATCATTTATTTGTCTACTAATCAGAAATGTTATTTCAGTAGAGCTTGTGTCACCCTCTACTATATTTAAACTTCTGATGTTGAGATCACAGAGGCTGATATGGTTTGAACTGTGTCCCCTACAAATCCATATGTCAATATAATAACCCCCAATACCTCAGAATGTAGCCTTAGTTGGCAATAGTGTCATTACAGATGTAAGGACTGAAATTTAAATGAAGTAATAGTGGAACAGGCTGGGTCCCCAAACCAATGTGACTGATGCCTTAATAAACAGAGGAAACGTAGAGACAGGTCTGTACACAGGGCTGTACTATGTGAAGATGAAACAGGGATGGGAGTGACACATCTACAAGACAAGGAAGTTCAAAAACTGGTAAACCACCAGAAACTAGGTGAGAACTGTAGGGAAGATTCTTTCTCACTTCACTCAAAGGAAACAACTGTGCTGGACTTCTAGCCTCCAGAACTGTAATTATGACAATACATTTCTATTATTTCAGCCACTCAATTTGTGACACTGTATTATCGCAGCTCGAGAAAATTAACATAGGCAATAGTTTGGGGTTTGACTTAGTCATTTGTGACATAAGCTTGGGCAGGGCTGTCTTTGACTCTTTTCTTGACCTCATTCAGTCTGTTGTATATCAGTAACTGCCTGCAGATGGTTCAACAATATGATAGATCATAAATTTACTAATATTCAAAACCAATCAAATTTGATCTCCTTACATCTTTTTTTCTGAGATCTTTTTCTGATCCCAGATGTATTCCTCACAGTTACCTCTTTCTCTGATTTTCTTAGCAAAGTAACTGCAACACAGTTTATTCTATGTGCCCAATGCTTCAGATGATCTCTTCCCCATTCCCTTTTACCAAGAACTCAACTCTTTGTGAGAGTAGCCTTGAACCTGTATTTCTCCACACATCATTGCAAATGAACATTTTTCCTTTTTGAAGGGATGAAGAGCTATTTTATGAGTTGTTTCTCTGCACCACCACTCTGGTGCTGGGAACGAACACAGTGTTGTCCTCCTAAGTGACAACCTTGCTTTGGCAACTGAGCAATCTTAAGACTTAGAGGGTGAACAATAAGCTTATATCTTCTTGCCTGACACTTATAACATCGAATCACTACCTTATGAACTGGAAACAAAGGTAATTAGGGCCCTCGTACTTTCAGTGGTACCAAGTACAAGGTAGATAGACCACTTCATGGTCTGAGTGAGATTGGTGGAAAAAGGAAGCTCCTATCACTTGTTTTTACTAGCCTGTAAACTGGTCTTAGCAAAATATATCTGGGTGCAGGATGAAGCATTCTCATGTCCCTGTTCCTCCTAAAAAGAGAACCCTCTGAGTGGGAGCTGGGGAAAAAGCAGGTCAAGTTCACGTACTTCAGATTCTTGCTGTTCTTGCAGAATCTTAGTAGGTTTTCCTGAATAAATGTCTTTTTAGTATCTCTATGTCTCTGAGACCATTTGCTGAGATAAGACATTAAGTGGTTGCTTTTAAGTAATTTTCACCAATTTTGCTGGACAGTAATTTCTCAGAGTTTCTCATTATTTCAAGCTGTTAAGTCCCTTTAAATAATGTTTTTGAATGTATGAAAAAAGCTAATAATAGAAATTACTATGAGACATCATGAGATTGTGCTTTACTTTTTAAAAATGTAAAGGCAGCAATACCCAAGAAAGAAAATATGGTCTGATACCTATTCTATGCCTATTCTTCTGAGATTTTCTTTCAAGGTAAGCACAGAACTTCTCAATTCTTGATAACCTAGGCCTGCAGTTTCCAAACTCTACAATTGATTTTCAGAATTCTCATTTCTAAAATGTGATGTTTTAGTTGAAAAATTAAATAATTAAGTTTTAAATAATTTACAGGTCTATTTAAAACACAACAAAGTGTTCATTGTCTTACTGCTTTATTTGTTTACAACTTAGTTTGTTCTGTTCATTTGGGGAAAATAAAATAAAAGTAAGGATTTCCTTGTGAATATAATTTAATTATAAAAAGTTAATAGTTTTACCAAATTTGGGATGGATAAAGTGTAATATTTAATGTCATATCCAGTAATTAGACAAATAGAAGACACATTATTTCTTTTTTAAATCATATATTACACTGGTTTAAAAATGAATTGCTGAATTTGTATTCAAGTTATAACTTAAAAGTATGAAAATATAAATTTCTTCTAACACTGAGCAGAACAAGAAAAAATATTTCCACTTAAAAAACAAAGAAGCTATGCTATTGTATGGATTCTAGGCTAACTATTCCTATCATTTTTAGTTGTTTCTTAAAAACATTGTAATTTTCATTTTTAAGGCACATGGTAGAGGCTGGAGTGATAAAATGGAACATAAAATATAGAACAGCAGCACAGACAGTGCCTCGATTTAATTGATTTTGGAAAATTCTAGACAAGGGGCAGCAAGCAAATTAGTGACAGAAAGAAAATCAGTGTTAACAACTTTTGCCAATATGATTGATTTCTGGCCTCTACTACATCTTCAAGTATGACTCAGTCTACATTAATTGGATAAAACAACATCCCAGTTATGTTTGAAATATTTGACAACGGCTTATAGAAGATTTTCAATAAAGGTGATTTTAGACTACTATTTTCTATATTAAGTGAACAGAATGGTCTTTGAAAGTATATAATCTAGACAATGATAAAATAATTTATGATAAACATTAATAACAACATTATGATTTATATTATTATAATTAGTATGCTTTATATAAACTATGTCCAATACTTTATATGCTTGAGACTAGTTATCAATAATCTTGCAATGAAGACATTTTCAAATATTACTGACAAGAAAATTGAGATCTTCCCAATTGAAGTTAAGTGGCCCAAAGAAATATGTCGGGAGCAGTGATTGAATTATGGTTCTTGAGCTGTCCTGGGACAGAGGCAATGTCTCTCCTGGGAACTTTCAGTGCTAAGGTGTTCATTAAAGATTTCCTGGTTGCTATGGTGACACTCTGTTCAATAGAAGGTTCTGTGCCAGCCACAGAGCTATCAGTTCTTTTTTTTTTTTAATTTTTTTGTTGTTGATTGACCTTTATTTATTCATTTATTTATATGTGGTGCTGAAGATCTAACCCAGTACCTCCCACATGCGTGGCAAGCACTCTACCACTGAGCCACAACCCCAGCACAAGCTATCAGTTCTGGACCTTGACATTCAGAAAACAGCTGTCCAGGGGGTAGAAAATTATGGGTCCAAGCTGATAATCATAATTGGGCTGCTCATATCTATGACCTTGGTTCTGCTTGCTTTGAAGAAACTTTGTCACAATAACCCTTTTAATGATAAAACTTATATTATATACATACTGAGATTGTTGTGGATCATTATCTCCTACTAGAGTTTAGTGATCCACTGGGCCCCTGCCTTTTCTCTCTTTGTGTGTCTGTTTGTGTTTTCTAATCCCTCATTGCTCCTTGTCCAGTTTTCTGATTTGACCACCCATGCAGGTCATAGCAGGAACAGTGTTCAAAAGTATGCATAGTTCAAGTTTTTAAATGTGCATACAATTATTATTGACATGATATTTTAACCCATCTTTAAGATACAGGGATAGCTTATACCAAAAAAAATACTCAAACAACCTCAGGCATTAGCTCATGCCTGAGCCAATGCAAAGTCAGCAAAGAAATATGAGTTGTGTGTGTATGACATTAACATATTCCATAAGTATTACAGTAATTTACAACATATTGCAATGTTATGCTACCTCATTTTTAAAGTCTATTTAAAAACCATTTTATATACATTTGATCCTTTCTCTTTTGAACTTGAGAAAATCTTTAAGTGCCTAAAGATAACATGAGATCAGTTGTGGAACACAATTTAATTATATAAAATAATTAACTTCCAGTTTCTTAGAAAATCAATCACTTACAATTAATTAAAAAAAATCTACATTTCTAGATTTAAAAACTAAATAATAATAATTATTGTTCATGTGTTTCTCTATTCATATATAAAATGTAGCTTACACATGAGAGTCCTCTTATGTAAATTTAACAAGTGTAATAATGTTCTGAACATTCTGAATATATAAAAACACAAGGTTGACTAGTACATAAAAGTCAAGGTGGCACTCAAGCCAAGCAGACAGCAGAAGCCTTCTAAGTGAACCAGTTTTATTTTTAGTAATTATAAAAACACATGACATCCAGGATGCTATGAATAAGATCATAAAATAAAGGCAAGCACAATATTAATTCCTCTTTACCACATGAAAATACTGTAACGTAAAAGTATATACTTTAATTAGTCCATTTAATTAATCCATAATTAAATGATGAATTAAAAAAAAACTTGTCAGTAACCTAAGTTCAAAAGAAGAAAATTATAGAATTTCAAATTTTCTAGAAAGGTTAGATGTTTTAGCTTTTGTTTTATCAGCTAAGTTATTTAATTCTAGGTAACTTAGAAATTATATGCTTCATAGCAAATATATGTACATATAAAATAAATGTTATAATGAAAAATGGAGATAATAATTATCTATCTATCATCTACCTTCAGCAAATGCTTTGTTTAAACCCAGGCAACTAAAAAAATTTTGCCAGTACTCATTACTTAATATATCTTGAGAGGAAAACTAACTGTTTTCCTTATTTTATAAAATGATATCTTGAACACAGAAACAAATCTTATACAAGGTAGAGGGTACGAGCAAATGTATTAAAAAAGCATTCCAGTTCTCATAATGAATATACATCTTATAGAATCACCAAATCAGATGTGTTGATGAAAATAAATGTTAGTATTTTCCAGCATTTATAGAAAGCCCAGCAATGTTTTCAGAGAAAATGTAAATTTTTATCTATTCTAAACACATTTGCTTTAACAATTCTTTCTTATTGAGTTCAGAATACCTTATGGAGTATCTCTGAAGTTCTTGAACATAAGTACATGGGAATTCAATATTTCTCTACAGACATTGATTTTTGTTTACAGAGATCTCCAGGAGGGACACAGTGTGTTTGAATTTATCTTACTGCATTTGTTCTGTCCCTTGCCAGTCCGTTTGCAGACAAACTAGAGGTAAAAATGCCTTAAATAAAATCCAATTGCATGAATGATTATATGTATAAGTTTGTGCTATTGTTTTTATTTGTTTAATAAGATATAGAGGCACAAGTGAGTCTTCTGCAAAGTGAAAATGAATGTGTGAAGCATAACAGTGACCTCTGATTCTCTGCCATATACCAGCTTATACTGTATATCAAATTCTTGTTGTTGTTGTTCAATGAAATGTTGTTTTCCCTCTCAAAGAGCATTAACAAGCCCAACAAATCAGAGTGTGAGTACAAATAGTGACTCAAAGTAAAGTTTTAAATCAACAATACATTTTACCATTTATTTTCTATCACTGATCACCAACAGTAGACAAGGATCAACACTCTCAGTTGCTTTTGGAACACCAAAGTAAGTATTGATGGACCAAATGACCACTTACACAAAACTGAAAGCCCTCATCTTAGGCTGATTGCAGCTTGATTCATCCATAAATAATCAATAACTTAAGGTAGGAGCTGTGATATTATTGATTTTTGATGGCTCAATGAAATTCATATCAAGTATAGGAACCATAACTATGTTATTACAATATGGAGAAGTCTTATTAACCAATTTGACATTTAAATATTTTAAAAACTATATTGAGTTGTAATTTTTATAAAATTATCAGTTCCAATATGATACTAGATCAGATTTATCATTTGGCACAGTCTTACTGTGTTTCTAGTAAGTTTTATTGTGCACAATTTAAAAAAAATTTTTGATGACAATGTTTTGGAGATCTCTGTAAGTGTATGTTATTTCATATCTCATCATTTTTGAGGATTAAATGGATATTTCCTATAGTTTATTTTTTTACACAAAGCTTATGAATATAACAGCTGCACCATGGTACTCAATTTTATTCCACTCACTTATTAATGAACTACATTTGTGCTTGGGAAAGTATTTTTAGAACTGTATTCACCAAAAATGATCTCTCATCTGTAATTTCTACCATAAGGCGGCTGAAATTCCCTCTTGAGTAAGATAGATGTGCAAATTTAGTATTTTAATGAGAAGTTTAAATGTACTTTCAAGAACACTTCACTTAGTCCATGCTATTTAGAACGTGTATAAATACAAGCACTCAATGTCTTAAGTGGGAAACCACTAGTTAGTTGATTATAGTCCTAGGATATAGGTAGTCAAGTTGGGCCCAATATAATCTTCCCTGTAGATCTCTTGATTAATTTATTTCAGAATGAGTTACCTTTGCATGAACTTTGCTCACCTCTGTATGACCTCTGTTTAGCTTGTGCACTGTATCTTTCTGTCCCTTGAGTTGTGCTGGTAAACACCAGGAGGAAGAGCATCTTCTCCATCAAATCTTTCCCTGAGGGTGTAACTCACAGGAGAGATGCCTTATTCCCAGGGGTGAGGATACTATGCTGTACCTAAACATCTTACAAGGTATAGCAGTTCCTTTGTCACTTGCAGAATTTAAATGAAATATCAGCCACAAAAGTTTCATTTGTTTCTCATTTATGCTAATGATTGAATATGATTTTGTATATTCAACAATTAAATATTTATAGTGCATAAAATAAAGATTAAAAATCATGTAAATATATAACAGAAAAAAACATTTTACTTTAAAGTATTATGACCACAATTTTTTTTTTATTTCTGACATATTGTCACAAACACAAAAGAAATATACAGAAGTTGACAAGTTATACTTAAGCTACAAAGGAAAACTATTCCTATCCTATCTTGGAATGAAAATGATGGTTCTTGTATGCCAACTGTCTTCATGGATCAAAATAATATTGAAAAATGTAGAAAGACAAAAGATGAAACTGGAAGAATATAAAGAAAAATGCTTATGTTGAGAATAGCACCAAAGGTCAAACTCATGCTAGGCAAGTTCTTTAACACTGAGTCACATCCTAGCACCTTTCCAAATTGTTTTAAAAATATGCACAAATGAACTCATATACATATATGCATGCATATGTTATACATATATACATATATGTGTGATTATTTTCTTCTTAAAAAAGTTAATGTTTTGAATTTAAGGTATTGATTCCCTATAGACATTGAATCCTGTGTGAGAAAAACACAAGAGACATTTATTATAAAAATTACTTTCCAGGAACAGATGAAATCCCGGTCCAATTAGCACTAGGTAAAAACTATTTTTGAATGTAAAATTCTTATTTGTATTTAATATCTGTCTATCTCTAATAAAATGGAGAAACAGATCCAAGTAAGGTTAACTTCTATTATGGCATCCACAAATCCTTACAATCATGAACATACATATAATATTTATAACAACTAAAGTATTTCTATCAAGACAAAGTGTATTTCAGAGAATTCCTCATTATTGTTTTATGACAAACCTCAAATAAATACAGAATTGGAAAGACTAATATAGTAAAACACTGCCATGTTGTTATGACCTAGCTTTATCAGTTGTCAAATTTAAATTTGTTGGATTTATAATCCCTCCCATTATTCCCTCAAATTATTGAGAAGCAAATTCCATGCACAATGTTATGTAATCCACAAACATTTCATTATATATGTATATATAAAGTATCTTAAAGCAGCCACCATAATACTGTTTCAAAGTTATGAATTTTTTGAAGTAAAAGAGAAGAAAGTCTCAGCAAAGACATAAAATTTTAAGAAAAAGGACCAAGATGAAAAATACAATAACAGAAAGAGGGAAGAGGAGACATTGCTAGATGAGCTCCATAATAGAGTGGAGCTTACAGAAAATAGAATCACTGAACTTGAGAACAGATCAATAGAACTCACTCAATCTGAACAATACAGAGGAAGTGGTCATTTTTTTTAAGAAGCATTCTTCAGGATCCCTGGAATAATAAGACATATACTTAACAGTCATATCATTACAGTCCCAAAAGAGAGAAAATAATGTGTGGTTGAAAAACTAAACAAATAATGGCTAAAAATTTGCCAGAACTTGTAAACACATATACCTACAGATTTGAGAGGCTATATATCATATAAAGTACACACCTGAAGAGATAAGTTCACTAAAAGAGAGGAAAATGTACCATGATAAAAAGATAAGACCACTAAGAAGACACAATGGTTCTAAATGTCTGTCTGCAAAATAATTCATAAAAATTCATAAAATACAAATTCATAGAACTTAAAAGAGAAACATTCAAATCTACAGTCATAACTACAGAATTCAACATCTTAGTTCCAGCATTTGACAGAACAACTAGAAAGGAAATTAGCAAAGATATGGAAGGTATGAGCACCATCATCCAACAGAATATAATTGATAATGACCCTCCCAAATTGTTTTAAAAATATGCACAAATGAACACATATACATATATGCATGCATATGTTATACATATATACATACATGTGTGATTATTTTCTATCTTATTATAGAACATATCATGTACCAGAAAAATGCAGGGGCTTTCCAAGCACCTATGAAAGTGTTATCAAAATACCGTGTTCTGGATCTTAAAGTGAATCTTTAAGCAAATCTTTAAAAACAAATTTTAAGGAACTGCAATAATATAGAGTATGATTTTTGGTCATAATAAACTCACAATAGAGATCAATAACAGGGAAAAATACAAAAATACCCTCAAATAATTGAAAATTAAGCAAAACACTTCTAAATAATCCATATATCAGAGAGAAGTTTTTAAAATACATATAGCCCTAGCTTTATGTATGACTGCATGTATGTTGTGATTCTACATCACATACAACCAGAGAATTGAAAAGTTGTGCTCCATCTGTGTACAATAAATTAAAATGCACACTGCTATCATGTATATCTAAGTAGAATAAATACAATTTTTAAAAATTAAAAAAATTGATATTAAAATTAAAATACAGCATATAAAATTTACAGGACATAACTAAAGCAATGCTGAGAGGGAAATTATAGCACCTAATGTTTATATCAGAAAAAAGAAAAATCTTAAAATGGCATTATAATTTTTTAAAATCTCAGACTAAAAGCCAAAGATGAGCAAAATAAACCCAAATCAAGTAGAAGGAAGAAAATAAAAACAGAAATGCATGAAAGGAAAACAATAGAGAAAAATCAGTTTAACCAAGAATTGCTTCTTTGATATCAACAAAACTAATAAACTTCTGGCGGGACTGACATAAAAAGAAGACACAAATTCTAAATACCAGAGAACCCAATGTGCTTGTCATAAACTGGGAATTACATAAGTTGCCAAGCATTATATTTGGCCAGGCACAGTTAAACACCATCAACACATTAAAGAGTTAATATATGATCGGGCTCCAGAAGTTTCTTAAGGTGGAAGAATGTCATATGAGCAAGTGGCTCATGTTCTTTCATCTACCTCAGTTAGGTTGTTTCCTTTCTCTCTACCCACAGTTATAACCTCAATGGACTTTTTCTACAAAACCTCTGAGATGGTGTGATATTGGGCCTAATATACACGTGGTCCTGCACAATATATGCAGGCTTTATCAAAAATTGAACAGAAAGCTCATCAGTTCAACTAAGAATAAGTCTTAAAAGATAATAGTGAAGGAAAACTAATCCAGTGGACAGAATCTACACCATGAGCTAGATAGCCCATTTTGTCTGAAGTAGAGGTAGTTACAGTTATGGATCCATACTATTGCATGGGATGTTATCTAATAATTTTGCTGGATAGTCTGAGATTAGGAAGAAACGTGATTAGAAAATAAGTGACAAGAAGGTCAACAACTGATACAGGCATGTATACAGATATTTTTAAAGAGGCAAAGCATGCAAAGATATTTGTATCTGAGTAAATGCTCACAAAATCCATTGTCTGACAAAAGAATCAATTTTCAGATGGGAAAAATATTCTTACTGTGGACACTTGTCAGTCTGTCTTCCTAACCACCTATTCTTGCTTGATGTTTTCATGACAAAATGACAAGGCAGCTGAGATGAAGGTTATACATGGCCTCAGATACACGCATCTAACCTCCTAGTCTTTTATATTCCCAGTAGCCCTGAAGCAGCTGGCCTAATGGAATGATGAAAAGATTTTTGAAGATTCAGTTATAGTGACATCTGGATGACAACAGATTGAAGGACTGGGTAGCATTGAGCAGGACATATGCTCAATATTAGAGACATATATATTTATTACTTATTTTCACAAAAATATTTCCAAGTCCAAAAATAAAACTATAAAATGAGAATGTATGTAATCACTATTTGCCTATAATCCTATACAAGGAAAACTCAAAACTTTTGTTTTTGTCCCTTAAACTCTGGACCTTACTGCTTCACAGAAACTATTCCCAAAAGAGGAATGCTTGTACCAGGGCTATAGCAATGACTCCATTAAACAAAAACTTGAGACTGCATTTGGCCATGTTACAATTCTTATACGACTGAATCAATAGACAAGGAGGGGCTGGGGATATAGCTCAGTTGGTAGTGCTTGCCTTGCATGCACAAGGCCCTGGGTTCAATCCCCAGCACCGTGCGTGCACACACACACACACACACACACATGCACAATACACACACACACACATATATATGTATTATATATAAATATATATATATATATATATATATATATATATATATCTTTACATGCAGACACGGTGGTGCACATCTGTGACCCCAGCAGCTCAGTAGGCTGAGGCAGGAGGACTGTGAGTTCAAAGCCAGCTTCAGCAAAAGCAAGGTGCTAAGCAATTCAGTGAGACCCTGGCTTTAAATAAGATACAAAGTAAGGATGGGGATGTGGCTTAGTAGTCAAGTGCCCCTGATTTCAGTCCCCAGTACTCCCCCCCCCAAAAAAAGACAATAGGCAAGGAGGGTGTCTAATCTGCTGGCTGGTACACTTGATTATGTCTGTGAAATGAAAATTGGCTTACTTTTATAGAAGATGGGGGCTTGAAGCATATAATAATACAAGGGATCTTTTTGAGACTTCATGGAATTATTACATTTTTTCAGAAAAGTTAACAGAAAATGACAAGATTTATTATAGGTGGGACTACTAATGTCATAGATCCCTCAGGAATGAGATTTTGTATTATATCCATAGACAAGTAGTCATTATCAGCTCAAGTGACTTGAGGGAAAACAGTGGAATTAGGTGTAAGTTAGAAATTATAAATACCACATATCACCACATGACCCATTACTGAAATGAAATGTGATTTTTTCCCCAATTTTATATTCATGTGTGTGCAATCACTCAAAAATGGTTGAAGTGCATATGGCACCTTATGTTGAATAGAGTTTAGTATGTCTTTGATATAGTAGAGGGAACTGCATCTTTTAGAGGAGTGTAATTTTTTTTTTTTTACTATTTTCCTCTATTGGAAGTTAAATATGGCTAGACAAGAAGAATATGGGAGCCCACTTGACAAAGATTGGAGTTGGTGATGTTCTACTTTGTTCATTTGATAAACCAAACACCACACCTTCTAGAACTCCTTTTTCTGAAATGTCAATTTGAATAGGACAAAAAAAAATGAGCACAATTTGGAAGGCAGAAGTGAAGGAGCAGCCATTATTCTGTGAGGGTCCTCCTGGTTAGAGGGAGTGAGACAGATATGAGAGACAGATATGGCTTGACTTCTCTCTTACTCTGTGACTGGCTCCTCGCCCTGATTATACTACTAGAGCTGACCAACCGTGATTTCAAAAACACCACTAGGTAGAAAGGCAATAGGCTCCATTACCCTCTGCCCAGCTCTTCTTCACCCTGCCCAAGAAGCTGCACATGTCACACCTCAGGACTGGACAGTGACTTTGAACCCCAGCTCGCCTGTATCAAACATTTCTCTCCATTGCTTTTATCTCATTTCTATAACCAATTCTTTATTTCATAAAAATCACTTTGGTTTAGTTTCCTTAATTGACCCTTGATTGTTACAGCACTTGTGCTCTTTTTAAAGACTTTGTGTCACTCTTGGGAAGAGAATGAGTATGTTATTATTTTGTCAGTTATAGATGCTTTATAATTCATGGAAACTGTAGAATCCAATTTCCCTCTAGACATTTAGAATTTATCTAAAATTTATCCTTAACTATTTATACTGATATATTTATTTGGCATAAGTTATCTATTTTCCTGTAACTAAAAACAGTAAAATTGTATTTTAAAATACCACTTATTGATATTCTGTATCTATGTGTGTGTGTGTGTATACTATACACACACATAAGATTATATATGTGTATATATAAATAATATAAGTATAAATTGAATGTCTCCTCCAAAATTTATGTTACAATTTGTCATTGTAACAACATTAAAAGCATTAATAGGTGGGGCTCTTAAGAAGTGACTAGGTTGGGGCTGAAGTTGTGGCTCAGTGGTTGAGTGCTTGCCTAGCATGTGCAAGGCACTGGGTTTGATTCTCAGCACCACACATAAATAAAGGAATAAAATAAATGTCCATAAACATCTAAAAAAATATTTAAAAAAAAGAAGTGATTAGGTAATACCAGCTTCACCCTCATGAATGGATGAAGGCCATTATGGAGAAAGTGGGTTTGTCATAAAAGGAAGAAGTTTGATCTGATTTCCTCTCTTTGTCTCTCACTCTCTCTGCCCTATTATGATGCAATGAGAAAACACTCACCACTGTATATAAAATTCTTTGTACACTGTGTGAATCAATACTTTTTAAATATTTCCTTCAAAGCAAGGGTTAAAACAATGTTAATGATATAGTTTTTCTATCTTTGCTATTTTATTTTCACATATTAAAACTTATTTGCTGATAGAATTCAAGTACTTGTTATATGTTGTATTCATTAGTAGTTGTTTGAATATAAAGTGCCCTTTTTCTGGCAATACAAGAAAGAACAAAACAAATTCAAAGATGATACTTTATGTCCTTCAGAATATTAAATCCTGGAAATGTCACCTTCGTGGAGTCACAGGTATTTCATAATACTTGCCCATTCCCAGTAGTAGTTACAGGCTTGTGTGGGCAGTCAGTGGAGTAATCTGGCATTACTTCATCAAATAAACACACCCATTTATTATACATTGGTCAGCTTTGTCTTGCTATGAAAAAATGCCTGAAAATAACAACTTAAAAGAGGAACACTTTATTCTAGGCTCATGGTGTTGGAGATTCACTCCACTAAATCCATGCTCTGGGCTGAAGTGAGGCATAACCTCATGGCAAAGGGTGTGACAGAGGAAAGCTCTTAGTTTAGGGCAACAGGGATAGGACAGAGCAGCCAGGGACAAATCTTTAAAGGCCTGCCCTTCATGCCTGTCTTCCTCCAGCTATGTATCTGCCTACCATTACCACTCAGTAATCTATTGAAATTATCAATCCACCAAATGAATTAATCCACTGATTAGGTTACAGATCTCATAATCTAATTTTGCCTGTGAACATTACTACGTTGCCTCATGAGCTTTGGAAGGAACATCTCATATTTAAACCATAGCATGTTATGAAACTGCAACTGTACTGTGCATTTGATATCTCAAAGGAAGTTTCACAGAGCTCTGTCCAAAGATGGGTGAGAAGGGAGGATTATCTGTGGTAGTGAAATGCTGTAGACAAACTGGGTGTTTTATTGTCTCAAACGTAGATAGGTAAAATGTAATAAATCTGTATCAAGAGTACTATTCATCAGGTAAAAGCAACATCATGCATGCACATGAACTTGCATATACACACACATGTGCGCACACACATACACACATACACACACACATTCATATAAAGACTTACAATGCTTGGGGATGAAGAAAGAAATTAATAAGATATATGACAACGATGAAAATAATTGAAATAATGACAATTATGAAAATTAAAAATACACATTGAACAATTGAAAACTTATCATACCAATTAAAAATAAGTACATATTAAATGCATAAGATTGTGCAACTGTAGAAGGAGGGAAACAGAGTTAATGGTAACAAATATGTGAAAAAAGAAAGGGAACATGGAAAGTCCAATAATTTCAATCTGCCATTGCCAGAAAAATGTCAAAGCAACCTGTTACAGTTATCTCGTTAATAATTTTTAAAATGTTAAAAACTGAGCCGGGCGTGGTGGCACAAGCCTGTAATCCCAGCACTTAGGGAGGCTGAGACAGGAGAATCATGAGTTCAAAGCCAGCCTCAGCAATGGCGAGGTGCTAAGCAACTCAGTGAGACCCTGTCTCTATATAAAACATAAAATAGGGCTGGGGATGTGGCTCAGTTGTCGAGTTCCCCTGAGTTCAATCCCCAGTACCAAAAAAAAAAAAAAATGTTAAAAATTGTATGTGAAAAATGGCATGCCAACCAATTAGAAGGTTAGCCACATAGGCATCAAATAATCACAATTTATATTGATTTTCAAGAATTAATAAATCCATAGTAACATGCTTAACCAACCAAAAAAGAAATTGAAACAAAAAAACAATTATTCTCCCTCCCAGGAAATTATGGTTTTGATTGTCTTATTTATGATGCAAGTTCCCTCAATTTTAATCATACAAAAACACTTCCTAAATTAAGAAAATATAATCAGTTGCAAAATTCTAGACCAACTTGTTCATTAGGGTAAATACAAAATATTTTTAAAAATTAGCAAATTAGATACAATGACACTTAAGAAAATATACATATCAAGAACAAGTTGGATTTATCCCACTATAATGAGTTTAAATTGATGTGAAATTAATTAATGTCATTATTTTTTAACATGCACAATTCATACACATTAATTAAATGTACCTGAACACAAGGAAGATGCTCTATGACAAAACTATAGCTCCCATTCTGCCTGTATGTCAATGACTCCAGTGGTTTGCCTCTTTGTGAAGACTGTTCTGCTTTATGCAATTCTATTTGAACAAGTTGAACATTTAATTTGTTCCCCAGGCAGTCACATTTCTACCTGAGAATCCTAGCCATGTTTAAGTGTTACTGTGTCTTCAAAGAAATTATTGATTCTGAACTAGTATGTTTTGACTGAGTCAACTTTTTTTTTGTTTGGAATTTAATTGTGATGTAGTAGTTATAATAACAAATATTTGGTTTTGTGTAGACATTTTGTCCGTCCTGGTAAATAACCATGATAATTGTCACATTCTCATGATAAAAAATAAAAATAAAAATATATAAATAAATAATAGTTAAAAGGGATTAAAATTTCATATATATACTTTAAAAATATTACCAACTTAGGAGTATAATTTCCTTAATTATAAATTAGATTATGCAAAAAATAGTAAATGTGATATGGTAAATTGAGAAATGTTGAGAGAATTCCCTTTGTAGAGAAAAGACAAAGATGACTTCAATTCACACTTCCATTCAACACTATACCAAAAATTCTAAGCAATTTCATAATGTAAGAATGATAAATATATGATACAAATATTTTAAAGAATAAAAAGTTATTATGTTATAATATTTAAAACACACAAATATATAGGAGTAAAGATAGTGTGTAATTGGTATGAAGATGAACCAAGACATAGTTACTTCAATTATAACAGAGACATCACTTCAATTTAATGGACAAAAAACCAGCATTAGCAACTAAAAGGACCAGGGCAATTGACTATATAAAAGAACAAAAATTGTCCTCTATTTCAAACTATATAAAAAAATCAAGGCCAAAAATATTGTTTTATGAATATAATATTCTGCAAGTTCAATTACAAAATATATTAAAGTCTACATAGTAGACACAGATTTTTAAATAATAAGTAAGAATTTAAATTGTACTGAAATGGAGTACATTGACAAAAAGAAAAATAGATACCATTTAAATTTGTAACTATTCATCCAACACATCAGTAAGAAAGCAAAATAAAAGCCATGGAGAAAAACATATCAAAAACTCATTCTACTTTGCTATTTGCTATCACATTTGCCCTATCCTTCCAACTACCTACCTACCTGTTTTACCTATGTATTCTTATTTATATAATAATAATTTTCTCAGCAATTTGAGTATAAATTGCATAAGTAATTCCCATTATTCCTACACATTTAAGTGCATATTTTCTAAGAATAAAGCATTTCTCTATATAACCATGTAATTTTTAAAATAGGGATTTTTTTTTATAAAACCTATAATTCTAAATGGCCTCCAAAATGTTCTGACCCTAGTGTACACTCACTGTTCACACTTATTCAATTAAACACTAAACTACATACTGCTATGAAGGGGTTTTGCAGATGTAATTACAGTTCCAAACTAGTTGACCTTAAAGTAGGAAGATAATCCAGGTGGAACTGTCCTCATTACATGAGCTAGCAGTCAGAAACAGGCTTGAAGTACAAGTGAATTTTGCACACAAAGTGATGCTCCATAACTGTCTTTAAAGATGGCAGGTACCACATGGTGAGGAAAGCTGGCATTCTCTAAGGGCTTCTAGTCACTAGGAGAATAAGCACAGCCAGCAAGAACTGAATTCCCAACAGTCTCAAGATTGGAAGTGGATTTTCCTCCAGAGCTTCTGCATGGAGATGGAGCTGAGCCACAGCTTGGTTTCAGTCTTGCAGGATCCTAAGCAGAGAATCCAACTATGTTGTGCACATACTCTGAACAACCAGAGCTGTGAGTGCATAAACAGGTGTTGTTTTGTGCTGCCAGTGTATGGTGATATGTTACATAAAAAGAGGAAAAAAGGAAAATGTATTATTTTCTCACTTACATATTTTAGTCAAATATCAACAGAAGAAAATCTACTCTAGAAAAATATTTAGCAATAATTTCTTAAGGTTCTTCAACAGTTTTAGCAGGCATTAGAATCAGTAGGAGGATTTAATAAAACACATAACACCACAAGAGACTCTGATTCAATTAAATATTAGAAGCTGCCTGAGTTTACATTTTTATATTTGTTGTGGTTTTCTTAGTGCATTATGATTATATATAATATTGGCATTCATTTAAACATAATCATAGATGAATGGAATATAATTTGCTCCACTTCAGTCTCAAGTACTTCCTTCTTCCCTCTCCTTCTTCTTCCTCCTGTTCTTCCTCTACTCTAATGGTCTTCCATTTATTTAGAGTTTTTAAAATTGATACTTTATAGATATACATAAATAGGAAAGTTACTGTGTTACATTCATGTACATACATACATAGCATAATTTGATCAGTTTTATTCTATCATCTCTCCCTTTTCCCATCCCTCCTTCCTCTTCTCTTTTCTCTACTCCACTGATTTCCCTTCTATTTTCACGGAATTCTCCCCACTTTTTTCCCTTTTTCATTTAATCCTTTCTGAGTCTGGTTTATTTTCCCTAGCATGATATTCTTTAGTCCCACCCATGTGTTCACAAATGCCATAATTTCATTCTTCTGAATGGGTGAGTAAAACTCCATTGTGAATGTATACCAAATTTTCTTTATCCATTCATCTGCTGTGCACCTGAGCTGGTTCCATAACTTGGCTATTATGCATTGTGCTGCTATAAACACTGATATGCCTGCATCACTATTGCATGCTGATTTAGTTTTTTTCAGCAAAATCATAGGTGATGCCCAGTCTACTAGTCAGGGAATCTCACTTTGAGACATATTGCTCTTCAGTCTTCTTTAATGTTCAAAGGTTCATCAGTCTTTCACTATATAGCATGTCCTTGACAATTTTAAACACTACAGGATTGTCTCTTAATTTGGGTTTATCTAATGTTTCCTTATATTTAGAACCAGACTATTTATTTAATTAATTTTTCTGGCAGAGAATGGTAGCAATAATATAGCCATGAGTTAGGGCTTCTTCAGTTTGGCATATTGCTGTCCACTATGTCTTTTTATCTAATACAGATAAAGCTAATTTAGATCACATCTTTATGGTGGGTTCGGCCAGGTTTTCTTTTTCTTTTTTGTCAAAAGTTTGCTATACTTTCTAGTTATTTGATGGAGATATTATGAGATTCTATAACATATTGTTTCCCATAAAGCATTTTTATAGACTTTATCACTCATTGATGAGCCTTACCTCAATCAATAATCAATTATTAATATGTGTCAAGTGAAGATTTTCTATCCCATCATTTCTGCAGTTTTGGGTGGAGCTATTGTGTAGAAAATATTTTTCTCTACATTTATTTATTTGTATCAATATAAATTCATACATTTCTGTTATTCATATTACAATCTAACCTATTTCATACTATTAATATTAAATAAGTAATAATAGTATTTTTCAGTGTTCAAATTAATCCAGATTTGCCCAGTTTAAAACAGACTTGGAGTTTAACATAATGTAACCCTTAAGGGAACTCCTGTATTTTTGATGTTTCAATAATTCTTTGACAATTAAATTACTTTCTAGTACAAGATACTCCAGCTTGCTCTTGTATTTTCTTTGTCCTAGCTCTCATATCAGCTTTTCCCCCCAAGGATTATGGTTCTTCTAGTGGGAATAGTACTTAGAAACCAATATCTGTGTCCTGCATGTTCTCATTTCCACTTCCGAGTTATAATTTCTAGGCCTTTTCAGAATACTAAGCTAGAAAATATATCTATATTTCTAAATAAACATAAAACTAATCCCTTTGACTTCAATGTAATAGTACAAGTCTTGTTTTTGTATAATTTTACTTTTCAAAATGGTAAAAAATATGGTTCTCAGATTTTGCTTAGCATCTCGTTCCCAGAATACACAGAAAGCATTTTCAAAGTTAAAATAACACCATGATTGAAAAATGAATATGCTTACTAAAGTTTAAAAATAATTTCAGTTCTTACTCTCATTTATCATGTCTTTAGACAAAGTATGTATTCCATAGTTACTTGGGCTTATTCTGTTTTCATACATGTGAAACATGTTAGTTACCCCTGTTCATACTCTGTGTTGGAGATTTTCCTCTTTTTTTTTTTAAAATGAAATACATAACATGGTTCCAATAACCAATGCTTTCTTTTTTTTTAAACATCTTTTTTTTTAATATATATATTTTTTAGTTGTCAATGGCCTTTATTTATATGTGGTGCTGAGAATTGAACCCAGTGCCTCACACATGCTAGCCAAGTGCTCTACCCCTGAGCCACAACCTTAGCCCAATCAATGCTTTCTTGATCCCTTAGACTTCATTCCCATCCCTAACTTTCTTTGTATTCCAGTCTTCTATATTTTTATTTGCAAAATAAGAAGTTACATGTATATTTTAATGTTGTCCCTTTTCTAAATGTTACAAATTTATACATTTTATAAATTTAGAAAAGTAGAAGTCATTTCTGCAGTTTTTGAAAATACAATAGTTTATAAAGATCTTCGTAATTTTTTTTATATCTACACAATATGCCATTGAGAAAAATGTACTTCAGTTTCTTCAAAAATTCTTCTGTGTATATATCTTTAAAGATTTTATTTTTTAAACATTTTACAACTGCAAATAATCCTCAACTGAATAAATTTGTGTAATCATTTCACCTCTGAATGTTCTTGCACTCCTAGAGTTTCTCTTTCTTTCTTTCTTTCTTTCTTTCTTTCTTTCTTTCTTTCTTTCTTTCTTTCTTTCTTTCTTTCTGTGCTAGGGATTGATCCCTGGGGTGCTTAACAACTAGTCACATCCCAGTCCTTTTTATTTTTTTATTTTGAGACAAGGTCTCCCTAAATTGCTGAATCTGGCTTTGAACTTGTGATCCTTGTGTCTCATCTTCCTGAGTTGCTGGGATTACAGGTGTGTGCCACTGTGCCTGGCAGAGTTTTCTATCTTTTAGCTCTACTGAAGTTGCAGAATATATATTTTTTCTTTTATTTTTGTTATTGATCTGTATACTTTTAGGAATACTATTGGAGGGATTTATATTTATGCAAGTAGCTCAGCTATGTGAGCATCCAACTATTTCATTCTAAGACTTATGATTGTGTCGTAGATGAATTAACTTTGTTAAAATTCATGAAAATGTGCATGCAGTGATATGTACATATCATTATTTTATATTTAAATTTAAATTTTTTTAAAGAAAAGTTTAAAATGATATTTTATTATTTTGAAGTTTAGATCAGAAGTCTAACAGTGGTATTAGGTGAGCCATGTTTGCAATGGTGAAGTCAGCTGAGCATATTGAAAGTTATGATGGTAGTAATAAAGTAACAAATAAGTACATGGATTTCTATCCTATATTCAATATACAATGGACATAATTTGATAATAGATTAGATATATACAATGAGAAAAAATCAATTGTAATTCTTCATTTTTATTCCACGAACTGAGTTGATTTATTATTATTTAATTATTTATTATTATTTAATATTATTATTGTTTTGTGTATGTTTCTTGCAGGGGGATAAAATCCATGGCCTCACACATGTTAGGTGGGTGCTGTGCCCTGAGCTGCATCCCTGGTCCCTGATTTAAATTACTAATGATAGAAACAATTGATGAAAACAGCATGAATGTATGTGAGGATGTGGAGGGTGGGCAATAAATCCAAAAACAAACTGGACAGTGGGCAAAAATATTATGATTCAATTAATAGTGAATAGATTAGACATCTGTCATGTCCAAAAGCACCATTATAATCAGTATTCAGCTTGATTATTTAAGTTCAGAATTTATGGTTAGAGAGACCTGTATTTCCCCTGCTGTGGCCATGGGATGACATCCAGAATTCAAACTGTGGCTTTCTGATGCAATATATCTTTGACCTTCAATCCTGATCAGTCATATTTTTAGAGTTTCATGGAAACGTCAAAAGCCCAATTACTTCTAGAAGGCTAATTTACCAGGAATTAATTCTGAAGAAGTGAACACTTATCTTTAAGAAGTATGTAACATAGTGAATCAGAAGGCATGATACTTACAGTGAGGTAATAATTTCATTTTTAGCTTCAAAAGACTTGAGGAGTGGTAGGAAAGTAAAGAATGTCAGGGACGTGCATATATGTATATTTTTATTTACATATATGTAAATACTATCCTAATATATTATACAATATATGAATACATATATGTATATGTAATATTTGCCTCACATTTTAGTATCACCTCAGAAATCAAGGAGTTAACCTGAATCAGCAAACCAAAAGAAGGTTCTATGCAATAGAATAAGCAAATATAAAGCAAAAAATAATAGTTTTGACAAATGTGTGAACTTCTCACTATTTTCAAATAGTAAAAAAAGAGTGGGGGGAGAGAAAGTGCTAATGACCAAAGTCTTACCTACGAAATTGAAGAAAAAAGATATATTTAATATTCTACGGAGCACTCACAATGTATTTTCACTTTCTAATTTATATTGTTTTTCATTCTCTTTTTCGCTTCATTTATTTTAGATTGTCATCGTTTTGTTAGTTATCAAGCTTAAGACCACTGGTGTCTGTTACCTCTTCTCCTAATTCTTTATGTTATTCCTTTGAATATAAAAAGACTCTTTCTGGATCTGTCTTTAATTTATATAATTTCTCCTGAGATAACATCAGGTGTACCGGCAAAGAGCCAAATGCAATTTCTGCAGAGCTCTGCAAATTATATAAAAAACAGAGAAAGGTTAGATTTGTTAGACTTCCTTTAAAATCATGAGAATGCACTGAATTTCTACAAAGGAAATACAGACATCCTTGAAAAGGATAAAAGTAAAACTTTAAGTAGGAAATTTTTAAGAAAAATTTATTCAGACTATTTTAAAATTTTTTAAAAACTTAATTTTTGCAATAAGATATCGTAGAAGAGAGAGAAATGATGACTTTTAAATTGACATTTTCAAATTTCGCCTTTTGATCCATGATACACTGTTTTTAATAGTTATGTACAAAGGAAACTAAGTAAATAGTTAGGGATAGTTATGTACTTAGGAAAGTAAGTAAATTCTGATACTAAGTAAATACAAAGTTTCCCACTGTGTTACAACTCTTAATATATGGGTTCTTACCTTAACCATTGTGCATTATTTGACCCTTAATTTCTCTCCCCCTACATGGCTGCTCCTATGCAACATTTTTGTATATACTATGGAGAACTCCTTTCATGAATAGACACACTCCATGGTTTGAAAGTCTTGCTATTTCGGTCACACAAGGAAAACAATTACTGCTTCAAAATAATGCCTCATGGGTCATGCCACTGTTGCTGCTGTTAAAGTTTTATTCCATGGTTTAGTTGAAGTTTATAACATACAAACATCTTTGAGAAGGATAAACAAAAAGTTTCAATGAAAATTTCTGGGTGTAATATGGATTCAATTTGAGTCTCTTTCTTAGAGCACAGGTTAATCAGTAAAAACAAGGAAAGGATTTTAAAAAATCAATAGGTGCCCAAGGAAATACGAAGTATCACTTGGGAAGGAAAGGAAAGCGCTGTAAAGAAGCCAGGAAGGTCAAAGACTGGTTTCCCCTACATTCAATTTTGGAAGCTACAGCATGTGGAAGAACTCAGTCATAAAATTCTTGGGGACTGATCACTAGTCATAGATTTTAGTGTCTAAGCCATTCGTTCTATTTTATAATGCCTTTGTCATAGAAATATTGTGAAATGAAAATACAGATCTAGCAAACAGAAAGGTTAATTGTTGAAATGAAAACAGACAAGAGTTTGGAGAGATAAAAATTTAAAGGAATTTCAACTGAACAGTTATGGTCTCACTTCACTGTTATACTCAATGTGCATCAAAGTCAAGAGTACTGTGTCTTTTTTTTATTTTTTTATTTTTTAGTTGTAGATGGACACAATATCTTTATTTTATTTTTATTTGGTGCTGAGGATCGAACCCAGTGCCTCACACATGCAAGGCAAGCGCTCTACCACTGAGCCACAATCCCAGCCCAAGAGTACTACCTATTTTTACTAGGTGAACACAGAATCTACCCTTAATTTCCATATAAAAATGATTCCAATTTATATGATGTATCAAAAATAGTCAAACTTTTGAAGAAGCAGAACAATGTCTGTCAATAGCAAGTGGACAGGAAAATTGGAGCTGCTAATGAAAAGATAACAATATTGTTTACTTAAAAATTTGTTCAGGGTAGATCTCATGTTGTGTTATTACTACAATATAATACACTAAATATAATTTTTTAAAAAAGCAGAAAATTCAATGTCTTTAAAGGACCTTTGGAAGGACTAATATCAAGTACTGTATAAGTAAGCAGTTACTAGAATTCCAACATATGAGTTAGTGCATAAAACTTCTATACAAAGTTCAACTCACTGTATTATTACATGCAAGTAAATCCCTATAATTTTGCATAGACATACAAGTCTATCTCCTTTTGCATATTAAATAAATGTAATGTAAATATTGCTTTTTAAAAAGAGACTAATGGATCAGAGGTTTATTTTCTTGAAATTGAAAAATTTGGATAAAACTCCTAAACATATTAAAAACTTTTATTGAAGTCCATAACTTCTTCCTAGATATTCAGATATTGTGTAGGTTATAGTATGAGGCACCAAACTCAGTCTCTGAATGAGAAAGTGTAAATTAAAGAATCAGCAGATGGGTTTCTGAACCGTATAATTAGACATAACCAATTCATCACTAAAGTCCTGACACATTTCCATCTATTCTGGAGTTTTTACTCCACATCATAAGTCCCTTGATACCAGCTACTTTGTAGAATTAATTTTGCACTTTAACTTTTTCCATGTAAAGTAAAGCCCTTTAGCTAAAGTCTATAGGTAGATGCATATCACATTTTCTAATCACTGAATTTGCACTTAGGAGATCTATGTCATAGATTGATTATCCCCATTCTAGGTCATATTTGATGACTTCATGATGCCTTATAATGGTAAGAATGAATTAAGGTGATGGATTACATGCATTTAAAAACTCTTAGTTATTTCAGAAATACACTAGCCTTTCTAAAAACTGAAGTAATATAATTTGCTGACTTGACTTAACAAGGATTTTTGCTTTGGGAAAAAAAATGCACACAAAGAACAAGTGTTAAAGCTTTGTTCTAAACCAATTATAATCTGTGAAGTTTATTTTCAGGTGTCAATTTGTTGGATTAAAGAATATCTAGGGAGCTAGTAAAGCATTACTTCTGAGTGTTTCTGTGAGGGTGTTTCCAGAGATTGACATGTGAGTTGGTGAACTACATGGGCAAGATTGCCATCCAATTATTTGGGAGCCTGCACAGAACAAGAACAGGCAGCAAAAAGGCCATTTTCTCTTTCTCTTGGTCCTGGACTCTCTGCTTCTCCTCCTTTTAGACATCAGAACTTCCAGACATCCACTCAGCCTTTACACTTCAAGACTTATACCAGAACCCCTTACCCAGAATCTCAGGCCTTCAGCCCCAGACTGAGAATTATACCATTGGCTTCTCTGGTTCTGAGGCCTTTGGACCAAAGGATGCTACTAGCATCTTAGTCTCCAGCTTCTAGAAAACCTGTCCTAGGATTTCTCAACCTCCATGACTGTATGAACCAATTCCCCAATAAATCCTCTTCTATATATCTCTCTCTTCAACTATTAATCTGTCTATTCTATTGATGCTGTTTCTCTGGAGAACTCAATTAATACATATTCTTACCTTGCATTTGATTAACCAAACAAATGTGAGATGACATGTAGATGAAAGTTTAATTTGTTAGTCATAAATAGGTACTTTATTTCTTGATTTTTCTTTAATAAACAATGTTATCAATATTTGTTGTAAAATTATATTACCAAATTTTCAAATAACTCTAATTATTTTAGACCATGACTAACTTACAAATAATAAGTCATTGAAAAAGATAATTTTTAAAATATAATATAACAGGTATTTAAAATAAATATTAAAAATATAGAACCTGAAGATATAATTTTATAAGATATATAAATGTCTAATTTATTTAATGAATTGCTATTAAAATAATACCATTTAATTCTACATTTAAAATAATAGTTCCTAGGCCAACATTTGAGTAGGTTTTAGTAAACACATTTATTTTAAAACCAATACTTTGTGAATACATAGTTCCCCAACTCCTTAATATTGGTATAGAATAATAATGGCAAATGAGCCAGCTAAAAAGACACATTACATATATCAAAAAATGCTCAATGGAATAGTTAAAGTATGAAAAATATATAGATTATATTTTGTTTTTAATTTTTAAATTGCAAGTGATATATGTGATGATGGTATCTCAACATTATGATGATTTATCTCATTTTAGTATGCAAACTGATAACTTTAAAAAATTTTTTTTAGTTTCAAGTTACAATGCTATATATTCTCCCATATGTCACTATTTTAGGAAAAACAAATAGAGTTAATTACTTAAATAGTTTTATATATATGGCATATATATATATATATACACACACACAAACACATATCTAATATGTATAAAAGATTCCTTAAATACTACTATGCCTTACACTATATAATAAGTAAATTAAATTCTCTCAAATTATATATGAAATATACATAATTTAGTTGAGACATGTAGATTTAGTTTTTTAAATATATGCTAACAACCCACTTTTAAAATAAATGACAACTTATTTATTTATATTTCAATGGACAATGATTGCTGCAAATTTGAACTGTTAGAGAACTATTGGAGACAACTTGAATACTCTTAAACATGGACTTATATGCATACAGTCAAATATTTTTTTAGATTTGCCATTAATAATACTAAGGACATTATAGGCATATTGCATGTGTACCATTGGATATACCAGATATTGCCAAACTGCCCTTGAATTTGTGTTCCAATGTACATACCAAACAGCAATTACTGTGAGATCTTATTTCCTCAGATTTATCTTTAGTATTTAAATTTGTAAACATCCTTTAGTTTTCTAGATAGAAGTATGAAAATATTCTTTGTTTTAATTGTTTTCATCTTTGCTTCTAGGAGTTGTTTCATGCTCCTTCCTTATTATTCTACTAACTTGTATATTTTATATCTATAAAAGTTTGTTATATATTCTACATAATAATCCCTTGTTATAAATATGGATTAAAAATGCCCCTTCGTGCTTATGACTAGCCTTTGTCCTTATTCTTATATGTATATATTTTAAAGGATATTATTTATTTGATGGATTGCAATTAATTCATAGCTTACACTTTATATAGTGCTTAAGAAATCTTCCCTTATACCAAGTACACAAAATTATCTTTATATATTTTCTGTTAAATTTGTGAAGTTTTACTTTTTCAATCTAATTCCCTCACCTTTCTGGTATGTAGTTCAATTTTATAAAATGTGGTGAACACATTATTTTTAAGTAAGAGTTGTTTTTAGTCATAAAAATGTATTATCTTTTATATTTATTTTTAATTATATTTTATTGGTGCATTATAATTATACATAATCATATACTTCATTATGTCTTATTCCTACATGTACATAATTTGATCAAATTATGCTTAGCAAGAAATATTTTAATAGAAAACTGATTGCCTTAATATAATTTACTGAGTAATCTAAATTTTATTCACTTTTAATGCTGACCTTGTACACTCAATTCCATCTATTTGTGATTCCATTTTAGTATTATTGTTTTAAAAAGAAATTTTATTAAATGTTAGATCTATGAGTTAGAGTTTGATTAGAGAAATCAAAACTATCAGAAGTGGTATGAGTAAAGGATATGTTTTCAAGTGTTGTCAGTAAAATTTTCTGCAATAATGAAAATGTTCTGTCGTCAAATAATGCAGATAATGGTTAGCTGTGTTTATTGAGCACTAGTAACGTGTTTAGTGGGACTAAGGAACTTAATTTTAAATTAAATTAAATTTAATTTATTTGAATTTACAGAGTCCTGTGTGGCTGATGGCTACTACAGAACAGAGAACAATGCTAGACCACAAGGAACTGCGGGAATTGTTGAAAAGGCCAAGAAAGGCTGCTGAGTTGGCACATGGGTGGCCCTAATAAAACTGTAGGACCACAGGGCTGGTTGTTGGGAGGAACTGCAGCAGTGGATAACCAGGAGGACATCTGGAACTTATGAGACAAACTGGGTTTCTAGAGCCGCTAACTCCAATAATGTGATAAATGTGAAGCACCATCCATAGAATCCTGGCCCAGGGCTGGAGAAGCTGCAGATCTGGTGGGAACTTGAGGCGGGATGTCCATACCCTGTATTCTCAGATGCCTGGTGCTCTACAGTTACCTTCAGAGCACATAGGCTGCTGCTTCACTTCATATCTAGGAGGGCAAGATCTTCTTAGATCTTCTAGTTCATATCTAGGAGGGCAAGATCTTCTTTGATCTTTTTGTTATTTGATCTTTTACAAGAATGAATTGCTTATTCTGGACTATTTATTTTCTTATTTATTACCTTCCACACTGAGAAAAATCCACTTTCCCCAACTGTATTTCAGAAGTATACAGGGAAGGGTATTCTGAGAACTGTCATTTTGATTTACCTATAGGGACAGTTTAAAACACCTATGCAGGATAAGTCACCTTCCCCTTGTTTACTCATCCCTCTTTCTTTTCATCCTCATAAATTTTGTTTAAACAAAATGTCTCTTTCCACAAAAGTTCTCATGAAATTGCAATGGAAATGGCTTCAAACTTGTATCTTCCTTTATTTTCATTTTTTAATAAAATTTAAAATTTTCTGAAGACCTGTGACTGTTTTTACTGAATTTTCTTCAATACTATAAATTTTTGTTATTGCATGTAGGATCTTTTCTATAAAACATCTTAGAAGTAGTTGAAGCTTATGTTCAACAATACTTCATTTTTTCTTATTTAATTTAGCTACATCATTATATTTTCTGATCATATCTATTAGTTAGATTATAAATAGATGCACTGAGTTTTCTCTGTTGATAATTACATTACCTAAGAATAACAATAATTTTTTTCCATAATTTATTTTTATCATGTTTCAATATATTGTCATTTGTTTGGTTAAAAAAAAATCAGATATGGTGGGGTGTGGTGGCACATGCCTGTAATCCAGCAGCTCAGGAGGCTGAAACAGGAGGATAACAGCGAGTTTAAAGCCAGCCTCAGCAATGGAAAGATGAGAAGCAACTCAGTGACACTCTGTCTCTAAATAAAATACAAAAATAGGGCTAGAGATGTGGCTCAGTGATTGAGTGCCCCTGAGTTCGATCCTTGGTACCAAAAAAAAGAATCAGATATACCCAAGCCCAAGTCCATTTATGAATTATCTTGCTCCATAGGTCTTTTTGAAAAGCCTTGAGTCAATGCCATGCTGCTTTATTTAAGTTGGTTTTAGAGTTTGAGTTCATATCTAGGAGGGCAAGATCTTCTTTGATCTTTTTGTTATTTGATCTTTTACAAGAATGAATTGCTTATTCTGGACTATTTATTTTCTTAAATATCTTGTGAATTTCCACAAAATTATAAAAGCAGTTGAAATTTGAAATGGGCTTACTTTTAACTCATTTAAATTTGGAAATATTTAATATCATTTCCATTTCAAATATCCAATTTTTTAACATTCAGCATATACTAATGTTTTAGAATGTGTGATATTTGTAAGCATTGTTGTAACAGCTTGTTTTTTAAAAATTCCTGATTTTTATTTTTATGCTTTCTCTCCTTTCTTGATAACTTTCATCAGATCAAAAAGTCTTAAAGATTTAAATTTAAGCTACATAAACTTTCTATTGTACATTCATTTTCTATTTCATTAATATATACATTTATATTTTTTCCTTCTTATATTTTTTGAGGTTTAGTTTTATGAAGTTTTTTGAACTTATGAAGATATTAGCTCACTAAGTATTAGCTTTCCTTTTTTTCTCAAATATGCATTAAAGCCATAAATTTTCCTCATGAAGCAACTTCTTTGAATCTCATAAATTGTAATGTATAGTAATTCATTATGATTTATCTAAATAATTATTATTTCCACTTAGATTTCATTTTGATATATGGCTTATTTAGAAGAATATTTCTTAATTTTTAAATTATGATTTTTTTAGTTATCTCTTTGTTTTTGATTTATAGCTTAATATTTTATGCCCATAAAACACTCTATAATTTTTCTACTATAATTAATTGAGACATAGTTTGTGGTGAAGCGTGCAGTCAATATTTTAAGTTACATGAACAATTTAAACTATTGAGTACCTTGTTTAATATGCATGCACAATCTTTCAAATATATCAAGTCGAATTTACTAAAGGTGCATTTATATTTTCCATATTCTTGTTGATTTTTTGGTCTACTCTATTAGCACATACATATACTTTTCGGTTTTCTAAATATTTGTTTTCAAACTATTTGAAGATCATTTAGAAGGATCATAGATTTTAGAATGTCTATATATTCTTGGTAAAAGAGTATTCTATCATTATGACATGTTCTTTTTTATATATGTCTGTGTGTATATGTGTGTGTGTGTGTGTGTTGACTCTAATAGCCATCAGCTTTTAATGAACATATTAGTTTAATTTGAAATTAATGTAATTATTCATATCTTTGAGTTGAAATCTACTCATCTTAGTATTTGTTTTTTATTTTCTCCACATGCTTTCTCTTCCTTTTTCTCTTTTTTCTATTATGCAGGGTGTGTGTGTGTGTGTGTGTGTGTGTGTGTGTAATTAATTATGTTTCCCTTCTGTTATCCTAGAAATTTCTTACACTTTCATTATTGTTTGAGTTCTTAGCCAAGAGATTACTACAAACCTTCTTAAATAACTCATTATATAATATTGAGAGTGCATTAGGCTTATTCCTGGGCAATGTAAGCAACAGAGAAGAACTTAAGTCAAGCTACCTCCTCACAACTTATAGGCCATCACAATTTTATATTTAATTTAGTATATACTTTGAATAAGACATCATTTTTGCCTATACAATTCTGTATTATTTAGATTTACTCTCTTCATTCTTCTGAGTTTCTAAAAGGAGTAATTATTTTTATGCTTGAATAAAATTAATATTAATATTCCTTTTAGTGTTGATTTTTTGGAGATAAATTTTCATACCTTTTTGTCTATTATATTTACTAACTTTTGGTTATCCTAATCAATTTTGCTGAAGAATAATTTATGTACAAGAAATCACACCTATTTAGAGTGTATGACTTTGCTAAGATATGGAAACCCTTGTAACCATTACCAGAATCAAGGTACAGAACTTTTACATGCCCCCATCAGCCAAATTCTTTATGTTCTTTTGTTCCTCCCTGTGTTCCTGGACCTAAGCAATCATAAATAAGTACACCACATCAAATTAGGTTAGTGTTTATGTTGCATATATTATAATCTATGCTTTTTATTGCCTCTAATACCCAATCTTTCTTCTGCCTCATATGTAATAAATATATTCAGCAAACATGTACTTTTTAATAAAAATTTTTTTTAAATATCTTTATTTAGTATTATGTGGTACTGAGGATTGAATTCAGTGCTTCACGCATGCGAGGCAAGCGCTCTACAACTGAGCTACAACCCCAGCTCCATAAAATTTATTTTTTAAGAGAAAAGTTATTTTAGAATTTGTATTAGTCTATACTATTATTTTTAAACATGTGTTATATGGCTCTAGTTATTCACTATATTTGAATAAATTCTTTTATATTCTAAAACCTCATCACAACTTATCTAAACATTGTTTACATAGATTCACAGTGTTTATTTTAATATTTTATTATTATTATTATTACTACTATACTACTACTACTACTATTACCAGTGATTAAACCTAGGGGCTCTTAACCATTGAGCCACATACACAGTCTTTTTTTTTTAATTTTTTTTTTTCTAATTTTGAAAGAGGGTCTCACTAAGTTGCTTAGGACCTCACTAAGTTACTGAGGCTGGCTATGATCTCATGTTCCTCCTGCTTCAAACTTCTAAGTAGCTGAGATTACAGGCCTGCACCTCCATGCCCAGCTGAAGTCAGATCAGAATCTGACAAACGATTATGTTGACAAAATAATAATAATAATAATCCTATCTAGACCAAAGCTGTACAGTATCATAAAGCTGTAAGAGTATTTCAGGGGCTGGGGCTGTAGCTCAGTGGTAGAGTGTTTGCCTAGCATGCATGATGCACTGGGTTCGATCCTCAGCACCACATATAAATAATAAATGAATAAAATAAAGATCCATCAACAACTAAAAAAATTTATAAAAAAGAATATTTTGTAACAGTCTAAATAGACTCAGGATCATAAAAAGAAAAAACATCTTACTTAAAATTTTGCTCTTATAATAAAAAATCAGACAAAACCTTACAAGCTAATACAATTTTTTTTTTCAAATCAGAACCCTGATCTTTATTCATTTGTCAAATATTTGTAAGTACTTTCTATGTTCCAGAAACTATTTTAGGTATTGAATATAGATGGAGGAACAAAGTGGACAAAAATCGCTGCTTCATGAAACTTATATTTTAATGAGGAGAGATAAGCAATAAACCTATTTATATACAAATTACATGATGTATACAGGGGAATAAGTGCCATAGCAAATAGAAAAAAATGAGAACTGGCAGAAGATTTCAGTTTAAATAAAATACTCAATCTTATTGAAAAAGCAACATTTTTTGAGGGATAGATTTGTTTGCACTGCAAACTTGTAATAGCCAAGAAATTGTATATCAGAAATATGTGTTAGAATCATCCCATTTTAATGTAAACTGGTTGTGTGCTCTTAACATCAGTGGTGTAGATTTCTTACAAAATTTTCACATTAACAAATAAATACTAGTGGTAATATCAGCCAGATTCCTGACTAGAGGCTCCTGGTATACTTCCTTCTACAAATAAGGGACCGAAAAAAGGTAAAAAACGATAGTTATTCCACTGGAGACTTTGAGGCAGAATGAGAGAGTTCAATGAATATGTGGCAGAGGTACCTGAGAGCAAAGAGACATTCAACAGCCTTATGAAGAAGGGAACTGAGCACACAACACCTACTCTACCTCTTCTGCCCTGAGGACCAAACCCTGAACAAAGAATGATTCCTCTTTGTGGAGAAAGGGGAAGCAGGAGCCAGAAGTCTCCAATAATGCTATGGATATTTGATGTATTTGCTACTGGAGAAGCCTGTCCTCACAGGCCTTGAGACCTTATCCAATGGAGGAATGTGAGGTAGACAGGTAGCTACCCCCTGTAGCTCAACTAACCCAGCTTGTGAATTAACCAGATGGCCTTGGCTAATGGATTGCCTGGAAAATAATTCATATAATGATTTTAAGGAAACCCAATGAGATAAGGGAATGCATAAAGACAATTCTATTAAATTAGAAAAACAATTAATGTTTTGAATGAGATATTCAGAAAGGGGACAGAGGACATAAAAAATAAACAAACAGAACTCTTGAAGTTAAAAATACCACTAGATATAATGAACAATATAGTTTGAATGAACGACTGGATCAAGCAGAAAAAAGAACAAATTTCTGAGCTTAAAACAGATTCTTTGAGATAGTCAAACATAAAAAAAAATGAAAAATGCCTACAAGACTTATGAGACACCATCACACATTCAAATACTTGCATTATAGATGTTCTAGAAGGAACTGGGAGACACAGAAAACCTATTCAAAGAATAGCCATAAATTCTCTAAATTTTGGGAAAGATATTGTTATCCAGGCACAAGAAATGCAAAGGACCCTTGACAGATTTGACCTAAAAATGTCTTCTTCAAATTATATTACAGTTAAACTGCAAAAAATTATAAGACAAAGAGAATTCTTAAAACAGCAAGAGAAAAGGCATCAATTCGTATATAAGGGAATATCCAGGAGTCTAACAGTAGATTTCTTAGTAGACAACTCATCAGGCCAGAAGATAAAATGGGAACTGTAAAAGGAGACAGAGAAGATCAGCATATAATTATTGAGGGATCAATAGGCAAAAAGACATAATAACTATAAATATATATGTACCCAATGCTGGAACACCCAATTATGTAAAGCAAACATTACTAGACCTAAAATGAAAGATAAATTCCAATAAATATGGTAGTATTAGAGTACTTTAAAGATCTGCTTCATCAATGAGCAGATCATCCAGAAAAACAACAAAATAAACACAGAACACAGAAACATCACTTAGACTGTACTGTAGACCAAATGAACATAACAGACCTTTAGAGAACATTTCATCCAATAGATGCAATATGCATGTTCTTTTCATAAGCATGTGCAACATTCTGCAGTATAGATCATACATTAGGCCTTAAAACAAGCCTCAGCCAAGTTTTAAAAGATCAAAATCATACTATGTATTTTCTCTGACCACAGTGGAATAAAACTAGAAATGAAAAACAAGAGGAACTTTTGAAATTATACAACAACGTAGAAATTAGACCAAATGCTCTTGAATGACAAATGGTGAAAGAAGAAATTAAAGGGAAATGTAAAAATTTCTTTCAACAAAGGAAAATGAAAACACATCATGCCAAAACCTGTAAGATAGAACAAAAGAAGAACATAGAAGACATTCCTAACAATAAGTGGTTACAACAAGAGAAGAATTTTAAATAAACATCCAAACAATGCAAGGATCTAAGAAGGATAGATCAAATTTAAGTGAAAGTTAGTAGTAGAAAAGAAATAATAAAAAGCATATACACAAGAGATTTTTTAAAATACAAAATATTAACAAAACAAAGCATTGGGTTTTTTGAGCAGATAAAATTGACAAACCAATAGGTAGGCTATCCAACATGACAAAGGAGGGAAGACCCAAAGGATTAATTTACAACTGATACCACAGAAATACAAAGGATTATTAGGAAGTATTGTGAAGAACTATAAACTAAAAAATTGTTGAACACAGGGAAAATGGATCAATCACTGAAAACATATAATCTACCAAAATTGAAACATGAAGACATAAAGTACTGGAATGGATTAATAACCAGCAATAGAACTGAATCAATAGTAAATCTTTCAACAAAGAAAATCCCAAGACAGGATGACTTCACAAAACTTTTAAAGAAATAACACCAAATTTTCTAAAAGCAAACCAAACAATGAAAAGGGAGGACTCTCTTCCAAACTCATTCTATGAGATCATATTACCCTGATTTTAAAAGAAGACAAGAACATTAAAAAAAAAAAAGAAATAGAAGAAGAAATATAAAAGAAAAAAATGAAAAAAGTAAATTATATACCAGTTGCCATAATAAATATAGATGCTAAAAAATCACAATAAAATACTAGCAAAGCAAAGGCAACAGCACAACTACATATTACACATAATGATCAAGTGGAATTTATCCCACAGATAGGATAATTAGACATGCAAGTAATTAGTCAGCTTATGCAAATCAGTAATTGTAATATAGCACAGCAGAATGGAGGACAAAAAATGTGATCATCTCAATAGATGCAGAAAAACATTTTAAAGAATTAAATGGCTCTTCATGATAAAAACTCTCAATAAATTAGGGACAGAAGGGACATATTTCAACCTGATAAAGACTATCATGTAATTATAACCAACATTACATTGAATGGGGAAAAGCTGAAATATTTCTTCAAAGATCAAGAACAAAAAAGTTTCTAACTTTGCCATTATTATTGAACATAGTATTAGAAGACTTTGAGCAATAAGGCAAGAGTAATAAGTAAAGGGCATTCAAGATGGACAGAAGGAAGTCACATTATCCCTTGAAAAAATGATATTGTTAAAATGTCTATAGAACCCAAAGCAATCTACAAATTCAATGTAATCCTCCCAAAATACCAATGACATTGTTCACAAAAATGGGAAAAAAAAAGTACAAAATCCAAATGGGAACATGAAAGACCTCAAATAGCTCAAGCAATCTTGAGCAAAAGTAACAAACCAGAGGCATCACAGTATCTGACCTCAGAACATGGCACATAGCTATCGTAACCAAAACAGCATAGTACTGACATATAAATAAAGGAACACATAAACTAAAAGAACAAAATAGAGAACCCAGAAACAAACCCATATGTCTACAGTCAACTAATCTTTAATGAAGATCCAAAACCAAATGATCAAACAAAAAACTGAACAGAGGGCAGTCTCTTCAATACATGGTGTTGGAGAAAGTGGATATTCATATGAAGAAGGCTGACACTAGAACCCTATCTCTCATCATACACAAAAACCAACTCAAAATGGATCCAGGAACTAAAAGTAAGACTCAGCACTGTAAAACTTCTAAGAAGAAAAACAGGGAAACACTTTTAAGTCATCAGAATAGATGTTTGTTTGTTTTTGTAAGATCTAAATACACAAGGGTACAAGGTGAAAAGAGTGAACATAGACAAGCTGGATTACATGAAATTAAGAGGATTGAGAAAGCAATGCAAATGATCAAGTTGAGTAAAGAGACAACCTGCAGAATTGGGGGAAAATGTGCAAATCATACCCAACAAAGAACTAATATTGAGAATATTAAAAAAAATCTCAAAACACTCTACAGCAAAAACTATTACCTCATAGTAATCTAATTTTTTAAATGAGCAAATGATTTGAATTGATATTTGTCAAAGAAGATATACAAGTGTCAACAAGTATGTGAAAGAATGCCACCATCAATAGTCATCAGAGACATTCAAATGAAAACCATGATGAGATATCATCTTGCCCCAGGTAGAATGGCTTTTATCAAATAAACAAAAAAATAATAAATGCTGGAGAGCATGTGGAAAAGGGAGTAACCCTCATACACTTTTGGTGTGAATGAAAATTAGTACAGTCATTTTGACAAACACTTTGGAGGCCCCTCAAGAAACTAAAAATAAGCCGGGCTCGGTGGCTCAAGCCTGTAATCCCAGCACTTAGGGAGGCTGAGAAAGGAGAATTGTGAGTTCAAAGCCAACCTCAGCAATGGTGAGGCGCTAAGCAACTCAACGAGACCCTGTCTCTACATAAAATACAAAATAGGGCTGAGGATGTGGCTCAGTGGTTGAGTGCCCTTGAGTTCAATCCCCAGTACCAAAAAAGAAAAAAGAAAGAAACTAAAAATAGAATTACCATGTGCACCAGCTATCCCAGTACTGGTTATATAACCAAAAATAAATAAATAAATAACAGATATATCAAAGAAAATTTTTCACTTAATGTTTATGGCAGCAATATTCACAATCATCACTAAAGTGTCCACTAATGGATAAATGGATAAAGAAAATACGGTATATATATGCATACATATGTATACATAGATATATATACATATATATATATATACAATGAACTATAATTCAAGCATAAAAAGATTGAAACCCTGCCATTGCTGCAGCATAGATGGAACTGGAGGACATTGTATTAATTGAAATAAGCCAAGCACAGAAAAACAAATACCACATGCTTTCATTCATATTTAGTTGATTTCATAAAAGTAGGGAGTAAAATAGTGGCTGCTAGAAGTAAGGCCAGGTAGAAGAAAAAGGGAGGAGAGGGAGATTGTAAAATAGGTACCAAAATAAAGTTATATACTAGAAATACTTTCTGATATCTTATGACAGAGTGGGGTGACTATGGTTCATAATGGTTTACTATATATTTTATAAAGAACTGAAGCGAGGAGTTCAGGTCGGGTGCCATGGTGCACGCCTATAATCCCAGCACTTTGGAAGGCTGAGACAGGAGAATTGCAAGTTCAAAGCCAGCCTCAGCAATAGCGAGGCACTAAGCAACTCAGTGAGACCCTGCCTCTAAATAAAACACAAAATAGGGCTGGGGATGTGGCTCAGTGGTTGAGTACCCCAGAGTTCAATCCCTAGCACAAAAAAAATAAAAACGAGAAGAGTTCAAAGTTTCCCAACACAAGGAAATGATAAATATTTAAAGCAATGGAAATGCTAATTTTACAATTCAATCATTACATACTGTGTGTGTATGTGTGTATCTCCAATCATCATAATGTATACCATAAATATGTTTAATTATGTCAATAAAAATGAGTCCTTAATAATAGTAGCAGACGACACAAATTAGAATAGTTATCATCTGGTTATTTACAATTTTCAAATTACTAATTGTTTTATAGAATATTGAAGAAATAATCAAATATAAAAAAAGATATTCTGAGGCAAAAATACATGGATAAAACAGGACACAAAACAAAAAACAAAAATGAATGTGCTCAGCCTTAACACACACATATGGAATAAGGCTACAATATATTTTACTACTCTAACTTGACTTTAATGAAAGCTCTGATTTTCTTTATAGGCTGAGAGCAAGGACTGGAAATCATTTGTTCATTAACATCCTCACGATAAATATATATGATGATATTTAAATTTTCTAACTTTTATGGGCAATTTTACAGGTGGCCAGTGAATTAAAAGCATGATAATCTGTGTTGTTTTGGTAACATATGGATCAGAAAATTATTTCTACACCATTGAAATAAAGACTACTCTTTGTTTGAAAATATTTTACCAACATGTAATTTTTAACATTAAATGTTTATTTATCCAGTTCTCAGGCAATATAATACATATATTCTTTTCAAAGAAAAGAAAATTAGCCTCATTTTACATTAATTCAAACTCTGAACCCTTTGAGGCAAGTCCCTTATACATACCCACTCCAGCTGACACCTTCTCCAAAAGAAATATTCATTGAGTTCTGTTTGAATACCATATATCATGTGAACATGTAAGTGTCCTCATTATTCATGAGTCAGACAGCACCCCAAGTGTACCCAGCATTAAATTGCTTTTGAACCATCTATAATCTCTAGAAATGTCTCCTTCCAGAACACATTTTGCAGTGAAACTCAATTTGAATTCTGCATTTACTGTAGCAACACACAAACGTCTATAGATAGGCCTGAAGGTCACTTTGACATTGCTCCTTGAAGTAAAACTTTGCTATATATACAGAACAAAACCCAAGAATGCTTTGCATGTCACAGAATAAGATTAGAATAGGCCTGCCTGCTTGGTGTTTTTCTGAATAATAACTCACCCTTTTGTTAAAAATAGATGCTTGTTCTTTCTGAAACGGAAACAACACACAGCTTTAAAAGAGACATGCAGAAAGCCATGAAATGAGTCATCAGCTGTGTTCGGTTACAGTGGGTTTATCTGTGACTGTGTGTGAAGGACCACTCTCAAGGAGTCAGCAAAACTGGAGCCAATTGCTGAGAGCTAATCATGCTGGGTTATTCTTGGAGGTACACAGTGCGTGTAGGTAGCCCCGACAGTTACCAATTATTGCTTCTACTTGGCAAAATGAGTGGGTCTGAACAGTTATCTCAAAGGTGTTCTCAGCAAGAGCTATATTTAAACTGCTGACACCAGTAATTGTGTACAGCTCACCCAATCCTGAGTTTGATCTCAAATGTTTTGCAGTATGCAGTCAAATACGCTTAACTTGGGCTTTCCTTGTCTACAGTATCTGATAAGCAGCATGCACCAAAAGGCATGCTTTACAATGTTCCTTCATCTAATTTCTGTTAAGCAGAGTAATGAAAGGAATGTTTTTTGTTTTGTTTTGTTTTTTACCATGGTTGCTTCTGAAATACTTAGGTATAGCTTCCTATCATTGAATCACTTCTAATCTTCATATAAAGGCACTTTAGTGCAGAATAATATCTATATTTGGTTTTAAACTGAGAATTTATAGCTTTTGAGATGTACTAATAAACTTGCCTAGGGAAATATAATTAGAGAAAGGAATGCATCTGTTTCATTTCTGTAGATTACCTTGAAGTTACATCACATAAATGAAAACAAATCATCATCAATCTTTTGCCTTTATAGATAAAAACCTTCTATTCATTATTTGAAGTTGTGGTAGTGACTGTTGCTCTTAACGCTGTGTCTAAGAAGCTTATTAGTTTGTGTTGAAACTTTCTACTTTGAGGAAAATTTCTCAAGATACAAGTAAAATTTAAAAGCAAAGAACTAATAAATTATAGGAACAACATGACTGAAAAGAGAAACATTTTTTAAGTCTAAGATGAAAAAAAATGACTTAATGTCACAAAGTCGGTAGTGAAGGCAAGCAACCAGCCTCATTTTTAACTGGAAGAAAGAACTATAAATTAATAGAAGCCCAATAAAGTAGAGAAAGGAGAAAAGGGGGAGAGAGAGGAAGGAAAAAGGAAGTACCAGGGACCAAAGTGGAGCAAATTATAGTCCATGCATGTAGGATTATGTCAAAATGAACCCCAATATTATATATAACTATACTGCACTAATAAAAACGTTTTAGAAAAACCCAATTAAGGCCAGCCACACCCCTGTGGTTCTGACTAAACATTCCAGATCTCTGTGATCAGTGAGAACATATTCTATTTTCTCCCTGCTCTTCATTGGCTGTTTTAATCTCACTATGTTTGACAATGGCTTTTGTAGTCTATTATCATTCCACAGGAGAAGAATGTCACAGATATGTATGATTGTTTATTTTGAATGGAAGTACTTCCATTTTCTGTTCCTTTTGTTCTTAGTTGGCAAAACAAGATATGTGTAGAAAAATAACATGGAGCTCCAGAGAATAATGTTTTTTTTGTATGAGGGATGATTTCCTTTGCTTAAAGCATTTTCAATACACCAAAACAGTAAATAGTTACAATCTTTGATCCCTTTAATTATCATAAAAATGACATTAAAATGTAAAGGACAGGTCCTACTAGTTTAAGATTACTTGGTTGGTTATCTCACCATTTTTCAGATCTTTTTGCTTATGGTTTTGTAATTAAGTAAAAATAAAAAGTGAAAATTATATTACTTACACTGTCAATCGATTTAGGAATAAATTAGTTTTATATTTTAAAGTGATTCTTTTGAAGAATGAATGTAGCCGTCTTTTACTGCAATGAAGATGTTCCCAGGGATCGTCTTTTTTTCACTGTGAAGCTAACACAAGATGTCATTATCTTGTTTCTAAAGAACACATGGGTTCTTTAAATAGGAGCTATTTTAAAGTAACTCTTATTTGGCCGCTGAGATTGTATTACATTCCAAATCTTGCTAATGCTTCCTTTTCCAGATTGAGTCCTCAGTCCCCATATTGTTAATGAATGACCATATTGCCAGGAATCTTTGAAGACCCTAAGAATTTTGTTTTATTTAGGGTAAATTTCACACAATAAAATCTGTTGTTTATTTTGAACTGAAATAAGAATGTAGCCCAATTAATATAAAAAATAATGTATAAATTCCCAAACAGCCAAATCTAATGTCAATTTGCATGCTCAATCATTTCAGAAAAGAAAATCTTGCATTCGAGTGAATTATATGCTATTTTCTTTCTCAGTATTAACATTCAGTTGAACAATTTTTCCCAGATATATTTTATGACCAAGTATCTTTTGTCCAAGAATTCAGAAAGAAGTTTTGTATTTAATGTTACTTAAAATACCACCCATCTGTAACTAGATCTCTCAAACTTTTCTGCCAGAAATGTAAAATGGTACAGTCCCCCTGGAAAATAGTTTGGCAGATTCATGAAATGTTAAACATCCTCATCATACAACCCAGTAATCACACTCTTGAGTTTATCCCAGAAAAAAAAAAAAAAGAGTTCTATGGATATGAAAATTTTTATACAATGTTCTTAGCAGCTTTATAATATTCCAAACTAGGAACCAAGAATATGTGTTTCCATGAGTGGAGGTGGACTGATTTTTTAAAAAAGCCCTGATACATCCATACAATGGAAAATAACTCAGCAATATAAAGAACAAATTATTCATGCAAACAGCAACTTCTTTGAACTCAAGGACAGAACAATATTATGCACATTTTTAGAAATCTACATATGAATGACGTCATGGAGTTCTTGAAAATCAATAAATAAATAACAGCGATGGAGAATGTATCAGACAGAAGTTTCCAAGGGTTGGATTTGGTTAAGGATGGTACTTAGTAGTGCTAGTAAACAGAATTTCTTTGTAGTTTGGAACAATCTATATCCTGACTGTGGTGGTGATTAAATCCTATGACTTTTAAAAGAATGAAAATTCCCACTGCTGAAAATCTGTAAAAAGAAGTCAAATATTCACACGATTCAAAACAGTTTGAAATAGTTGATGAGCCATAGTCTTTTATGCTTTTAATCTAAAGTATTTCAAAAATATTAACCTATAGAGAGCTTAAATGGTACAGACAAAATATTTTTGTGTCATAAAAGAGATTAGAGAATATAACAAATGTGATACTATGGGACATATAAGAACTATAGTATGTGCAGAATATTTAAATGCTGATATTTAAAATACAAAAGTGAACTATTCCAAAAAGTATGGTGAGCTTTGAGATTAATGTGTTTAGAAAGGGATGTAGGCTATACATGTGAAAATCTTAAGAGTTTTGTTATCCACCTCAGAATTATTAAAATAAATGTTACCAAAATAGTCAGCTAGTTCCACATTAAAACTAAGATATTTAGGTGTAAACATTCAGAATCTATTAAGCAAATTATACTTAAGGACACAATGCTAAAAATAAAAATATTTAGTATTTAACTTTAAAAAGAGTTTAGATATTTATGAATTCAGGACTTTTAGTCATGCTCATTATTTAGTTTTTAATCAATCCAAGTGCATTTTCAAAATCATTACCAAAGACTATTAAATGTGTTTTCACTACTTTTAATTAATCATTGATTGCTTTTGAGAAATGTTTGGTTTGGTAAAAAGGAGAGTTCTTTTACTTGAATTTTGTTATCAGTGAGCAAATCTACTTTTGTCTGAGATAATAATTTTCCAAGGGTAACTCCACATAGATAGGCATATCAAGACACCCAGATAATTAAAGCCAGCTTCTAAAAATTCTTTCACTCAAGGAAAAGAAATACAAATATTTAACAGAAATATCACCAAAATAACCAAAAGTGATGGGATAATAACCAAGCATGATGTGGTAGAAAGCATGATATACAAAAGCTATCATTAAAAAGCAATTAGGTGAGAAAAGAAACCAAATGGGTCACCAGTCTCTTTTCTCCTCCTACTTTCTCTTCCCTTTGTTATCTCTCTTTGTCATTTGTGCTTGTGTGTTTTCTGCTTCATCTTTTATTTTATTTGAAAAAAAATAATGTTTGTTGAATATTTGCTCTACATTTTTGGATTTTGGACAAATATACTAATGTTGGTAATGTCAAATAAAAGCCTACTTTGTTTTCTCCACATTGTTGATAACCTGGATTCACAATCGAAATGACCTAGTTTAGATTTTATGTGTTACAGGGAAGAAGTTATATAAATGCCTCTCGAGACTTTGTAGCCTCATCTGCAAAAAGAAAATAATAATAGAAGTTGTATTAGTTTACTAAGCCTTGCCATAACAAAAAGCTACAGTCTGGGGGTTGTAAACAAGGGAAATTTATTTTCTCACAATTCTGGAGACTAAAAGTCCAAGAATAAGGTATTGGCAGATTTGGTTTCTCCTGGAATCTCTCTTTGAATTACAGATGACTGCATTTTTGCTGTGTCATCACATGGCCTTTTCTCTGTGCATGTCCATCCTGCTATCTTCTTATAAGGATGCCCATCATTTTACATTAGGATCTTTAATTGCCTCCCTAAGGGCCTGCTCTCCAATTTCAGTTGCATTGGTGGTTAGTACTATAAAATATGAATGTTGAGGGCATATACTCAGTCTATAACACAAACCTTGGAAAATCTTTTTCAAAATGTATACATTTTTGGAAGTACATCCAATATATACAAGTTCTCAAGAAAAAAGAAAAAGAAAAAGAAGCAATATTAATTCCCTTTTACTTTAGATAATTAAGATGCAATGGTCAATAAGATGTATAATTGAAAGATTAGTAGATTTATTTGTTAACTCTCAGTGCATAAGCAAACAATCCAGGATATAGTGGCCTGAAATAACTACTAATTTAGCTCATGATTTTGTGGGTTGGCTATTTGAGCTGTATGATTTAGGAAATCTAGGCCAGGCTAGTCAGATAGACTAGTTCAAGTATCTGCAATGAATTAGTGGAGTAGATAGGTCTGGGAGGTTCTTGATGGTCTTGTCTGGAAAGGCTGAGATGAATGGGGTCTCTTTCCATTTAGCATGTGAGTCTAAACTTGTCTACATGTATCAAAGGATTCTAACAACAGCAAGAGAACAAGTCCTATGTGCAAGTTGTTTTCAAGTCCAAGCTTGTTTCATTTTAGCTAATGTTCTGTTGGTCAAAGCAAGTACCATGAATAACCCATATTCAAGGGAAGGAGAAATAAATTCCACATGATGGGAATATCTGCAATGCTTGATGTGAATATGCAAAGACTGGAAAGAGAAAAATTCATGACATTTTTAGCAAGCTATCTATTGCAGAACCTCTGACCAATAGTCACTAAGGTATTAACAAACGCCGAATGTAATTAATCAGGATGCCTGACCAACCTGTGCCATGCTGAGACTAGAGGTGTTGCATTAATGAAAATATGTTCTTCAATTATTTTGTTTAGTCAAAAATAAACAGAACAATGTGCCATTGCATAAAAATATTTTCTGAAGAATTCTCAAAAAAAGATATTATCTCTTTAGTTAACTCTCTGGCCTTTGGCACCCATTGCCAACATAAAAGATAGCAGTAGACTGAGAATTTAATGATTTTGAGAGTATATATTTAATTTATATTAAATTTCTAAAACCCTAATCTAGGAGACCAACACCTACATACAAATCTCTGCTAATTTAAAAATAAGACTTTTGAAAATCTTACAATATGCTGTTTAGATTATCACATTTTTCTTCCTATTCTCTATTTATTTCATGATCAGTAAATATCACATTGTCTCATAAAAGAATAGAAGAAAAGAGTTACATCTTAATTTTTTCTTTATTTTAAAAATGCTTCTTGAAGGCAATACTCACAGGGTATAGAAATATGCGATTGGAGAGTGCACATTGCTTTCTCTTGGATTAGAAATGGATCTTCAAGTTCTAGAAAGTTTTCATAGACATCATTTGTATGTAATCTGACAGTAGAAAACATCTGTATCACTATCCCCTCTGGCCAAGGTGGCATTTAGTGCCATTGAAAGTATTCATAATGTTGTATAACTACCACTTGAATCTAGAAGACGACTAGGCAGTAGCTGAGAAAGATAAAGGATGTGGAGGAGCTCTGCGGTTGTTAACTGAGGAGCAGTAACACACCAACCACCTACCTGCAGGCACCAAGCTCATCTTCCAGAGAGAAGAGGCTGCATTTCAGTGGATGAAGCTTTGCCAAGTGAAGAGTAAAGAGCAGAGGCCCCAGCAGAGGTATGAACCTAAGAGCACAAATATCCTGGTCCTTAGTGGATAGTTTCACTGTGTTTATCACATAATTTTATTAAATATATAATGTGTCAAGGTGAAATTTGCATCCATAAAATTACACATTTTAACATGAATAATTCAGTGACATTGAAAGCATTCACAGTCCTGCTCCATTACCATTTACATCTAATTCCCAAACATTTCTATCACTGCAAAGTGAAACCTGGTATCCATGGATCAGTGTCTTCCCATTCTTTCTTACACTCAGCCTCCTGAAACCACCAATTTTTGATCTATCTTTATGGATTCACCTGTTCTGTATATTTAATATACATGAGATCATAAAACATATAACCATTTATTGTTTGATTGTTCACTTAGTATGATAAGTTGAGGTTCACCCTTACTGTAGTTTGCACTATATTTATCCTGTGTATCAGTACTTTCTTCCTTTTTATGTCTGAATGATATTCTATTTTATGGATATGTCAAAATTTGTTTATCCACTCATCCATTGTGGAAATTTGGGCTATTTCTACATTTTTAAACTATTATAAATAGTACTTCTGTAAAGTACATGTGAACATGTACTTGTTCAAATACCTGTCAGTTCTTTTATGTATGTACCTAAAAGAGCAGTAAGGATCATATTGTAATTTTATATTTAAACATTTGAAGAACTACAAAAATCTTTTCCAGTGATTAAACCATTCTGTATTCTACAAGATCTTTTTATTTTTTAACAGTTAATCTGAAAAACTTTGAGAAGGTTATTGAAAGAATTTCTGTGAAGTAAATATGACTTTAAAAAACTACTAAAAATGAGGTTAATGATCATTCATTACCTCGTATGATTCATAGAATACAAGTTAAAGTTGCATAACACTCATATGGATATCTATCAGTCTATCATCTCCGTATTATCTACCATCCATTTGTCTATGTATACATAATATTTTTGAAGTTAAAATAGTAATAAATTCACTTCAACACATAAACAAAATCTACATTAACAAAAATCTGCATCATAACATAATGATACTGAGAAAGTGCCTAGGTCTTGATTAAAAACTATTTTAAAGGGCTGATTATAATTTTTTATCTACTCCTCAAAAGCAGATTGGTAGAAATTGTTCTTTTAATATAAAACAAAAGCTTTGATTCTTGGAAAACTTTAAATTCATAGAAATATAATTTTTCTAGGAATTTAGGAATTTTGGATTTATATTACATCTTTTTAAATGTTTTATTTAACTTAAATAGCATGATTTCCTTTTCACTTTTTCTTTAGTAATATTTTTTAGTAAACTACTAAGTTTTAAAAGCAGTGGCAAGTGTATTTTTCCAAAGTACTTACAAATTGATCATAAAATTTTGTTCTTACTCTTAATCTGAAGGCCTGTTCATTTTTTCTTTAAGTTAAAAAGCCTCAAAAAATATTTTCCAAATATAAAACTGTTTACTGAGCTAATAAAGTAATTAGTTTGATTAAACTGATGGTCAACTCAAGCAAATAAATTCTGTCAACACAATCTGTATTAACAGGAAATATTCATAATTCATACACATTTTGTCCAAATGCAGTAATTTATGTAGATATATTCCTGGCCAGCCATGAAAAGCTAAACAACTCTTTGGAACATGCTTAGAAACCAATTAAAAGATAAATCTGACAAATATTAAAATAAATCACAAATAAGAATCAGATTCACATACATCAATCCACTTATAAAAGATATGTCATTTAATCTCAATCTGAAAACATAAGTGACAAAGCAAACCAAATGTGGTAGACAGAATGATAGCCCACAGAATTCTCCATGTCCTCATCCACTCACTGGACCCTATTAGTATATTGTCCTCCAAAGTAAAAGGGACTTTGTAGATTTAATTGTGTTAAAGACCTTGATTAATCTGCAATATCTAGGAGGACCCAATCTGATCAGTAAAGGTCTGTAAAATTGGGAAACAAAGAAAAAGGAGGTCTGAATGGTGCTTTGTAAGAACTTGACCCACCAGTGCTAGCTCTGAGGATGGAGAAATGGGCCACAAGCTGAGACATAAAAAGTTTCTAGATACTGAAGACGGGAAATAAAAGTCTCTCTTGGCTCCTCTAGAAAGGAACTACACAATGCTGACACCTTGATTTTATTCCAGTGAAACCCATGTCAAATTCAGAATTATAAGAATTATAAAACAAATATGTGTAATTTGTTTGAACTACTAAGTTTCTACTAATTTATTATAGCAGCAAAAGAAAATAAATACACCAAAAGTGAATATACCAGAAACAATGACAACAACTAGGAAATGCAAATTCTAGTCATGCCATTGAGGTGTTGGATTTATTATGGAACTGCTTTATTTCTACTATGATACCACCATAAAAATAAGAGCATCATGATCCCAGATTAGCCCTTGTAAATAAATTAGCCAAATGGGCAAACTAGAGAAACTTTTGTTAACGTAAATAAAACAAATGAAAATAATTTTAAATATAATAAATAGTACAAAATTGTATTCATGACAACTTTGTGCTAGGTTGAAAACATCAATTAAATAATTTTCCAAATAAATAGGTAGTTTTATGTTCTGCATAGAGAAATCAATGAATCAATAAATGAAAATAACATAGAGAAACTTGCAAAAATTTTATTGTCACTGATGAATTATTCATTTTCACTATAGAACAAATTAATTGGCATTTTATAAACTTTTTTGGGTTATAAGAGATAAGAAGTTACATAAATCATAATATGAAAATACTATGCAATCCCAAAGTGAGTAGCCCAGAAATAGAAGCATGAATTAACAATTTAAGTACAATAATTTTCCAAAAGAGTTATAAAATCACTTAATACAAATAAATTACTTAACACAACTATCAGTGAGTGAAATGAAGTCATTTTCTCCTCAAGTTATTTAACTAACATTATTGAATAACCAAAATATAAATTCCTCTTTGGAATTGCAATTCAAAGTATTTCAAGAAAAATATACAAAGAATGTGTTCTTTATAAATTTATTTTTAACAAAGGAAATTAAAGTAAGTTATTAAATACTAATTTCTAATAATATTAGCAATCCTAGTAGGAAGTCTCTTTCCATCATTATTTCTAAACGTATTTTTGAAAATTAAACTTTGTTCATTTAGAATGAAGCAGAAAAAAGAGAAGATATTTCAAAGGTCATTAACTTTTATATGTATATATTTTAAAATATCAATGAAATAAATTGAAAAAAACTTTCCATAAAAATATCAGTACAATGTTTTACAATAGGGCATCTATACAAAAATGAATAGATCTGTTGAGGTAAAAAATGTGTGGTCAATACTGCCAAATAAAATAACAAGAAAAATATTTGTTTTCTATAGGTAAAGGAAGGCATCTTTCTTTAAAGTACAAAATAAATATAGAGAAAACTATACCATGATTATTGCTAAAATACATATGGTAAAATTTAATTATCTATAGCATTCATGTTAATTTAATTCTAATAATTAGCCTATGGAAATTTTCTTGCTACTCAATAATATGGTTACTAATATTTACTTATTATTCTTGACAGAGGTAACAGAGTTCACTAAGCAAAATGACATAGATTTCAAAAATAGTACAAAATAAAGTTTATTTGTCACATTCTCACTATACTGAAGGGTACAAGTGAAAGTAATCTTAATGATGACTCCCTGTCTTTGGTTAGAAAGTTCAAGCAGTGCTGGGCATGGAGGCCACACTTATAATCCCAACAACTCAGTAGGCTGAGGCAGAAGGATCCCAAGATCATGACCAATCAGCAACCTAGTGAGGCCCTGAGCAACTTAGTGCGACCTTGTTTCAAAATGAAAAATATAAAGGGGTTAGGATGTGACTCAGTGGTTAAGTACCCTTGGGTTCAATCCCTGGTATTAATGAAAAAACAAAAAACAAAAAACAAACAAACAAATGGTCTGGGGACTTTGCTCAGTGGTACAGCATCCTGGTTTCAGGCCTTCTAACTAAAAACCGATGTGTGATCTGCTATCTGTTATAGACTGAATTTTTGTGCCCCTGTCAACATTCATGATGAAGTCTTAATCCACAATATGGCAGTAATTAGAAGTGGGTCTTTGTGAGGCAAGTAGTTTTAGATGAGATTAAAGGGTAGTATCCTTACAAGAATCAGTGGATTTATTAAAAAAGAAAGAGGTGGTATGCTCTCTCTATACACACAATTGAAGAAGGGCCACATGAGAATAGAGTGAAGGTGACTGTCAGTCAGAAAGAGCCCTCACTAGAGGCAGCATAACTGGCATGTTATGGTGGACTTCCCTGCCCTCAGAACTGTGAGTAATATATTTCTGTTTCAGCCAAGCCACACAGTCTGTGATACTTTGTTTGAGAAATCTAAGCCGACTAAGACACTATGGGTTACAAGCTATCCTCAGAAAATCATTTGGAAGATGTAATCTGAGCCTTTTTCCAGCTCAGTCAGCACTGCAGGCCAGCTCTGTTTGTTAACAAGATTCAATTACTTTGTCACAACTTCTTTAAACAATAGAATATAGGAAAAATCATGACATCTACAACATCCTCCTGTTGATACCAGGACCTTTCCTACCTCTAGGCGAAGGTGTACAATTTTTATTTCTGATATTGGATTGCACTCTCATGAAATCATCCAAGATTGCTTTGATAGGTATTGGAGTTTCAGTTTTCCAAAACATTTCACAACAAAGGAGAAGAGGGAAATTCTTTTTGCCACTTTAGAAAGTAAGAACAGCCAAATATTATGAGTGAAAGAGACCCAAGGTTTCTAAGTTAATAAAAATTGGGGGAGTATATAACCTCCTTTTCATCTTTCAGATCATCAGGTGACATTAGGGACTGTGAGTGGAACCCAATTTCTACTAGCAAACATGCTTCAATTTTAGTCAGATCTTTACAATGGGAATGTGAAAATATTTCACATTTTAACTAATAAAATGATTCTGTTTTCAATCGTTTCCATGGTAACTGAAACGTATTTAATATTTAAAGAAGAACTATTATAGTACGTGATTTAAAGTAAATATTAATGAAGGTTTATTTTGTAGTATTCTCTTCTAGGACACTCTTTTAAACCAGAATGGCAAATTAGAAGGCCCAGGCAAAATCCACCAAATCCACCCCACAATTTTTTTTATAAATAAGTAGTATCAGAACACAAACTCACAAAATGTGCTACTGAATTGTGTGACAGTTTTCACACTCAAACAGCACCATTAGCTAAATTGCTACAAAGACCACACGACTGGCATAGCCAAAACTATTTACAACCTGGCCTTTGCAGAAAAACAAAACTGTGCTGACCCTGACTTAAATGATATCTGGTATTGAACTCAGTGATTTTACAAGAGTTAATGATATGCAATCACAAGTTCTTTACAATGAAATATAATAAAGCAGATGAGTACTCCATATGTTTGTAAAATATAGTTTGGTAAACCAATCTTATATTCCTACTCTTTTAGACAGAGCTGTCATTAAACAATAGAGGTACTTTGGATTAGGCAGAGGAGAATGAAGGGAGGGGAGGGGATATGGGGGTAAGCAGGATGGTAGAATGAATTGGAAATTATTACCCTGTGTACATATACGATTACATGACTGGCAGGATTCTACATCATGTACAATCAGAAGAATAAGATATTATACCCCATTTATGTATCATGTGTCAAAATGCATTCTACTGTCATGTATAACTAATTAGAACAAATTTTTAAAATGATAAAAAATAAGAAAAAAAAAAGAGGTAATGCCCAATGGATACTTTAATTTTCAAAACCCCACACAACAGGGTTAAAGAGGATAGAACCTTTTGTATTTATTGTTCTTTCAGTTTATTATCTGGAATAGTTTTTAAAAGTAAATATTTTTTTCTTAGTCCATGTTATGGTTTGGATACGGTGTCCCCCAAAAGCTCACGGATGAGACAATGCAAGAAGGTTCAGAGAAGAAAATTTGGGTTGTGAGAGTCTTAACACAATCAGTGAATTAATCCCCTGACAGAGATTAACTGAGTGGTAACTGAAGTGGTAAAGTGTGGCTGGAGGAGGTGGGAATTGGGTGCATGGCATTAGGTATATATTTGTATCTGGCAAGTGGAGATCCTCTCTCTGCTTTCTGATTGTCATATGAGTTGTTTCCCTCTGCCACACTCTTCCACCATGATGTTCAGCCTCACCTGGAGCCCCTGGAGAATGGAGCTGGCTGTCTATGGACTGATACCTTTGAAACTGTGAGCCCTTAAATAAACTTGCCCTTCTCTACAGTTGTTTTGGTCTGGTCTTTAAATAGCAGCAGCAAAAAAAACTAAATCAGTCCATCTGTTTATACAAAAGTCATAGTCCTATGATTATGATACCCTAGTTGGTTACTGTGGAAATTATAATGACATTAGAAACTGATTGTGACTTCTTAATGAGACAAGCTATAGGACCAGGTTAAATACACAAGCAATAAAAATAATGTGTTTCCATGCAAAGTCTTGAGTATTATTGAAGAACAAAGGGAAAGGGGAACAAGGAAATGGAAAGGTACAAACAAAATTAATGAGCAATTATATTCTGCCTACCAATGTTCTCCTGCAGTTTCAATCAATGTCTCTGCTTCTGCTTTCTGTTCTAAATAATTGTACTTGTTCTGGTAAATACATCTAGCATGATCCAAAACAGCTGTGACTGCTTTCCTGTGATTGATTAATTAATTCTTACCCTTTTTAGTATACTACTTTATTGTACTTATAATACTCTTCATAAGCTTTTACTGGGCCAATCTTAAAATAACCCAAATGATTACAAAAGAGAAATTTTCTACAAAATTCAAATATATTAAAGAGTCCCATTTCTGAGCAAATACTCCAGGAAAGGAGGAGGCCTGCAGAGTGGTACATTGTGTGACTTAGGCAGATTTCCAAACCTCAGTTCTAATCTCTGTAAAATGGGCATAAAACTTTCACCTGTTGCACGGAGCTGTTATAGAATTAAACGAGACAATAAATGTGTCGAATGGTTAGGATAATGTCCACAAAGTGCTCAGTGCACAGCACCTGTCAGTTATTATAGAAGTAAGCTTAGAAATTTCATGTTTATTCAAACAATGGAGCAAACACCAAAATATTTCAGTAACTCCTCTCTAAGTTACTTAAAAAATAGAAGAAGCTGTCCACTGAACAATTACATATTGCTGTTTAAAAACACTCATAAGACCAACTTTTCTCTGCAATGTTGATGTTGAGGCTATTGGCTGTTGCCTGTTTCCTGAAATCAATCCACCTGGGAGGACAGCTGCTTGGCAAAAACCAGAATCCCCTCATTCAACCCTCTGTGATGACAGTGATGAGGCAAAACCTGTAAGGAAAGCAGACCCCATGCATGTACTGACAAGAAATCTGGTCACCAGTTGAAGTCCTGTAACAAATGCCTCTTGGTTGTATATGGGTGAACTTTTTAGAAGAAATCTTGTGTTATGTAAATCTCCACTGAAGATAATTATTGGAATTAAGTCTACTAAAACCAATTACACTCTCTTTGCACACTCACGCTAATTAATCCTAGCAAGTATAGAACATATTGAAAAATATTCTTAACTGAAACTAATCTGCAGTTAACACTACCTTTGAGAAGACTGTAACTATGGTGCCTTCATTCATCCACCTTCGGGGCTTCTACTCACAGATCCAAAATCTATGAAAGTATTCATTATTATCAAAAAACAAAATCTTGCTAGGCCACCTTCATACTCAAAATCTGTTGATGATTTCATATATAAGATAAAACTCAATCTTCATAGCATCTACATAAGGCTTTTTCTCATCTTGACCTTGCCTTTGACCACACACCCATTTCTAATGTCTCTTCTCCCACCCTTATCACTGCCCCATAGTATAAGCTCTTCCTTTGAGAATTCATAGTATGGACCATTAAAGCTAAATTAATTTGGTACATGTCTGAGGTTACTTCTGTTTCAAAGCAGATGAATTTTCTGTTTGCTAAATTATATTTAATAAACATTTATTCAATAAAACGATTTCAGTTTTCATATTATTTTCTTAGTCATGAGATAGTTTCCAATAATCTGCCTAAGATTTTATTTTAAACATTAAGATGTTTTTCCTACAGTCTGCCATTTAAGGAAATGTAGAATTAAATCACAAAACATTGCACATATTTTTCATGTATTAAAAGATATTGCAGAGTGAAAATGTTATTGTCTTTTTTTAACCATTCACAGTACCTATCAGAAATTTGCATATTAGTAGATGTCCAATAAATTTTTGAATAGCAAGTGTGGTTAGAGGATTTCTTTTGACTATTTTGTTGGACTGATGTTAAAAAAGACTTAGAGTCTGAGATTCTTCTCTCTCAAATGTCTAGTAATTGTTGCCTTGTAAGAAAATGTGGATATTACAAAATAATTTTTAAAAATATATTTGTACCCCAATGTGTTAAAACACGGTCACTATAAGCAAGTACTTAGTGTGGAAAGCTTGATAAATATTTCAATTTATTTTCCTAAGAGTTTGGGCATCCTTGAGCTGTTATTTCTCTAGAGAGCAATAGCAAAGTGGGCAGCTGCTACTCATATTGGGTACATGTAACAGCTTTTCCACAACTATGATACAAGTTCCTTCATAATTGGATTTTTGGATGAGGTGACAATTACTTCCAAGTTTTCTGTCAGTTATTCTCTAGGGTGTTATTTAAAATACTGTATATAACAACTGGTACAATAAGTGCCAACCAATCAGAGCACACACACACCCATTTAGAACAGACATCAGCCATAAACAACCAGCAAAGCAACACGGCTTAAACTCGCTCTGGCTGTGCTGGAATTCTCATTAAAGGAAGAAACCATTTACTTTTTGAGAACCAGACCAAAGTTTCAAAATATACTTTACTAAATATAAAAGGAAAAAAAATCACCCTGGATTCTCTTCTCCTATTTTCTTTTATTTTTGAGCACAATAATATGCGAAGAACCGTTATTGAGACAAAAGTTGAACTGGGATTGGAAAAAAGTTTTAGGCATGCTTTTTTTTGAGCATGTAGGATTTTAATAGTGCATATAAAACAGTGCATGTAAAATATTAACAATACTGGCTTCTACAGAGTGTGGTCATTTGGCTAGTAAATGTCAGTTATAGTAAAATAATGCTTTCTTTGGGAAAGTTTGGCTTTATGCTACCAGTTCTGTAATTTCTTTCTTATACCCCCACCTGTTTTTTTAAGTTGATATAAATCATGAAAAGACTTTCAGTTTCAAAAATATATAATAAGTACTCTAAAAATTCCACTTTCTATTGTTACTGTTCTAAGTTTTTTGTTGTTTTTTTGGCTGTTGACAACAAAGTCATGAACAGGGCAAAGTCAAGATGAAGCTCTCCGCAGCGGGATGGTATATCATGACATCAATAAAGCTCCCTTCCCAGGCCTGTGCACATCCACACTTTCTGCCCTTGTGGTCAGACCTGGACAATAGTTTACACATCTGTCACCCTTTTTTTTTTTCTGTGCACCAATAGGGTGCCTCCATCCTTCTTGCAAGGCCATGGTCCTGATTTAAAAGAGGTTTTTTCCATGCTCACAGTATTTTATTATCATCAATAACAATAATGATTTCAAGTGTTCCTATTTCCCCCTTTACCCAAAATGCTTTATTTCAACAAGTATCTGATAGAGACATAGTAGGAACCTTACTTCAAAAACACCTTGAGGGTATTGAGTTTCATGTATAGTAATAAGCCACAAGAGAAAGAAATATTCACATGTGGACATCCATTCCCCCATAATATAGAAGGCCATGCCTGTTTTCTTTCTTTTTTCTTTCTTTCTTTCTTTTTTTTGGTAAAGGAGAAACAAATTTCTGGTATATTATACATTAATATGCACATATTTATTAAGTTGAAATTTCTATTAATGGTAGGCAAAACCTCAAGTCCGGGAATAATGCCAGTTTATTTTGACTCTTTACACAGTGTTTTCATAGGAGAATTCTAAGAATAACTGAAGGAATATATTGTATGGAAACAGACCTATTCAATTTAGTTGAACATTTTCAGTTTTATTCATAAAGTTCTTCTTCCTCTTCTTTTTCAGAATAAGAACTGTGGGTTTGGACCCATTAAGTTTATTTTATCACTTTTAATGCAAAGATTATTACTGTAATTTACATATCTCAGTAAGAGCCTAAAGCTTCCTGCTGTGGTTTTTTTCCACCAATGTGCTACAAATTAACCACCCAGCTACATTAAAGTAAATGAAAAAAGAAAAAGTTAATTCTTTTCAATATAAGGAAAATTATCTGCCCACAAGACTATATAATTTCTTCAATAAGATTCCCAGAAACAAGAAAAGAGTTTTATGTAAAATACATTAATGTTTCAGTCTCATGCAAGTCAGTAACATAAACCTGAAGAAAATGTAGTCAAATCAATATTGATCACTGAAATGAAAGCAGTAACTTTGAAGCTGGGAACCATGACAAACTTGCAATAGAAAAAAAGTGCACATATTTTCAAGACTCACTAAGGCCTTAATCACATGGAATTTATTCGCAAGTACGAATGTTCTTCCTCATTCCCCACTGATGGTATTCACTTGGGGAAAAACTAGTCCAGAACTTCAAATTGGAGCTGCTGCAAGGAAACATCAATTCAGTAGCTGGGTTAAGATGCTACCACTCAATATGTACTAGCACAGTCATGGAAGTCAGCTACGTCTTATATCTTGATGGAAGTCCCCAGGTCATCCAAGTGATCCTTCTGCTCAAGATCATGCACAGGCTTTGCCATGATAATGGAATGACAACTCCAAGGGTCAATAACAGTGATCCAGTCTCTGTCATCTGCCTTCACTCCAGATACCATTCCTGTCCTTCATCTTATTCGTAATCCTTGCTGATTTCTTAGCTCAGTCTGTACTGTCCCTTAAATTTTATAGGATATAGAGTAGTTAGCAAATTATTAGCTAGTAATGTAAATGAGAGAATGTGAAATAGTTAAAACAAGGTAGCAAAACTAATTCAACAACTTTTGGCTTCAAGTGTTCCCTAAGAGCAATTTCTTAGAGTATCAACAATATTTTAATTGTTATTTCACTCTTAAAATAGGTAGGCACTTAGTATCTAAAGTTGAGTATAAATTTACAGAAATTCTCTTACTCTACAATTGACTCTTAAGAAAATGTAAGATTAAGTCCATCCCATTTATTGATTCATGCTTTTATTTCTTGTGCTATAGGAGTCTTGTTAAGGAATTCGAGGCCTAATCCAACATCATGGAGATTTGGGCCTACTTTCTCCTCAGTTAGACGCAGGGTCTCTGGTCTAATTCCTAAGTATTTGACCCACTTTGAGTTGAGTTTTGTGTATGGTGAGAGAGAGGGGTTTAGTTTCATTTTGCTACATATGGATTTCCAGTTTTCCCAGCACCATTTGTTGAAAAGGCTATCTTTTCTCCAATGTATGTTTTTGGCACCTTTGTCTAGTATGAGATCGCTGTATTTATGTTCGTTACTCTCTGTGCCTTCTATTCTGTACCATTGGTCTACATGTCTATTTTGGTGCCAGTACCATGCCGTTTTTGTTAGTATTGCTTTGTAGTAAAGTTTAAGGTCTGGTATTGTGATGCCTCCTGCTTCACTCTTCTTGCTCAAGATAGCTTTGGCTATTCTGAGTCTCTTATTTGTTCATCATCTCTAGCCATTAGAGAAATGCAAATCAAAACTACTCTCAGATTTCATCTCACACCAGTCAGAATGGCAGCCATCCAAAATACCAGCAACAATAAGTGCTGGCGAGGATGCGGTGAAAAAGGTACACTCAAACATTGCTGGTGGGACTGCAAATTGGTGCAATCAATCTGGAAAGCAGTTTGGAGATTTATTAAAAAACTTGGAATGGAACCACCATTCGATCCAGCTATCCCACTCCTTGGCCTATACCCTAAAGATTTAAAAACAGCTCACTACAATAAAGCAGTCACCTCAATGTTTATAGCAGCACAGCTCACAATTGTAAAACT